>JAODUD010000117.1:9625734-9644321 GCA_026784285.1 Stomatorhinus walkeri
GTATTGTACTTTAGGCAATAAAATGGTTTCTAGGAAGAAAATGTTTATTGATGGGATTACTAATTTCAACTATTAGCCTTCTGGCCATCTACGTGGTATATAGCTTGCCTCTTTGAAAATACTGAGTATATATTGACTAAAATTTAATCACTAAGACTAACACCCCACTTTCTGCACCCAGGCTCTATGCTGGTCCAGAGGTGGACATCTGGAGCAGCGGAGTAATTCTGTATGCTTTGCTTTGTGGGACCCTCCCATTTGACGATGACCATGTGCCAACGCTGTTCAAGAAGATCTGTGATGGGATCTTCTTTACACCACAGTACTTGAATCCTTCAGTGATTAGCCTTCTGAAGCATATGCTGCAGGTTGACCCCATGAAGAGAGCAACAATCAAGGAAATCCGGTGAGACTGAGAACTCAAGAGTTCAGATGGTCCTGTAGATAAATTAGACAATCATTTGTAATCTTGAAATGACCTAATTTGATTCCTATGTGTGTGTCTGGAAAAATGCAATTGTTACATTTTAACTTAATGATGAAGAGAGACATAATCTTACATGATAAAATGGCAAGCACAGTCTACTAATTATATTTCCTCCTTGTTTTTTGTCATTTTTTCCTTTTCAAATAAAACAATTCTGTACTCTGGTTTTGATAGGGAGGATGAATGGTTCAAGCAAGACCTGCCAAAATACCTTTTCCCAGAAGATCCATCCTACAGCAACGCCGTGATTGATGATGAAGCCTTAAAGGAAGTTTGTGAGAAGTTTGAATGTACTGAGGAGGAGGTGCTGACATGTCTGTATAACCGGAACCACCAGGACCCATTGGCGGTGGCGTACCACCTCATCATAGACAATCGTCGCATCATGAGCGAGGCAAAGGATTTTTACCTGGCCAGTAGCCCTCCTGAATCCTTCCTGGATGAGCACCAGCTGTCCGCCACAAAGCCCCACCCTGAACGGGTGCCGTTCCTGGTGGCTGAGGTGCCACCCAGGCCGCGGCACACCCTAGATGAGTTAAATCCTCAGAAGTCGAAGCACCAGGGAGTCCGCAGAGCCAAGTGGCACCTGGGCATCCGAAGCCAAAGTCGGCCGAATGACATCATGTCGGAGGTGTGCCGGGCCATGAAGCAGCTGGACTATGAGTGGAAGGTAAATGATTTAAATATGAAAATACACCAATTTATGAATGAATATCACATGATTAAAACATCTGCCATTCAGCTATGATTTAAGTCTTATCTAAAAGAAAATACTCTTATGTGTTTCTTAAGGACAAGAAATGCTGGGCTTTGTCTCTAGAATTTTACATTAATCATTTATTACTTTCTCATCATGTCGTATCTGTAAATCATGGATGGTGTGTATACTTCTGGATTATATTTTCAAGGTTTGAACTCAGTTCATGCTTTTAGTGAAATCTAGGATTTCACAGGACAAACTGGAATGAAACAAGAGAACACAATGATATGAGGATCTGGGGAATTTGGTTAAAGTAAGATGCCTGCTACAGTGGCGAGACAAGTTCAGTTCCTCTTGTGCCGCCATAGCAATCTGTTGCAAGAAGGCTCATGTTCTTTTGGGTGGGTAGCCTGCCTCTGTTCTCTCACTCTTCTGCAGCTATATCTGCTGTTGGCTGCGGGCCTACAGAGCTGTGGATGGAATCAATTTAATATCACTCTGTGATCTTACTGCCTGTAGAGTGGAAATAACTGGGTTCCTGGCAGCACATGCTGTGATTAGCAGAAGTAGAGTGTTCATGTTCAAAACATTCAAAACAAGTCCAGACCTAGATTTTAAAATTTAATTCGGTTCAACTTAATTCAATTTGTATAGTGCCTTTTCACAACATTACATGGTCTCAGAGTGCTCTTCATTATCCCCGCCCAAAGCCCCCAGTGAGCAAGCCAGAGGTGACAGTGGCAAGAAAAACTCCCTAGAAGGAAGGAACCTTGGGAGGAACCAGACTCAAAGGGGGAGCCCATCCTCCTGACACCAGCAGAGGAAATCAAATGGGCAAGATGGCAAATTTCCAGTTCACACTGTCCCAATTTTAACATTTGAGTCTCAAAACAGGGGGCAGGCAGATACTAGTGCTGCTTCTGATGGTAGGACGAACAGTGGAACAGCAGCACGACATGCAGGAGAGACGTCTCAGGCAGAAGGCTGAGCAGGCCAGAAAGACACCACAGGTAGTGGAGACGTGACAGGCAGCAGGGAAGGCAGAATACCGTGGTAATTTTGGGTCTCCAGGCAGCACACCCCAGGAGGGGTCGGGGAAATAAGATGTGCAGTTAGCCAAAGTAGGGGAGACTAGAGCGAGTGCAAACGGTTAGATGCAATATGTAAGCTCCGGCAGATGCAGCTATGGCAGCATAAATAGGAGGGAGAGGCAAGTGGGAGCGCAGGTGGGGAATCACTGAACGTCAGCACTGCAATTCCATGAGGGAGTTTGAAGCTAGAATGACAGCACTGGCAGTTCAGTCCATCCAAAGCCAATATGAGTATGAAGAGTCACGGCTACAGAGTACTCGACTGGTTGGCTGGAACAAAATCTTGGTCTGAATTTTTACCTTCTGGACCTGAACAATCCACCTCTGGGAGCAGCTGTGCTAGGGCTCACTGTCCTGCGTGGCTGTCATAGGAAACAGACCATTAATTGGCCAGGTCCAGGTTTAGATGAAAATGTTTGGTTGACATTAAAGATATCTGGTTGTCTATCATGACTGCTTAGTTGGTTAATTTTTCCCACTTTTGCATTCATTTCATATTCTCATATGGCTTTTCCATTACCTACATGAGGTGTCTCAGATAGCTTTTTCTACTTTTCAGGTTGTAAATCCCTATTACCTGCGTGTACGAAGGAAGAACCCAGTGACGGGAATGCAGGCCAAGATGAGTTTGCAGCTCTACCAGGTGGACAGCAGGACCTACCTCCTTGACTTTCGTAGCATAGATGGTATGTTAAGTGTGTGGACCTTTTAAATCCCTCTGAGTTTGTTTTGTGCATTCTATAAATAGGCACTACATTCCGTAAGGAGTACGTTTAGAGGTTTCAGCAGTTAAGAACATAGTTTCAATTCACTTGTGCTCTTTCTTAATGTAAATAACTGCATATTTTATGATTTTGGGCATGTTTCTGTGGGCAAAATTTACAGTGTATTTGTCTTTTTGCTTAGATGAAATTTTAGAGGCTAAATCGGGGACTGCCACTCCTCATCGCTCAGGCTCTGTTGGGAACTCCCGAACAACTCTAAAGAATGAGGTGGAGGCAGGAGAGGCCAAGGCCGAAGTGGCTGTCAAGGGATCAGACGGCTCTTTGGCGTCGTCTCTCACATCTTCTGTCGAATCCACTAGTGGAGAGACCTTTCCTAGACCTGGGAGTCACACTATAGAGTTCTTTGAGATGTGTGCGAATCTCATCAAGTTACTTGCACGATAGTTGTTCAGTTAGCCTTTGAGTGTCTTTAAGCAATAAGCATGCAACTGATTCATGGCTCACTTCATTCCATGTGGATGAGCTAGTTGTTCCATGGCACTGATGCAGTTTTGCCTCATAGCTTAGGCGAACTGTGGGTGGGAAAGATTTTGAATGATAATTGCTAAGCCACTTTATAGTTTAAATATATTTTTTTTTAAAACAAATTGTTTTACATGTTACTTTATTATCTAGCTAAATGTCCCCAGAATGCATTTCAACATCCTAGTCATTTATTGTCAGCTTGATATGCTGAATTTGTATTACATTCAATGATGCTGAATCCCTCATTTCTAGGTAAAAACAAGCAAATTGTTCTGCTAATATGCAAGAACAACCTTTGCACAGTTGTCCTGTACCTGCTGCTCAATTATCATATTAGATAATCCACCATTGCAGAATATGTACAATGAGTTGCACGTATCCTTTGAAAAATGATGAAAGCCGATTAAAAACAGAGGAAGGATAGTCTTGCTCCTCTCTTTTTCAGGAAAAAGCTTGCATCTCCTGAAAATGATGATGTTCTTTGAATAATTTTAACGATTTCCATGCCTCTGTATTTTTTGTAACAATTATGTTTATTTGATTTACTTTGTCCCCTCCCTTTTATATATAAAGAATAAAATTGATCTGGATATATTTATCAGTGCTTTAAATATATAGGTTATTTTGCAATCATTTTGTTGACGTTTTGTTCCTTGTCTCATATTCCAAAATCATTTTTAGTTTTTATTCCAGTCACACTGTTATGTTTGTCAAACACTTAATTTAGTTTTCCAATTAAGTAGTTTTATTTTAATCAAAATAATTAAATGGCCAAACTATTCTGAGAGTACTGTTTTAGAAATGTGGGGTCTCTGTTCCAGATCATGCTTAAGATTGCCGCTGTAGCAATACACGTTTTCTGTGTAAATTTTGGACTTGTAAACAAATCTGCTTGCATTCAATGTCAGTACTTTGGAAATTGGTGTGATATCACTGCTGTTTATACAGAGCTTATAAAGTCCAATTAATACCCTTTCCTGTTTTGAACAGGAATACTTGGGACTGAAGACCAAATATGAAACATTTTACATTGAGTCCTATAGTGAAAAATCCATTGAATGCTATCTGTCAGATTTGGTTATGGTCTGTTGCATAGTGTAAGCTGGCAGTTTGATTGACATTGATGATATATTATTATGGACCCTTAAATCTACATTTGCAAATTGAGTGATACCAGATTTGTTACTTCTCTTCCATGTTTTATGTGTAACAATATTTTCATGCCGCTTGTCCTTGTGAAGAATAGCTTGCTTTTTGGATAAAATATGAGGGAAATCACAAAATCAGTTAAACTTATATCTGTATTCTAATTATTTATTTAAATTCAATCATTTTCTCCCTAACAGTCCAGTTATTAATAGATAAATATAACTGACAAAGTCTTTAGTCAGTCACAATCTCAGTTAATCAGCTGCCTTAATGTTAATACTGTTGATCAGTTTTATAATAGGAAGAGGTATTAAAGGCTGATCCATTTCCTTGTGGGGTTAGGTAGTAGGTTATCAGACCCAAGTATGCCATGAATACTGTGATGGCTGTTTGTAAAGCCACACCTACATGTCACACCAACGTGTTGTTTGCTGATGGAGTAAATGGGTTTGGCCTTGCATGCTGGCTGGCACAAATACCGTTGAAATGTCTGATTTTAACAGAAATTAAAGCATTCTAGTATTTGTAGCATCAAAAAAAAATAATTGGTATGCTTTAAAGAAATAGAAGTTTACACAATTTTCTGTGCTGAACCCGGGTGTGGCGAGAGACGTTAGGCATTTTGGTATATGTAAAAGTGATCATTCTGGCTTCTAAAGACGGCTTGTAAGACTATGAATCTGTTTTTTCCATATATTTTCATACTTAAAAATTTTATGTCAGTGTTGCAGGAAGATTAGATATTACACTGGGGGACAAATCACAAATGAATTACCTCTGCATATGTGTCTTAACTGCTCTTAATCATTTTTCTTTTCTTTAAAGTGTAGTGGAGAGTGGAGTGGGACCCAACCAGATTGACCAATGTATTTTGACTTGACAGTGTTTAAAATAATATGTACACAGAACTGCCTAATAAATATGTAAATTGCACATCCTTGCCTAGTTTTATTCACAAATTTTAGAGTTTTCTTAATATTTTAGTATTTTTAATATTACAGTCTAGAATTAAATATCTAATTTCTGTCCTTGCCCACTGCTTTCTGGTATTGGCTACAAGCACACTGCAATTGTATATTGGATAAGTAGTTATGGGAAGTGTATAGATATATATAGTGATAAAGAGAGGAGTAATTTGGTAACACATTCATGACTGATTTAGTAGTATTCATGGTATAACTGGATGAAAAATCATGTAGGAATAGTACCCTGTGTCATGGCGAGATATGCTTCTTGCAGGGAATATTCCTTTATTACATCTGACATTTACAATACAAGCAAAAAGCAACTAACGCTATTCCGCTGGCCGCCCAAGCACACACCCACACCAAAGGGGTGGAGTCAAATCGAATGCGGGTAACATTAATTGGTATAACTCGATAACAAGCATCACTACATCTCCCTTTTCTTAAGGAAAGAAAACAATAAAATGTTTTTTTTTTTCTCTTCAGCCTGCTTGGATGACATTTGCTCCCAACTATATAGCATGAAGCAACTCCCTTTTTTATTACTTTATTATTGGTTTATTAACTTTAATTTACCTTTAAATAGTTAATTAACTAGGACATTGGGGTAGACTGCCCTCTGTTTGTCAGGTGTCTCAGCAGAGGGTGACGCTGGCACAACCTGAAGATGTCTCCTGTTCTACTGAGCGATCGTACCACTTTCTGTTCTGACCCAATAGGATCTTGGCTCAGGAGATTTGCCTATAACCTTGGCTGGTGTTTTCCAGGCCTTCTCCTCGTCTAGTTCGACCCATATGCTCTGACCAGGGTGCAGATCCGGCAGAGCTCGTGCAGAATGTCGGCAGTTATAAAAGAACTGGTAGGCCTCTTTAGCTCTGCTGTCCCTTTGAAGCACCTGTTCGTAGCTGATATGCTTAGGCTGCAGCTTCTCATCCAATGTAAGGAGTGTTGTTCTGATCTGATGTCCAGTCATAAGCTGTGTTGGACTCCTGTTGCACTAATGGGGGTTGCACGATAACACGTCAGAGCAAGATGAGGATCTGGTTGCTTGAGGATATGCTTGGCAGTAAATCTGCCCCATCTTACAAACATGGTCTTTAGTTGTGTAATGACCTGTTTGTGGTGGTGGGCAGGTGGGCTATTTCAATATTTCTGGAATAATACCACTCCAATAACTCCACTACAATGAGGTATTTTCTGCCCTCTAGCTCACACAGGTCGGCTGCGACCTGCCATGGACCTTTAGGGAGTGGGGTTGATTTGAGAGGCTCTCTTTTCTGTGTTAGCCTACGCTTGGCACAGAACATTCATGTCTTAACTATCTTGGCAATATCCGTACTTATGGCTGGCCACCAGACTAACATTCTGGCTCTTTCCGTGCACTTGCACCTCTAGTGACCCTCATGTATCTGCTGCAACATTTCTGATGTGTGTGTGGCCAGGACGACGATCCTGTCTTGGTACAATACGAAGCCACAGGCCTCCGACTGATGTGCCCTCGCTGTGTAGAATCCCTGCAACAATGGTAACTGCCATTCTTTTTGGCCAGTCTGACCTGATGGAACTGATGACCGTTTGGGGATCTGCATCATTACGTGTGGCGCCTCTAACGTCGTCTAGTCTATGAACTAACATTGGCCTACTTGTCACCACAGCTTCAACGGCCTTAACGTCCTCCTCTGTGTTGGACATCGTCTCGTCTCTCAATGGGTGTTTGCTCAGTGTGTCAGCCACTGTTAGTTGCTTGCCTGGCACATGCACGGCTTTCACACTGAAACGCATGAGGTGCATCAACAGACGCTGGCACCTAAGTGGTGCTTTGTCTAGCTCATATGCATTGATCAATGGAACCAGTGTTTGTAAACAGAGCCTATCCAAACCATGTAAGTAACAGGAAAATCGCACGCCCAGACTCCTGCCAGGCACTCTTTTTCAATTTGTGAATATCTTTTCTCTGCATCTGTTAATGTGCGTGTACAAAAGGTGACGGCTTAAGTTCACCTTCGTGTGGCTGTAGCAGGGCGGCTCCTAGGCCGTAACTGCTTGCATCAGCACTGATGACTGTCAGTTTGCTGGCATCGTAGTTTGCAAGTACGGGTGGTGATACTAACATGGCTTTGACTCTGGCAACTGCCTGCTCTTGAGACTCACCTCAGGTCCAAACAGCCTCCTTCTTTAGTAGGAAACTCATTGATATTCGTGGGACTTGGCATCTCAGAAACGGCTTTCACTTTGCTGGTATCTGGTTTTATCCCACCCTTTCCAATGACGTGTCTGAAATAGCAGATCTCTGACTTTCCAAAGTGGCATTTATCTTTATTGAGCCTTAGGCCAGAGTCTTTAATGGTCAGTAGCACTGTGCTCAGACGCTGGTTGTGTTCCTCCTCAGTTTGCCCATAGACTAGCACATCGTCCATCACAGCAACTGTGCCCTCGAGGTTCTTCAAGTGTGCTCATCTCCCATTGGAAAATCTCGGGAGCTGACATTATTCCAAATGGGAGACAGCAGAAACAATACCTTCCATCTGGTGTGATGAACATGGTCAGTTTTCTACAACTGGCTTCCAGTGGTATCTGCCAGAATCCACTGAAAGCATTCAATGTTGAAAAGACCCTCGTTCCAGCTAGCTTAGGGACTATGTCCTCCAAGGTTGGTAGAATGAACCTTTGTCACATCACGGCCTCATTGAGTCTCTTTAGATCAACACATATTCTCACTTTTCCTGTCTTTTTGATCACTGGCACCATGGGCCCGCACCAGTTGGTGGGCTCTGTAACCTCTTCGATAAAGCCCAGTGATTGCATGCATCTCAGTTCCTCCTCCACCTTAGGTAAAATGGGAAAGGGATTCTGTGAGGAGTAGCTAAACTATAAGGTACTGCATCTGACCTCAGCTCTATTTTAATGGGCTCACAGTTTAGCAGTTCAATATCACCAAATATGTCTTTGTCTATTTGATTAACTCTCAACACTAAACCCATCCTGCATACTATTGTTCTGCTGAGACGATTGTTTGCCTAAGCCCCTTTTATTACAAAAACCCAAAAGGTGATCTATGTCCCTTGTTTTCGCTTGTGGCTAGAAATTTTCCCATACAGTCGATTCTGCCCCGAGCTACTAACGCCAGTTCTAGTATTCACCAGCAGGCTGTATGAGTTCTAGGACATCACTGAAACATCTGCATCAGTATCTATTTTAAACTTTATCTTGTGGCCATTAACAGGGAGCACAACATACCACATCTCATCTGAGTCTGTCTGCTTAGTTAATGAACCCATAAAAAATGCCTTGAGATCCCTGATTACCGCGTTCATCAGATCTTGCTCATTTCCACCTTTCATGCACTGCATCTGAAAGCGTACGTAACTGAGTTTGAAATTTACCCGGAAACAGCAAATGCTGTTTTCTGATTGGCTGGTACCTAGTAATTAACTCTGAATATCTCGGGATAGTTGTGAACTCGGCATCCATTCCGTATGCCTGCGCATCGTCCAATAATTCGATATAACAGAACACCTTAGTGGGCGTTATTCCTTACGTTTCAGAGTGTGGTGTGTGAGCCCTGCGTGACGGTAAACATTTGCCGTACAGGGAGGAGGGGGAATGGAGCGAGGTGCTGGCTATAAAATTTGTCCTGTGGCGCTCCCTAAAATAATAGAAACGTTTTTAAAAAAATCTATATTTGAACCTTAGAACCGTTTCTCAAAATAAAACATTAATATAAAAACATCGATATTTCAATACGACACCCTTATCTTACGGCGGCCGAAACGACCGAAGAATATTTCAGTGACGTCAGGAAGCTCGAGCCAGTGTTTCCGGTTTGGAGAGCGCCTCCATGTTGTGAGTATGTCGGCGTGATGTCGCGGCATGCAAAGCTGCTTTTCGTGGAATACTTCAACACATCCCAATAAAGTTAGCACCCTTTAAGAGAGCTGTGTTTTAAAAGCCAAAGTGATTTTTAAAATTTACCTGTACCAGGCACAGAAGCAAAGCTGCCCGTATAGTACGCGGCGTTGTAGTCGGTGTAGTCTGCATACTTTGTTTACAATTTCCATTTTCGCCCTTTCGTCTAATACATGATTATCCAGGGGTTGTACAAAAAGCTACATTTATTTGCATCAGCCCTGGAATTTTAATGCTGCCATGTCGTTCTTGCACCTATGCCAATGGCACCCCTAGCCACGATAGCAATCCTATTTTTAAATAATTTGGAGACTTCCTGATGTGGAAATTCTACATTTAAGTAAAAGCTAAATGCGTGATGTAACTTCAAGTGAACTCATTTAGATTGTTTTAGCGAGCGAAAACCTTCAACAATGAAGAACTTCAAGAATTTTATTAGAGAAGGTTTGACGATACAATTTAAATAGCTACAAGCGATTTAAAACTGAATTTCTTTTTTATCTGTCCTTTTAGCTAACGTTCAATTAAACATGCACGCGTTCAGCGAGAATTTATCTGAGAAATGTGTTAAGTTACCTGACGTCTGTTTTAAGTAGAATGTGTTGGACTTTAAACTTGGGTCATATTGTTCTCTGTGAGCACAGTCTGGTAGTTAGTGATCTATATTAAAATTGGTCCCCGAAGACTCCTGAGAATGTGATAAATCTTTCGTTTGACAGAATGGCCTCATTTGGCTGGAAACGGAAGGTGGGTGAGAAGGTCTCTAAGACGGTAGTGCAGCATTTTGAGGCAGAATCTGAGGCAGAATCTGAGGCATCTGCTGACAGCACGGATGGGGATGAGGTGGACTGGCTACATGCGACCAAACGCCGCCGGGAGGTGCTGCTAGAAGACTGTGCTACAAAGAGCCAGAGGCTGAAGAACGAAGGGTCCCTGTTGGCAGAGGAAGGCAGGTCAGTGAAAATATGCTTGATGAAGATACGGTAAAATAGATGGTCTTGTAACCAAGTTTTTTTGAAGCAGAGTATTGTGTATGAAGGAACTGCTTCGTAAACCTTGCTTAAATACTGTTTTTTTAGTTTAGTAGTGTGTTAAGTGACTTGTGTTTATGTAATTTGGAAGATTTATATTTTCTTCCTGGGTCTGGGCTTTGAATCTCTATTCATGTAGATTTTGCGTGTTCTTCTTGTATCAGGTGTGTTTTGTCTTAGATGAGTAGATGGAGATGTTTAATCTGAAGTCAGTGCAAATAATGTGTACGTTATATAAGAGTACCAGCAAAAGACCATAACACTTGAGCGCAGTATGCCTTAGGCAGCATTAATACCTATTTGAGATACTTAATTTGGGAAGCTTGTGTAATACACTACAACAATAGAACAATGACTTGGGCATTTACAGATGAAAAGTTTCTATTTTGTAAATCGGGTCCTAACCATAGTTGCCATGGTTAGAAGTTAATATGGCCCCAGAGTGAAACAGACATGCAGTGAATCTCAATACCAAGATCACAAAGATTGTACTTGTGGTCTTGACAAGACCAGTCTTGCTAACTTGCCTTTCAGGAATGAACTTGTGGCACAGTGAATCATGGGAATGGTCTAGTTTGGCTAGGATTCAACCAATGTGTCCTTACTATTTCGGAGCAAGATCAACACCTGAGGATTTATTACCATCCTCTGTACTTCTGTTCATAAATTTGGAACTGGTCTTCGACAGTGGAAGATGACATAAAATGGGTACACAAGAGTACAAGTATGGTCAAGTGTGCATATTGATATTCACCAAAGGTCCTAAATTAGAATTTAATCGACTGCCCGAGATCAATCTCTTCTAACTTAGTTTGCAAAGAAACCAGTTAGGGTCTGTTTAGATCCCACCCACTGTGTCTGATGGATGACTTTGACAGATAATTTTCGTAGTGGCTAGTATCATTTAAATGGTCATTTTAAATAGTCATTTTAATATTTATAATATTATTTAAATTATTATTTATTTATTGAATAAATTGAGCATCCTGACCAGCAGAATCTCAGTCTGGTATGGCAGCTGTAATGCCTCTGACCAGAAGTCCCTTCATAGAGTAATGAGGACAGTAGAGAAAACGATCAGGATCCCCCTTTCATCTATTCACGAGATAATCTCACTGCCTCAGCAAAGCGGTCAGGATTGCCAGGGACCATCCAGCCTGCAGACTGTTCAACATGCTACCATGCGGTAAACGCTACCACAGTATGGGATGTAGGACTGCACGCCTGAGCAAGAGCTTCTTCCCACTGGCCATTAGACTTTTAAACTCGCTTTAATAAATGCACTACATATTCTACTGTGAACAATGCACTACATATTCTATTGTGAACAATGCACTACATATTCATATAATGAAATATTTCCATAACACACACTAAAACAAGTTTCCATATTTACTATACTCTGCTGCTACTATCTATTAGTAATCTGCGCTTCCACTCTCTGCTATAATACGGCAACTGTGACACACTGCAATATTTGACTCTGTGCAATATTTTGACTTGCAAATTTTACCTTTCAGCATTATTTAATCTGCACGAGATTTACCTCTGTGCTGAATTGTAGCTCTCTGTGTAGTTCTGTTCTCTGTGTAGTTCTCTGTTGTATTGTGTGTAGCCTGTAGTATTTCTGTTTGTTTTGCACATTGAGCCAGGAGAAACGCAATTTTGTTCTACCATGCACTCTCAAACTGTGTGGTACGAATGACAATAAAGTTTACTTTGACTTTGACTTGAATATTGTCACAAAATACCCTACATAGAATTTTGTCCTATCATGGAATTCATGGAATGGTTAAGCTATTTCGTTAAATAAATGCTGTAGACGTTTTAGATGTAAAATGTTTGTATTAAGGATGTTAGCCACCACTGCCCACTAAGTAATTAGTAGTTGGCAAAGTTTGCCGTGACCTGGCTTCAAATCGAGGTTGTTGCGGCCACAACGCAAAGTACAAACCACTTTAAGAACACAGCGAGCCACCCACCCCTGCATAATGTTTGATTGTTTTATTGCATTGGTAATATAATTACCTGGTACTCGAACCTAGGACCTCTTGTATCAGAGGCAGAAATCATACCCATGCACTTTTGGAATAAAGTGCTATAATAAATATACAGACTGCAACATCTATCATTTTAAAATCCTTGAATTACAGCTTGTATTGCAAGTCATCTTTTTGTCGAAAATGGATAATGTGTTTAATAGAAGATTAAATTACACTGTTAAATATTACATATGCTTTCTGTTCATTCTACAATAATCTGGGGATTCAATGTGTAAATATGACTAAGTTTTAATGATCGGTGCGATTAATTGTAATTAATCACAACGTTGGTTAATTAAGTAAAAAAAAAAAAAAGCTAAACAGAAAATAAACCAGATTGTATAGGCTAAACTAGCATTATAGAACCTAAATTAGCCGTACTATTGTAACTAGCCTAACAAAAGCTGATTTTGTAACAATACTACATTTAGCTCACCCATCTATTTTCTATGCCCTATGCAGGGTCACAGGCTTCAGGAGCCTATCCCAGAAGCTATGGGAACATGGCAGGGAATAACCCAAGATGGGACACCAACCCATCGCAGGGAACATGCACCAATGACACACAGGGCAGATTGGTAACTCCAGTTAACCATAGCATGTTTTGTGGCCGTGGGGGGAAACCACAATGACATGGGGAGACACGACACACACGTAGGGCTCGGACCCTGGTCCCAACGATGCATTTTATGTCAGTACTTTGTAAGGCTGGTGTTTCATTAGTGTTCACGGCATCGTAAAGCTGTTTTAATACGTTATAATGTTCTAAAGTTATTTACAAGTTTTACATCTGCTCTCTACTTTTTTGGCAAGATGCCAAAGATGTGTAAAAAAATAGCACTGTATTGAGGTTTTTTTTTCCCCATAGCACATGAAATACTTTTTAAATGCTGCCTTTCGTCTGCAGGCAAAAGTCACCAGTAGTTTTTTTTGTGCACTACTTTGGTCAGGTATGCATCGTAACCACAAGAGTTCTTGTAAATGCTGCAAGGGCCTGAGTTTGTCTGTTATCTAGGTTAAACATTCACAGGAAAAGAGTTCTTTGTTATTTTAATATTCATATTGCCCTTTTCACATAACTTACTTATATATGGAAAGGAAAGTTCTTGTGTTCTTCCAGGAGGGGGAGTCAGTGATAGTGTGTATTCAAGAATTCACAGTGGTGTTTTAGAAAACTGTTTTTAATTCTATATTTATATATTTTAAGCCATCTTCTTTGTAATCATTTTTGTTCAAATGATCTTTCAATGAAGATTAAGTATTTTGAGGTTTTTAGTATATCCGTAGTGTGCATTTAATATGCCTTAATGTCTGCATGACAGTTTTCTTCCTTATTTTTTGTTGTAATATTCTGCGTGAGGAATCTTGCTTGTGGTTTTGTATTTAATCGCAGGTTCTTTTTTAATAACATTTTTATGTCATGTAGCTCTATGTAGGAACTGCCCGTAACTAGTATTTTAAAATAGTAAGTGATTTTATTTATTACTGTTATGAATTTGACATTTTATACTTCAGTCCACTGACTGGGAAATCACTTTACTATAAAATTAGCATAATGCCATCCATCCATCCATCCATTTTCTGAAACTGCTTATCGTGTTCCATGTCATGGGGGGGTCTGGAGTCTATGGTCGCAAGGCAGGGAACAATGCAGGATAGGGCATTAACCATCGCACGCAGGGTACACTCACACATGCACAAACTCGCACACCTATGGGCAATTTCGCAACCCCAATTAGTCTGAGCACAATTTTGGACCGTGAGGGGAACCCAGAGTACCCAGTGGAAACTCCACAGCAACACAGGGAGAACATGCAAACTCCACCCACGGAACCCTGGCAGAGACTCAAACCCTAGTTCCAGACATGTGAGGTAACAGTGCTAACCGCTTGCCCCCCCCCCAAAAAAAATTGGTGTAATGTAAAAAAATATATATATAATAATTTAAACATTTTAGTAATTTATTCCTTTTGAAAAAGTCATTACGCTTACAAACACAAACAAACGTGTGTTTTCTGAAGCAGTATGATGGAATGTCACCTGTATTGCAGCTAATCTGTCATGGTATAAATTGAATCGAGCCCTACAATGATCGGTGCTGCACTGCCTTGCATGTTTTGTCCCGTGCGTTTCCTGTTTATCTCCATTTCCCCTTGTGGTCGAGGAAATCTTAAGGTGATGCCTGTAAATGTTTCTTAGTGTGTACATACAAAGTCTGGGTGTCTTGCAGCAGACTGGCCTTGGATTCAGGGTGTGCATCAGCTCTGCAGCCTACGCTGCTTGTGGCTCCGCCTCCTCCATGACTCTGGCCGATTGTGATTGGAGAGTGGATGGATGTGTGGGTGGACGGGTAAAGTGACCAGGTTATCTTTTGTATTTATAGAATATAGGATGTTTTATTTCTGCAGTTTATTTCTAATTTTTAATTTAGCTTTTAGTTTCAGATGTCCTGCCTTGTATGCATTTGTACCCTTATTACTAGGTTGGAGTGTCCCTGGTTTTGATGACTGTCATTCAAGAAAACATTTAATGTTTTCTAAAAATTATTTTTCTGCTTTCATGAATCTAGGCTGCAATATACATTGAAATGCTGAAATAAAGATTTAAGGAGGTGTTTTGATAAAGAGAAAACTACTCACAGCAAAGATCTTTTTTTTTCTATTTTATGGTGATGATGAATGACTAGGTGTTTAAAATTGAATAGTTACATTAAAAAAATTCTGGTATAAGTGAAGTTTGAAAATTGTACTTTAAATAGCATATACTGCAGTTGAAAGTTTCTCCAAGGGTCCCCATTTTGACCAACCCTATAAATTGTTCTTCAGTAATTGCCAAGAAACAAGCAAGCTGTGTATGTGTTTGTTCTGCATCAGCGTGTCTCTGTCACGTTTTATAGAACTGAACCTGTTTCCTTTTGGCTTTGACGGGTATTTGTCATTTTAGCTAATTTAATCATAAGGTTCACGGTTTGCTTTATGGATGCCTGTTACCTAGATGATTATACATAATAACATTTTCTGCTACTAAATGAATTCCAATGAGGAAATGACGTTTGTCAGGCCCGGTGAGTTGAGCATGATTACGAATTCGACGCTGTGTCTGGACTTGAATGTAATTCAGTTTGTGCCTTAAGCACGTTACCCCGGAGTCAAAGAGTTGTCTACTGTACCTCAGGGACACCCTACTGAGAGCATTTTAATGTATGATGTTTCTTCTATTACTATACATAAGCATATCATTGAAGTTGGCCTTCATCGTTTAAACCTGAAAGCCAGTAGGACAACATTTGTTAACTGCTCAAAGAGTTCTGGCAAATGTTACCAAACATCAGTAGTCTGAAGATATCTTTACACCATTATTCTCTTCTGCATTCTCTGCAGGTCCACATATTTAAAAACCAAACCAAACCAAATACATTTAGCCATGCAGTTATATATCGTTGATCCAAGGGTGGAGAACCTTAATTGCAATCGCCTTCAGTCTTCAGTTTCCAGTTACCCTGCCAGTCATTTTGTATGGGAAGCAATGTAGCTGCCAAGAACGGTCAGATTTCCCCATATTGATAACAAAACTCGCCAAACTGTTAGTGTACACCTTCCACCCTTGCCAAAAGGAAGTTTTCAGTAATGAAAGTACGTGATACTGCGGTTATGTGATGTGTTGTGGTATGAGAGCATCTGAGTAAATACAAAAGTGCATGATATTTCTTACTGGCTCATTTACACTACAGCTTCCAGCTAATTACTTGTTTGACGCATGTTTCTTCCAGTAAACGTGAGTCCCTTTGATACACAGAGTATTCCCCTTCTCATTCAGTTACTTCATCTCAAAATGTAGAAGGTAACAAATGCTCATAATTTTTTGTTGCTTTTTTATTTACAAAAGTCTTGTCACATAAGGACATAGTAACTTAAAAGGCATATAACTTTATTTCTAATCAATCAATTGTTACAATAAATGGATCAATTTAATGCCAAGGGCTTTCACATTAATAACTGGGTGCAAAATGAAACGGTCAAAATATGTCCTGATATGGTAACAACCTGGGAACAACACCTGTTTTTTATACATATATATAATATAATCCCAGATGTGTATGAAAAGAACCCCAGCACACCAGACCTTCACTTGAAGTGCAGCCTGACTTCTGACAACATGGCAAAGATTCAACCACAGACCAAGGTGCTGATCATTAAAAACTTGAAGACCAAGTCTGCTGCTCAGGTGGCAGATGATATTAATGTATCCAAACGTCAAGGGGAGAGGATTAAAAAAAGATATGAAGAAACTGGTGATGTTCATGACAAGCCCAGGTCAGGCAGACTGTTTGTTGCTACAAAAGTCCAGGGCCAGCACTTTTTCAACCGCAGCTGAGCTACATTAGAACTGGTCACCAGAAACAGAACAGTTTCTCAAATTCTTGCACACACATTTGTCTAGATTCTTTGGTTTCACCTTCCAGGTCTCCTCCTTCATCTTACCCCAGACATGCTCAATAATGTTCATGTCTGGTGACTGGGCTGGCCAATCCTGGAGCACCTTAATCCTCTTCAGTTTCAAGAACTTCAATGTGGAGGCTGATGTATGAGAAGGAGTGCCATCCTGCTGCAGAATTTGCCCTCTCTCATGGTTTGGAATGTAATGCGCAGCAAGAATGTCTTGATTTTTCAGGCTGTTGATGTTGCCATCCACTCTGCATCTCTCAAACACTCCCATACTAGATGTAACCCCAAACCATGATTTTTTTCCTCCACCAAACTTGACCGTTTTCTGGGTGAATCCTGGGTCCATGTGGGTTCCAACAGGTTCCTGCAGGATTTGCGGCATTTGGTATGCAGTTCAATGGATGATTCGTCAGAAAAATGAACCTTCTGCCACTTTAACACTGTCCATCCTTGCTGCAAGCTATGGGCCTTGACAAATTCCACAAACTTCTGCTGATGCATTCTCATTAATGCTGGTTTCTGAGCACTAATTAGTAGGGGTGTAGCAATACATCGATTTGTAACGATATATCGATTCAACGGCAAATGATCCGATGCATCGATGTGACCGCATAAATATCGATGCATGCGTTTTTATTTTCTGGCCTGCTTCACTATTGTTTTCATGATTCACTCTACACCACATGGTCTACACCAGGAGTGCCCAGTAGGTCGATCGTGATTTACTGGTCGATTGCAAAGGTAGTGTGGGTAGATTGTATGGCATAAAAAATAGAGGATGGATGACGCGTTCAACTGTGCCAGCTGCTGCAAGCTACCAAGTCGCCTAGTTAGCCTCCAATTTATTTCTACTAAACTTAAGAAAGAGTATAAAAATGAATGGGGGAGCTGGACCAAGTCAGAAGCCAATAACCTACATACGGAATGGGGAGGGGGGGGCTGTTTTTCACCATGTCATATTCGAAGTGCATTTTTCTCATCTGTCAGTCTACCATTGCTATTCCGAAGAAGGGAAATGTGGAGTGGCATTTTCGGACTGTTCGTAAAAACTACGACATTATCTTCCCTCCGAAAAAGCGAGCTGAGAAATAGAAAGGTGAAGGAACTAAAATCCCAGTTCAGTTAAAATAATACTTTAATCATCCCAAAGGGAAATTAATAATAATAGTAATAATCATAAATAATATTAAAGATTACTCTATACATAAATATATGTTTTGCATTTTTATAGTAGGTAGATCATTTTGACTTGGTCATTTATAAGTAGCTCGCAACCTAGCGGACCTTCAGAGCATGTGTTTAGTATGGCAGGTGACGTAGGATGATACGCTCAGAGCACACAATCTCCTGAACACGTTGACCATTTAATTTTTCTTTAAAAAAAAAAATAAAAAAAAAACCTCTCAAAGATAAATACTGACATACTTGTTTCACCACAGAAGTTAGTCATGTTGATCTTCCTCATTCTACATATCTGTCCATGCAATGTTTTTTATTTGACTTTATTGCACTTTATTTTAC
>JAODUD010000117.1:9655911-9669162 GCA_026784285.1 Stomatorhinus walkeri
CCCCCCCCCCCCCGACCCAGTGATTTACCTCATTTTCATATAGTTTGTATGGATTAACCATCCACAGATGTCAGTGAATTGTATATCAGAGATGAAGCACATGTTACAGTGTGTAATGGAAATAGCGTCATTATCCTCACACTTTGTTGATAAACTGTATGTGGTTTAGTTTTATTTGCTATATTATGTGTTATACACATCTGTATAATTTATTAAAATAACCCAGTATTTTTTATAATACCATTCCTTCTGTAGAGATATCAAATGGTACATTCATTTAACTTTTGTCCATTTATCTGATTATTTACCCCCACTTTTAAATTAGCATACATTTTGCATTTGAAGTTTAAGGTCTGTGAAATTATACAGGCAAAAAAATGAATGACAGGATGGTGTTGATGACTCCCTACATTTCCACAGTGTTACTGGTAGCTGGTGCCCCGTAATGCTTTTGAGGGTGGAATAAACCCCCCCCCCCATTACTCTCTGCCTGGAGTTTTTGGAGGTCCTCTCACTCTGTGTCATGACTCGACTTCCCAGCTGGAGTCTATGTTCACCACAGACAGGACAGTGACTGAGCTGTGCTTTAGTCTTTGTCTTCTTACGTTTCACCAGGTTGTCGCTGTGTTCCAGTATGAAAAGTCTTCTTTCACAAATGGGGTTATTGAGCAGACACTGCTGCTTTAGTACACCTTGGAGACGAATATAGAAATACAACCATATTTTTCCCCACCCATCCATCCATTCTTATAAGCATTTATCTGGGTCATGGGGGGGTTCTGTAGCCTATCCCAGACCATATAGGGTACAAGGCTGTGACACACCCTGGAGGGAACAGACAAAGCAAAATAGATACCTATACCACATGTTTTATTTCAGTATTTGAAGAGACACCTAAACTAGGATAGAGTGCAAACTCCACTGAGACTGACCTGCACCCAGAATAGTCATATGAGGACAGAGCGCTGTTCACCAAACCACAGAATCATTCTGTTTTATAACAATTAAACATTTGCAGTGTAATTCAATGAAATACTGTTATACTGGAATGCTTAAATTCTCACACTTGCAACACCAATACACTATTGATTATTTCCTGAGTGGAAATGTGTTTTGCTACATTTACATGGAAATACATTTAAGTCTTTATTCAGTTGATTAAATTGTTACCATAGCAAATGAATTGCAAATACACCAAACACAAGTTATTTAAATGTATATCCTGAACAGAATTCTGTTATCTGTGCTATCTTTGTTTTCACGCTGTATGTGTTATTGCCTTTTGTTTTGCAGTATATAATTGTATCTGTGTACTTTCTGTAGCTCACCACTCTACGCAAAGGTATTTCCCCCAGAATAAATATGGTAACAAATTATATTACTCCTCTCCAGGAATGTATAGAAAGGCTTCTTAAATGAAAACCAATGCAATTAAAAACACAATTAATCTCTTACATTTTTCCACAGGGCAGGATATATCAGAAGCATCAGTGCCAGTGACCCATTTTCCATTTTTTCATTTATATTTCCTTTACTGGCAACTTATTTCCAATTTCATTAATTTTAATTTCCCCCTTAAGGATGACTACCAGCTACTTATTAATCCTTCCAAAAACCAATAATGCTTTGGATACAATTGCTTTTTTGTGCAAATAGAGAACTTTCTTATTCAGAATTTTTCAATTCTGGTTCTCATATGTATGCATCCAATTCACATATTTTATCAGTATATATGTTACATGCAAAACCTTTTATTTTCTGTTAAGATGACATATAAAAATAATTTCTTTTTTATGCATTTTTAAAGTTACTGTGTTGGCTGTCTGGGAATCACTATTGCTACACGCTGTGGAAGTTGGGGAATCCCGCCTCTGTGCTCTGTGTAGAGTATCTGTGTGCTTCCTTTGCTCCCTAAATTGCACATGGAGTTATTATGATACTTTTATTTGTACAAAGACAAATGTACCAGTGAGAGTCAAAATTGAGATAAGTGTGTAGTGTGGATGAAAATTACTTTTATACCCAATTGCAGTGGGTGCAGCTTTTGACAATAATTGATACTTTATTGATCCCCATGAGGAAATTCTCTTTATACCTCCCCCAATCAGGTACATGTAGGTGAGAACAAGGTGGCTGTGAAGGGCAGCCACCTGTTGCAGTACCCAAGGAGCTGGGAGTTAAGGGCCTTGATCACGGACCTGCAGATGTGCAGAGCTCAGGCCAACCTTCTGATGACAGGCAGGGAGATTTAGCCCACTGTGCCAAACACTTTTCTGAATTGCTTACTTTCAACACTTAGGTTTACAGAGGTACAAACCCAAAAATCTACTCTGCAGTGAAGCACAAAGCTTACAAAAAGTCAGCATTGTTATCAAAACACTAATATTCCTTTAATTAAAAAAAACTTTTGACAAATTTACAATCACTTGTAAATGAAAAAGGAGATAATTATTGTGTACAGCTATATAGCCGTTAATATATAAATGCACTTCCATGAAGCGGTAAACTGCAGTAATATAGATAAATTCTGCTACCAGAGTTGCAATTAAACTCATCTCTGTTAAAGCATGAAAAATATCTCATACTGTTTGGGAATATCTAAAATAACTATAAGAGAACTTCAATGGTGGCTTTTCCTAGCAATTTATATTCTAATACATNNNNCTTATAATCAACACAATACAAATCAACATCTGATATTTAAATCTTCTCACAGAGAAGAAAAGTACTTTATATAATAAACAATGATATTTCAGAGTAAATTCACATTATAGCATCATGTAAGCACAATACCAAGTTGCTTAGGCTAGTGAGTAGTGAAATTTCAACGCCATGCTTCAGTTCTTCTTAGGAGATCCTGCCTCTATGATTCAGTGGTTAAAAATTAAAAAGTGCATATATTATATATAGATTGCTCACTAACATACTTCCTAATTTTCTATTCATAGTTCATTAATTGCAACATAAGAAAAAATGTGAGTAGGGAATAGTTTAACATGAAGGCACCAGAGCACTGTTTCCCAATACGGTCCTGGAGGCCCCACAGTCAGTGGTCTGTCTGGCAGGAAGCAGAGACGGAGCAAAAACATGGACTGACTGTGAGTCCCCGAGGACCGGCTTGGGAAACACCTTACTAGAGTGTTAACTGCTTGGCTTGATTAGAGACATATAATTAAATGTTAATAGGTCTGTTTTATAATACAAAACTTGTTTGTATCCTGTTTCAATTTAAAGCCTCAATTTTCCTCACACAAAGAAAATTCAAAATTCAGTTCAAAGCTCTATTTGTATTGGCTAAATAAGTCCTAACAAATTTTGCGTCAAGCCTGTATGATCTCCAAATACCAAGGAAGTCCAATGTCATCATCTGCAGCAGCTTCAGCTCAATTCCCCCAAACATACACACAAAGGACCTATATTAATTTCTCTTGCAAGTTCAGTGCTCTATTTGTGAAAGTCACACTGATTCTTTGGACAAAAAGGAGATTTTCCAGGCTTGTGTGTAGACAGTGGTCATCTGAAGCCTTTAAGGCAGAGTTGTGTTTGCTTGGTGAGTCAGATTCTCCACTGTCCACCAAAGAGGAACATTCTGTGGACCTCGGCTGTCCCATCTACCAGCTTCAATGGAATCCATTGGTGTTTTCCGGCAGGTAAAGCACTGTCTGGGAGGTGCTTGTAGCTTCCCTCAGTTCCCGTGACATGAGGGATGGGGAATCATGGGAGATCACAGAAGAGGACCGTACTCCAGCCATGCAGTGGAAGTCTGCGGTCCTTTGCTGGTGCCGACTCCCAATCCTACAGAACAGGCACTTGATCTTCTCAATTACCTTTAGTAGCACAGTCTTGCGAAGCAGGATATAAATCCAGGGATCCAGAATTGGGTTGACAGAGGCAATTCGTATGGCCTGAAGGTCAAGATAGTTGTTATGCACCGTCTCAGATAAGGCATAAAGTTGATTGACGAATACCCGTACCTGAAAGTAAGAAAGCCAAAAATGATGTCATTAATATTTTAGTTGTAAACTATGGAGAGGAGGCCTGGAGGCCGTCCCATGAAACATGGTGCAAGTATAACCTTGATGGCACGCCCATCCATCACAGGCACAGGCTGCTACAAGTAATATCTCATGTTTTTTTCCCTTTTCTTCCAAAACCTAAAATTTCCAGATAAAATGAAAGAAATTTAGCAAAGTGCAAGGTGAATATGTCTATATAATTATAAATGTTATAGCCTCCATTGGGAATAAGGTCATGCAGGACAGAAAGAAGAAACGAGCTGAATAAGATCTCGTATTTGAGATTCCACAATCTGTATGAGGCAAGTCAATAATACTGCAAAGGCACGTGATTAAATGGCTAAATTACTTAATATCCTTCAGAAGAGATAATGAAAATCAGATTTCCTGAGCAATACCTCCCAATACCTGTCACCAGCCCCTTTAAAAATAAGCTAAGTTTAATGTAAGACTTCAGTCTGACAAAAGCTTTTGTGTAATTATTATACTCTTTGCTGGAACTGCAGGCTATGAAAAACTGAACAAAACAAGAAATAGGGGTTAGTACAGAAAAAAGTAACGAAATAATGAATACTGCTGATTTGTTTGCTGGAAAACAGATTATCAACTGAGATTATCAAAAGAAAATATGTGGAAAATGTATAGAGAACAAATAGGAAAGTGTTGATTTAATGAAATTATATTCATTTGAAACAGAGTCGGGTAATTCAGGTTCAGAAAGTACAAATCCAGACCAAGATTTTATTTCAACCAACCAGTTCAGCATAAAGTCTCACAGTCACAGAGTACTCAACTGATTGGTTGAAACGAAATCCAAGTGCGGACTTTTACTCTCTGGACCTGAATTACCCAACTCTGGAAACAGAAATATAAATATGATTTATTGAGAAATGAGGAATTTTAATATTAGATTGACAGATTCACCTTATTCTGTTTCGTGCAGGTGGATCTGGCAGTTCCAAAGAGATAGTTACATAAAAATGAATGAATAAAAGTTTTAACAGCCAAATTTTAGAAGAGCATGATTAAAAAGTCTTAAAATTTGCAGGCTTGTAAGAAGGAGGTGGGACTGAGGAAACTGATTTCATTTAGCAGGTAATAAAAATATTTAGTAACATTTGAGAGGGCACCAATAACTTAGTAACTCAGTTACTACTCAGGTACAAATCACGAATATAGTAACCGTATTTAGTACATGACCCATTATGATCGGTTAATGATGAACAAACATGGGATCATTACATAACTAACACTTAGTTTCTGGTTAGATAATTAAGAGTGCACTACTAAAATGTAGTATATACATTACATGATATAATTATACAATATATTATGATTATATATACATTTATATGGTATAATTATAAAACTGTAGTGTGTGAGGTTTTTCTGACTGGTACTGAAGCAGATTAATAATATTCATGGTAAGTTGATAACATGACCGTCGTGGGGCAATCAGCAAGGTTCCCTTGATGTAATCATGTGCGCAAGTGAGTCATTAGCATTTCAGGGGACATTTTGTTATTGAGGGGAAAAACAACATGTATATGTCATGCATGCTAAAAAACAAAGATAGGAAGTCAATTAACATTTATATAATTTGCCTTTCTGGTCTTTGTAGACTGGATGGCATTCAGTCATACTCCAGAATCTGATTTTATTAACATGCTCTAATTACATGTTTTTTAATTTTTCACTGTTAACCTGCACATGTTGTTTCTCATCTACTTTCTATGTTGCATAATCAATCCATAATTATCTGGATCAATCTGACTTCAAAAACGTGCGCTTAGAAAAACTAATCAAATGATTTGTGTCTCATTAAAAGACACAGAGATGTGGCAAATTATTTTAAACTAAACTGTTGAATATCCACCTGTCCAGTGGCGGGGCTTCTTTTGATATTTAGACATGAAATTTCAGTGACATCTTTGCTATACTGATGTGAATAATATCGAAAGTCCAGCCAGTGTTAGAAGATCAACCTTCATGGAACTATGTTTTGGTTTGCAATTTATAACAATGACTCCTGTAAACATTTACTTAACTTGCAGAAGAATTGACAAAGATTATTAAGTTTGTTAGCACATTTAGACATTTACATCAATGCCACATGGATTTGCAAAGGCCAAACACAGTCATGCTGGTTTAGTTTCTCTTCTGTATTTCTGATTACAGATAATATCATGAGAGGTAGGGAAAGTATTATTACCAAGAAAACAACTCGTCATTCCTAATGAATTTATTAGAAAAATGTGTGCTGTTACAGGTCTAACACTTCAAATTTGTTCAAATTTAGTATGTAAATGAACGCCATCATTATAAGTAGAAATTAATGTTAATTCTGGATAAACCGAATCTCATCGGTGTTCCATGCTAAGACTAATTCTGAAATTAAAGCAGCTGTGTCGTTTTCACTCATTGTATTCCGTGAAAATAATGTACATTTTTTTTATTCAGAAACGACCCATACAGTCTAGGCATATGTATTGCGCTCATGTGCAGCTGGTTTCTATAACATCTTTTGATCATTTCTATAGGCTACCTTTTGTTACTGTTGTATGCATTACTTTAGATAATTCGAAAACGTTCGATCCAAAGTAAAGGATTTCAAAAATTTGTGGGAATCAATATTTTAAAATAAAGACTGAGGATATTCGGTTAAAATATAAATTATGGATACTAAACTGGAATAACTGAACTTAACTAATCGATTCTAACTTTCACCTAATTCATTAATTTATTTCACCTAGTCATTTTAATGTTTATATTATTATAAGTAGCAGGACTTGAAGCACACGCAGGCAGGGCCGCCCATAAAAATAGGGAGGTGGGCACAGAGAGGGGGAATGGAGAAGACTTTCAGGGGCACCGACTCTAGTGGCTAAGGAAATGGGAAGATGGATCAAATGGATCGAAATAGTATCGCTAGTATCAACCCCTCCCCCGTAAGGGTTGGGCCAACAGCGAAAGGGATCGAAACTTGGGACTGGGTGGAATCGGATCAAAAGCAGAAGCCAAGGTTGTTACTCTGTAGGTATGAAATGGCAAGGTGTGACTTGCGTTAATAACTTCTACATGCGTCAATACCTACTCAATCGTAAGCAATAAGATAGATAGATAGATAGATAGATAACGGTGAGCCTAGGGATCCAAGAAGCACATGGAACGAGGCAGGTGACACTCTGGACTAGACGCCGGCCCGTCATACAGAGCACAAAGACATAATTGTTCTTGAAATGACACCTAAATGGCGTGTCTTCTAAGTATGACAGCGGGATACGCAGTGGAAACTTACTTACTTATCGTGGTAAGAACAGGCAAACTGCGGGCACACACAGCCATGGATATTCCAGGCTGAACTCCCACCCATCGAGTCACTACTGACATGAAAAACTCCCAACAGACACATTTTGTTTCCCACGAATACTTTGGCTCCCAGTGTTAAATACTACAGTTCAATACGAGCGCGGTATTTAAGATCAAAGTCAAAACACCATTATTCATAGACAAATGCACAACAAAAAATTTACTTACCACCAGAGGTATTGAACAAATAAGTATCACCACGGAAGTTGCTGTAAGTAAGATGACCATTTGTATTTCAGCAGCGGCCCAACGCCGAAAACTGCGTCTTCTTCTGAGTTCATGTATCTTCCTCTGATCCGTCCCAAGCGATGTCCTGCGCACGAACCTCCTGTGCATCACGATCAGTGCCCCGCACACCATTACGTTGAAAATCACCGTGGAAAGGATGAGAAATGAGCTGAAGCCGGCGTACATGTAGGAGAACGCCGCGTCCGTACTAACATTACTTCTCCAGTTGATAAAACACCACGTGTTCGGATAATGCAGTTCCACACGACCAAGTCCCATACTGGGTAACGCACAAAATACTACGTTTGAAGCATAAATGGCAAAAAGAGTCAACCCTGCAACTTTCTGGTCAATACAATGGTTGTAGAAGTACGCATGGTTAATAGCCATATATCTTTCAATTGACATGGCGCATATAATACTGAGACCTGCCGATGAAAAGAAGAGGAGGATGAATCCAGAGTATTGGCACAGCGCTTCTCCACCCGGCATCGATCCTTTCACGTAGGTCGCGATAGTAACCGGGCTGACGAGCAGAGTCCCCAAGAGGTCGGTGACGGCAAGCCCACACACCAGCGTGTAAAATGTGGTCTCCTTCTGTTCCTTTCTGGATTTGCAAAGGACGACGATCGCGGTGATATTACCCACCACCCCGAAAATGAACATCATAACGGGTATTGTCGCGTTTTCTCGGTTCTCGGTTCTGTTCATCTTTATGTGATATTTTTCCAAATTCGTAACTTTTCCGTAGTCCTATTAAGTTATTTTCAGAGTTACGTTGTAATTGTGTCTACCATGACTGTCGCATGTGGCCGACACAATTTCTTCATATTCTTGGTTAAGAAAAGTCTGTGACTGCTGTCGTTTTTCGTGAAATTGTCCCCAATGTGCGTTCCGTAAATTAGTGAGGAGAGAAAGCCCCCAGTCCGAAGTTTCATATCAGTGCAGGCATTTCCGTAGGTCTCCCGTCCTGTGTTGCGATGCGAACCCAAAGCGCGCTGCGCTCCGATTACCACAATGCGGAGTTAAACCTGAAGTTTCCCCTCCTTAGCGCTTACGAGATTCCGCCTACGAGGTTAGCAGGGCTGTCATCTGGCACAGCAGCTCGCAATGGGGGTTTCTCATTACAACGCAGTTTGTAGGAAAGTTTGATTAACTGCACAGCAATAAGTAATATGTAGGCTACTATTTAGAGTTTTCTCATTGATTTGTTGATTTATTGTAGACATTTTGTAACCACTTTGCACAAGATCCTTTGCAAAGACATTCAGTGGAAATAATGGGTCACGGAAGACAACCTGTCTGGTTTCCCTGCGCGTTATAGGATGAGAAAAGCAAAGACCTGCTCGTCCACTGTCAGTTTTCTAATACCATTCAGTAGAAGTTGTGTGAATCGTCTGCCAGTGTAAGATGACAAGGAAATGAGAATAGCTTTTAATAAATGCAGCTACGTGTCCAAGGTCAGTTATATTACTGCAAGCAAAGGTTCAACGCATTTAAAAGAATCCTTTTGCTGATAATGTAGTGTCCATTAAAGGTCTATATGCCATTTGTATGATGGAAAATTTTGTCACCACAGCTGCTTGGTCTGTTGTTCATCTGTTTAGCAAACAGAAGTAACGTGTTTATGTGAGCTTGTTCAAAGACACACGCTTCTTGAACAGGCAGGGAAATTCTGAAAATTATATGTAGATTTTTTCCCACATCTTTGACACTTTGTTATATTATTACACTGCTGTTATAAACTGTTGCATGTCAACAACTGTATTGCTTGTTTTGTTATAAATAAGGGTGATTGGTATCTTCTAAATATTAAGGGTTTTGTTGAATTTAGAATGACATATTTAATCCATTATTAAAATTACTGGAAAAAACAATAATTGTATGTGCGAGAAGTGTGACTGTTCTCATTTGTTGTTTGTTTTTCACGCTCTTTCCCATGCAGGCTTATCACACTAGGCGATGTACATTTGAGCGTGAAGATATACTGATACTCTGGTCGTGTAGCACGACTGTTGCCTACCTCTGCATGTGTAAAGCATGATTATTTAGCAGGCACTCTAATCTAAAGCGACATAAATGTTTTGAGAAAGTAGGAGCAATTGGGAGTTAAGGGCTTTGCTCAATGGCTCCAAGTCACCAAGCTGACACCAGGATTTAAACCAGTGACCTTCCTAGCAGACCTAAAGCCACCCACACATGCACAGACACACACAGATACACCACCCCATGTGTAAATGACAAAGCGCTTGCCAAAACCCGATGCACTTCCACTGCACTGCATCCCCCTTATCAGGTGCTAACTCCTGTATTTTCTACTGAACTGTTTATCGTAATTTAAAGCATTAAACCATGATGGATGCCTCAACACACAATTCCTGTCACACGGATATGCACATATTACTGATTAGAGTAGAAATAATGCATGATCATCATGATAATTAATTTACTAGCCCACAAGGAAGGTAACCAGACCGGATATAATAACCAGAATGACTCAGCTCCTCCATTACTCCTCCATTAAGCTGTAAAACACAACCACTTGTTTGAAAGTTTTAAAACAACTTAATTCGTCACCATTGCGTTTGTAATGAGGCAAATATAAGAATAATATTAACATCCTGCCTCTTGCTACACTGTTACTGTCCAGCAATCAAGTTATCCACGCGGTGGTTGACATGTGACAGCTGGCGGCTGAGGAAGTAAAAACTACTCCGTGAATTGCTTTCAAATACCCACACCACTATTTACAATCCTGAACATCTGTAGAGGAAAGACACTTAATCTTCGTAATGCATTTGAACAAAAACAGACAAGCATGCTAATACCACAAGGCCTCTTTGCAGCCAGGTTAACTGATTTGCTCTGACAGACATCCATTTTCCAGTCCGACGTATCAGGCCAGTGCCAAGTCTGGGCATATGAGACATGAGACTGGGGACAAACTGGACTAAATGGTAGTTATACAATATCACTGGCTTCAAAATTCTCCCTTTGACATCAATAAAAATATTAGTATGGGTAAAATTATTAATTGAAGATAGTTCTATTGTATATTGTATTGTATTACATATTGGCCAGTAAGTTAATAAAGTGGAAAAATATTTTGGTATTTTGTCCATTCTTCAAGGAGAGCAATCATGAGGTCTGGCACTGATGTTGGACAGGAAGGCCTGACTCACACTTTGAGCTCTAATTCATCCCAGAGGTGTTCTGTCGGGTTGAGGTCAGGACTCTGTGCAGGTCAGTCAAGTTACTCCACACCAGACTCGCTCATCCATGTCCTTATGGTCATGTTGGAACAGGAAGGGGCCAAACTGTTCCCACAAAGTTGGGAGCATGAAATTGTCCAAAATGGCTTCAAATACTATAGCATTAAGAGTTCCTTTCACTGGAACTAAGGGGCCAAGCCCAACCCCTGAAAAACAACCCCACACCATAATCCCCCATCCACCAAACTTTACACTTGACATAAGCATTCAGGCAAGTACCGTTCTCCTGACAACCGCCAAACCCAGACTCATCCATCGGATTGCCAGATAGAGAAGTGTGATTTGTCACTCCAGAGAACACATGTCCATTGCTCTGGAGTCCAGTGATGATATGCTTTACATCACTGCATCCGACGCTTTGCATTGCACTTAGTGATGTAAGACTTGGATGCAGCTGCTCAGCCATGGAAACCCATTCCATGAAGTTCTCTATGCACTCTCCTTTAGGCCACATGCAGTTTGGAGGTCTGTAGCTATTGACACTATAGACAGTTAGCGACTTCTGCACATTGTGAGCCTCAGCATGCGTTGTCCCCATTCTGTGATTTTACATGGCCTACCACTTCAGGATTGAGTTTCTGTCGTTCCAAATTACTTTCACTTTGTTATAATACCAGTAACAGTTGACCGTGGAATATTTAGTAGCGATAACATTTCACAAATGGACTTATTGCACAGGTGGCATCCTATCACGGTACCACACTTGAATTCACTGAGCTCCTGAGAGTGACCCATTCTTTCGCAAATGTTTGTAGAAGCAATCTGCATGCCTAGGTGCTTGATTTTATATACCTGTGGCTATGGAAGTTATTGGAACACCTGAATTCAATGATTTGGAGGGGTGTCACAATTCCTTTGTCAATATAGTGTATCTAAACATACTTTTAGCCTGCACATGCTCTGCAGAAAGACTGCAATAAGTAATTTCTACCAAGGAAGTGACATAACATTCTTCAGCAATGCACAACACAGAGTTTACATGGAATTTATGTTTTAGCAGATTGACCTGTAAATTGTTTTTGAAGTTCCATTTGCACATTTGATTATTATTTAGTTTTTATACAGTTGAGTGATTTATGATCGACTATATTAAGCATACAAAGTATCCAGTAGTATTCCATTCACATTGTACTTGATTGTGACTGACATCCTTTCGGGGTTTGCCAATTACACAGAGGAAAGGCTATTAAAAACATATACCGGAAAGAAGTAATTATGACAGAAATTCAGGCTTGTGATCATCATATCATAAAACTTAAGAAAACTCAATGATCTTAAATGATAAAACTCAGGTCAATACATAAGTGTTGTAGGCCTTGGAGCAGCATCACAAGGAGGTTGATGGCTGTTGACGATATGGTTACAATCACTTGTGGAATTGGTACAATACTCAGTCTCTTTGCAAACTAAATTTTCTCACTAGTTCACTAAATAAGATTCAAAATCACGTACTGTCACGCGCAAGGGTTGCAGCGTGTCTGGATGTTGGCGGCGTAAAGCAGGCAAGACGATCGGAGGCAGGAATATCCAAAAAGATGGGGTTTATTCACCAGACGAAACGGGGTAACGCCACAAAACATCACAATGATAGATCTGACAACCAGTACAGAGACGTGGACTAAATACCGAAGACGGACAAGACTGAAACCAAAACCAATGATCACAATCGACGACAGCTGGTTTCCATTAGGGTAAAGACACGAGATAATGAGGGGGCGTGGCACACAGGAGGCTCTGACAGGCGGATCATGACACGTACACTATATGAACGAAAGTACTGGGACACCAACCTGTCAAACATCTCACTCTGAAACTTGGCTAAGCCTTTGTTGCTACAATAGCCCATACTCTTCTGGTGGGCTTTGCTGTCATTCAGGTTGGGTATTGATGCTGAGTGATCAGGTTCCTTTCTGTGAGCCTGTGTGACTGCGACGTCGCTGCTGGAGTTGCTCCCAGATGTTTCCATTTCAGTATCACTTCACTTGCAGTACACTAGGGCTACTCTTGCAGAACAGAAGTATGGAGAAGCGACTTATTGCAATGGTGTCCAATGATGACGCTAGGTTGACTAACATCTTGCACCCATTCTGCTGCTGTTGTTTGATGCTGAGGATTACATTGCTATGTGCTTAATTATACACGGAATACATATGTCAGGAATAGGTTTGGCTTATGTGGCCAATTTTTGTATTACTACAGGTGTCCCAATAGTTTTGTTCATATAGTGTAGTTTGAAGTGTGTAATGATTTCATAATAAATGCCTTTGACTTTAAAGAAAAAAAGCAAAAGTACACTGAACAAAAATATAAACGCAACACTCTTGTTTTTGCTCCCATTTTTCATGAGATGGACTTAAAGATCTAAA
>JAODUD010000117.1:9670489-9680800 GCA_026784285.1 Stomatorhinus walkeri
CTGTGTTAGTGAGCACTTCTCCTTTGCCAAGACAATCCATCCCACCTCACAGGTGTGGCATGTCAAGGTGCTGATTATTTTGAGTATTTATGCAACTTCCATTCAGTTTTTGCCATTCATATTCCTTTTGTTTATTTGAGTAAGATGTTTACGTAATGTTTGCAAAACTTTAACTGAGTCATTTACAAATATGGCACTTTGCTTAGGGAATGCTTAAATTGGTTTAATATGAGGTAATTGCACCCAAATCAGCAATAATTGCATTTTGTAGCCTTCCTAAGCTTTACATCTGTGCAAAATAATTATAGTCTATGACACAATTAACATTTTCTTAATTGTACGTACATAAACAAACAGGGAAAAATGATCACACAGAAGTGAAAACTAAAAAGTAGAGGTTATATTCAGCTAATTATAAATCCTAGCCTAGCGAATCCATTTTGCATTTATTCATATCTGAAAACAATGCACATAATTACAACAGAGAAACTATTGTCCACAGTCCTTGTAGAACATAAACACAATTACAGTCATAGAAAAAAGAGTATTCGTCTTCACACCTTTTTAGTAACTTTCTTTTATTTCAACTGGGATACATTTTTAAAGATTCTTTTATATGATTTGTAGTCTGACAGGAAACATCTTTCAAGGCATCGTTTTTTGTTTTCCTGGGCAGTGGAACATTCTTAGCAAATGCTTTAGCTGTTTTTTTTCAACTTAGTTCAAAACACGAATCAATTTGCTGACATTTTTACTGAAAATATGCAAAACAAAACCATGCTGCGTTATGATTGCTCCTGCTAGTTTTCACAAGATCTATATTTGCATACTGTACATTTCAGTTCCCTGTTAGATATCCTGATAAATATCACTTTTGCTAAATAATAAAAAAGCACATTTGCTATCAAATATTTCTTAACACCAATATAAAGTATAGTTTCAAAGAGTGCAGATATATTTGGGAAGTAAGATAAAATATTGATGGTGACTAATAAAATGATAAAATACTTAATACTTTGGGTAATGCGCTGACTAACATGATTTTTGTTAAGGATTTTGTTAGATATACTTCTGGGAAAGACAAGATTTTATCTGCTGGTATTCCATTGGCTAAAGAAGTGAATCTATTTTTAAAAAGACAGTCAAATGTCTTTTAATAAGACCTCTTGACAGAAAAAAATTTTAGGCAATCATTTATCATTTTATGTTGACCTTCTTGGAGAACATTTTCCAAGGTAAATAAGTAAAGAAATGTTCTTGTTTATTTAACTAATAGTTATACTAGTAAAAGATAATAATTATTAGGTTATGTCAGGTCCTAGCATGGGAAAGTAAATAACAGACAACTGTTCTTAAATATCTCTGCTCAAAGTATTCTGTTTAATTCCACTGGATCTTAAAATCAGTATTTTCAAGTCTTTATTTGTCTGCTCCATTTGGTCACTCTGCTATTCCTTGCATTTGATCCTCTACTGTATACAGAAACATTATTCCTAAGAGACCCTAACCAAATATACAATAATGCTTCACAAAGTACTTCCTTATGTTTTTGGGCTGACAATGGAAGAAAGCCAATTGTCCTGAGTGCATAACAAAAGATTGTGTGTCAAGAAAGTAGTGCACTACTTCTTTTTTAATTTGTGCCATCCATACTATGGGAAGCTAGTCCTCATTCCCTTCTCAGAAATAACAAATGCATTCATTTATTGCTGACATTCTGAAGCCTTGTGCTGCCTGGGACCCTGTACAGTATCAGCAGCTGAAGGCAGTGGCAGCTACAGAGAATTTAGATTTGGGGTGGGCCACGCTGCACCGTGTCTGGCCAACTGGGTGGGGGGAGGGGACCTCGGTATATTTCACTGCTCAACGATGAAATAGGACACTGTCCATTAGCAACCTTGTGGTCAAGCTGAAGACATGCCACAATTGACTGATCAATGGGATTGTTAGCTCAATTTCCATATTTCAGTTTTTGATGAGCAGTGATAACATTTATTTTGGGGGGCATGACCGCCTTTTCCGATCTGCCCCAGCTTGGGAGTCAGAATGATGGATGGATGGGTTTCGTTTTTAGAGATGTCTCAGATTGTACGACTGTTGTTTCATACATTTATACATGTTCTTATGCAAGTTTTCTCCCACAGAGATTTGCAGTTAAGTATACTGAGACTTACGCTGGCCATGGCGTGTGTGTGTGTCCCTCGCAATGCGCAGCCATTCCAGTGGGGGTGTACCCCTGACTTTGGACCTTTGCCCCCCGGGATAGGTGACCCAGAACTGGAAAAACATGCATGGAAGATGGATGTATCTTCGCAAAGTCATTAACTCAGTCTGGGGTCTTTAGTGATCCTGGAGGGTGGGACAGACTGGACAGAGTGCCAGCAAATCACTGGTCACAGATATGAAGGGAAACTTGGACAATTCACCTGAACCACATGGGGGGACTGAAATGCCTGTGAACAGACAGAACACGCAAACTTCACCCATGCAGGCCACGTGGACTGAGTTCACAGTGCTGGAGGTGTGACCCCACCCTTAATAACCTGTGTTTATATGCTGTATGCATATAGGCTGTTTTAGTACTCAGTTTAACCTCAGTCTTTAAAATGAACTTTTTTTAAATGGGATGTTTATTTTGTGTGTGTGTGTTTCATTCTAACTGGAAGTCTTCAGGTAATTATAAAGACCAACTTGTTCTCTAACTTTAAAATCCAAGGGTGTTGTCAGGCCAGCCTGGTTTTTTATACTTTACTTTCTTTTCAAATTCCATTGATTGCTCATATTAATCTTTAGAAAACATTGACATGCACTGAACTTGTGGTCTGTGGAAGTAAAATAACAGAGATGCAAATGCCCCTTCCGTAACCTGTTGTACATTGCAGGGTCACAGTAAACCTAAATCAAAAGGCAGTTGACATAGAATACAAGGCAAGGTGCACAGAGTAAGTCAGAATTACTTAAAATACATTTACTTGAACTGTAGGAGGAAACCAGAGCAACTGTAGCAAGCACGGAGAGAAACAGCAATGTACCCATATGCAGAGGCCTGACAGGAAGCAAGTTTGCATCCGTGGGGGGTATCAGGCCATGGGGTACCACTCACTGTCATGCCCTGCCCATTATGTCTGCCACATCCTCTTGTTTTCCTCCCTGGTGTGGCCTAAACAAGCCATGCCCAGTGCTCGTTAGTCTCATCCCTTATTCCTGCCCCCATCAATCACTCCCAGCTGCCTCCTGTTTGCTCTCTTGTTGATTTTGTTTTTAAGTGCTTCCCAGTTCTGTACTACCTAGATCTGTCATTGAAGTCATTACCTTTCATAACCTATGTATTTCCCTTCCCTGTTACCCCAGTTTGGATGCCTCAAGTTTTGTGTGTTTATTTTCTTTTGCTTAACATAATCTCCATTAATGTCCTATCACGCCTACTCTCATTTATTCCATCCCACCGGTCGTGACACTCTCCAGTTAAGGTAATTTATTAGGTACCTAAAATAAACACAAGAAGATCAGACAATACAAAACACATTGTCTGTTACCAGTATCAGAAAATTAATATATTTTCTCACAAAAAAATAAGTTCCAATATTAAGGTTTCTGTAGTCTAAGCATGATTTTAAAGAATATATGAGCGATTTAGAGATATGATAAATTTTTCATGCAATAGTTTTTATTATAAGAATAAGCTAATATGGGTCAGTGTGACCTCCTTTGCTCAGAAAAGGAACAGATAGTGTAAAACAGTTTTTAATTTTGGGTACAACATCAGGGTTTTAAGTTGACATGACAACAGTATGAAAACTTTTTTGTTTGCAGGACCAGAACGGCCTCCTCCCACACACATTTCCCATGTAATTTGCTACTCATATCAGCTCTCTGGGGGTAGTGAGACGCATAAGCTTAAGATCAGTGTCTGAATCTTTATTCACATCACAGTGGGTTGCGGTTATTAAACTGAACCATCCAGGTGTTGTTCAAATAGAGATTAGCTGTGTTTATAAAGGCAGGAATTTTACCCGAAGGAGCATGTTAACGTGGGGGAGGAAGATTAAGACACTAGATTAGTGTCCACTGCATAACTATTCAACTCCTACTCTGTAATGCACCTGAATAAACAAAAAATAAAAAATATACCCTATCAAAGGATACAAAGGATAAATAGTCTTATCATTTCCATAAGCACCCTTGCAGTGATAGTTCAAATTTCTGGATCAAAATACACAGTTCCGTTCCACTATCATGTAAGTCAAATTTTATGTAAGTCAGATTTACCATTTCACAATTCAGTCTAATTCAAAGTGTAAAGCACAAGGTGCAACTAACATTTATAGGCGTGCCCAAATCCATGTTGCTATTCTGATAGTGGAAAAACTAGAATTTTTGCCAGCATAAGGTGAGAAAAGGTAGTCCTGAGTCTCTTAATCATTCAGAGGTGTGTTTTGGGCATAACATGGAATGAACCAATTGGAATGGCACGTCACCTCACCGTTAAAAGGCAGCAGTGCTTGGATATTTTTTGCTTCAATGTGGATTTACTTCATTTGGTTTTACATAGCTAGAGAGCTGCTTATATTAGTCTCTGAATGTTCATCTGAAGAAAAGGAATTTTCTATGAGGGCAATCAACTGGAAAAGATTTGGAGGGCAGATGACACCTATTTTTGCCAACTTTTAAGGTACTTTGAGTGGCACAAATGTAACACTAGTTATGCAAAGAAACACTGATACAGTAATTTGGTGCAGCACTTTTCTGCAGGAAAGCTTCTTATTATTAGGGAATTGGTATTGAGATAGAATCTCCAGGCAACTTGTAGGTAAATATTGCATGGCAAAGCCCAGCGAAAATCTGTGTCATGATTGTATGACATGTGACTGCACGGTCACAGCCCAAGAAACTTGGATACGCTGGAGCAATACTGCCAAGGGGTAGGAAAGCAGGATCTCTAGCAAGTTTGCGAAGCTGGTGGACACCTTCCCCTAAAGACAGTATGTGTCAATATTGACGGTAACTGTCATACCCCGCCCGTACGAGCCCCGTGTGTGCCACACCCCCTCGCTCCTCGTGTGCCAAGCCTGATTGAAACCACCGGTGGTCCATCCGTTTGAGTGTGATCCTCTGTTTTCTGATTAGTTTCCTGTCAGTCTTGTGTATTTAGTCCGCGTCTAAGTTAGTAACCCCAGTTCGGTCATTGTGATGTTTCGTGGCGTAAACCCTGCTCGTTCTCCAAATAAACCCCGTCCTTTTGGATGCTCCTGCCTTGTTTCGTTTTGCCTGTTCTACGTCGCCTACATCCAGGCACGCTGCTAACCTGCACGTGACAGTAACGTTAACAGATGAAATTTTAAATGGCTCTGATTAACTTTGCAAGGCAATTTATTGTACAATGTTATGAAGAGAAACAAAGCTAAATAATTATTATGTGCATGAATTTCAGTTAATTTGTATAATAAATAATTTGGTGCAAAAAAAGTTTTTAAATGCATTAGTATGGATAGAAAGTATTTACACTAAGGAGTGTTAGAAATCATCATATTTTTATACTTAACATTAAAGAAGTCTACCAACTGTAATTATGAATAAAGAAATTACAGTATACTCTAAAGCAGAATGCTATATTAGCATTCTACACAAAATCGTTGGATACAATAATATTGGTGAAAAAAAACCCCATGAATGTTTAGATTGAAACATTGAAATATCAGAAACACACGTTGCTTTAAAAACCAAGTTAAAACCAAAGATAGCGAGTCAATGACAGACTTGATTTTACTCATCTGGAAGCTGAAAACTCTGAGACACTCTTTTATATGGTCAGTGTTCATCCTGTTAAATCTGGAGGATGTTAGACTCCTGTGTGGGGATTCCCTACCACTCGTACCCATGACTCCTTTGATGACTCCCACAGGATTCATCCACTCATACGCACCCGATCCTCTGCCTGCCACTGTTTCCTGACATCCTTCCTGCTCTCATCACACAAAAAATAAAATGGAACACCAAGCAAATTTTCATACATAGTCAGCTTCTGTCATGCCCTGCATGTCTCTTTCCCCTGTGCTCCCTGTGGTGTGGCGCTAACGAGCCACACCTCTTCCTGGTTTAACCCTGCCTCTCGCTTCAGCCCTCGTGTGGATGATCCCAGATGCCTCTTATCTGCTCCCTCATCTGTGGTGCATATAGCGCCTCCTCGTCCTAAGCTCCCCAGTCCGGTCATTGTATTGTTATGTATGCTATGTTACTGACTGCTTGGGCTCCTCCATTTGCCCTGCACCCTGTGTATCCTCATAGCTCTCCCTGCCTAGTTTTGACCCCTTGTCGTCTGTGGTTTCTTGTTGTCCGATGATTTCCAAGAATAAGTCTGAAACTATGTGATACTTATACTTACATAAAAACTACATATTGAATCATAAGGGGGAAGTTTTCTGTGCATGATATAACCCACAGTGAAATAAAAACTATGATCTACACTGAATCTGTATTGATTGATTTTTCAATGTGATATTCTTTGTCGCCTCATAGTATGTTATTCCTGCCTTGCACTCATGGCTTTAAGGATAGGATCTAGACCCCCTTGACCCAGCACAGCACAAGCTCTATACTATAGGATGTTAAGACATCAGAGGCTTATTCCAGAGACCTAATCTGTTCATTCTTGATTTATTTCAGAATGAAAAGATAAAAGAGAACCTTGTAAAATTGTCAGCAAAATAGTGTCAAAAATTAAGTTATATAATTTGTATTGTGCATGTGTAAGGCCTACTACTACTACTTTTGATGATGGTAAATAATAATAATAATAATAATAACAACATCAACAACAACAACAACAACAATAAAGCATTTTCCCATGAATTTTGTCAACTACAGTAAAGTCCCGTTATAGAGGACTCGCTTATAACGGAATATCATCTTTAACGTATGAGGTTCGCTGGTCCCGGCCGTGCGCCTTTAAGAACATGCAGAAAAAGCATCGGATATAGCAGACTCGCATATAACAGAACTTCGCTTATAATGGACAAACAATTTGGTCCCCAGGGCCACTTTTAGCTGTAGTTCTGTTCAGCTATAACAGACATGCAGAAAACGCATAGGATATAGCAGACTCGCATATAACAGAATTTTGCTTATAATGGACAAACAATTTAGTCCCCAGGGCCGCTTTTAGCTGTAGTTATGTTCGGCAATAATGGACATGCAGCTCCGCCTACAAGGCGCGTGGCGTGCCGGTGATATCCAGCGCAGATACGTAGTCGGGATTATTAATAGTCACACATCTGGTCAGGTAAAGTTGGATTACTACATGTACAATTTAATAATCTATATCACAAATGTGTCTGCTGGGGTGTGGAATGAGTAAATGGTGTCCTGTAGTTGTGTTCTGGACATACAGCAACTCTGGATATAACAGACTTTGAATATAACGGACTGTTTTGCCAGGTCCCTTGACGTCTGTTATAACTGGATTTTACTGTATTATGATCTGTTAAACTAGCATGGATGGCAGATAGCTAAGGGCATAGGATAATCAGTTCATCTAGTTTCAGTTTTTTACACATGCAATGTGTAGGCCTACTTAGTTATATAATGGAAGAAGAATGAAGGAGTACAATATCAAATCTGAAGTGGGCAATAAACAAAGGAAAGATCAAAGACTATAAATATTTACTTAGCTGGATTCTAAGTAATGGAAAATGTCATATCAGGAGAAGAATCAGGGGCAAACAGTAAGAAAGGGAAAATTTAAATAAAATGTCATTATAAGTAAGCTGCTACATGTTTTCAGGAATGATATGCAGATGTGGACATTGGAAGCAAAGTACCGGATCAGAATGGCAGGCTGCAGTAAGAACAGTGTCTCAGCTAGTAAGGCACTCATTCACTGCACCGACCACGTCCTGCTGCCCAAGGATCATCTGGCAACTGTGACCAGCAGTACAATAGTGAGTAAATACAACTGCTGATGCTCACACAGAAAATGTATCCTGGCTAACTGCTGCAGCAGCAATGCAGAAAAAAGCCTGATGAGAACATACTGTCATGATCCACCCGTCCGAGCCATTCCCCGGATCCCCGCGGCTCTTAAAGGGACGGCGCCTGTTTCCCCGGTGCCAGCTCAGAGGGCCATTGTGGCAGCGCCGCCCGCCTCCACTCCCAAGGCTCCTGCAGCGCCGCCCGCCTCCGCCTCCGCAGCGCCAGACCTTCCTGCAGCACCACCTGCCTTGGCTTCACCTGAGGCTCCAGCTGCCCCTCCCGCGGCACTGCCGGCAGCAGCCACCTGCCCTACATGCAGCCGCGTCGCAGACACCGGCCGCCGCAGGTCCACCTGCCATCCCTTCAGGGGCTCTCGCCCCAGGGGCTCCCGCTCGCCGACCTCTCGCCCCAGAGGCTCCCACCCCTGCGCCTTGCACCCCAGAGGCTCCCGTCTTCAAGTCTTGTGCCCCAGTGGAACAGGCCCCGGGGCTCCCAATCGGTCCTGTCTTGGACCAAGTCCCCGAGGAGGTCCAGGACGGCCTGCCCTCCGCTCCCTCCTCCACTGAGGAGGAGCTTGAATGGGACCCCTCAGGGATACTCCTGATGGGTAGGCCAGCGCCACGGCCAGGTCCACGCCAGCGACTGCCCCGCCTGTCCATATCCCACAAGGGGAGGGGAGCCCCCCCGAAGGTGCCCCGACCCACAGCTTCGGCCGTACCCATGCCAGCTGTACCCATCTCTAGGCCTTCCGAGGGACCCCTCCTGCTCCCATTCCTGGGTCACTCATGACCCCCCCCGACTCGTTCCCCGTCCTGGGCCCCTCGGACTCCCCTCGGCCCCCCGTCCCTACAGGTGTCTGTCCCTCGTTCCTCCGCCCCGCGTCCTGTCACCGTATCTCCCTTGTGGTCCCTTGTGTCTCCCTCCTGCTCCCTCCTTATGTTTGCCCGCGGCCCCTCCGGCCGCCGCCCGTCACCCGCCTTGGGTCCCTTGGGCTCCCCCAAGTTCCTCCTCCTTCTCTGTCTGGCCTCATGTGTTCTGCTCCTGGTCCCTTCGTCCCTCCTGTCGGTGTTCCCCCTCCGTCTCTGTTCCTGATCTGCCTGTCCGCGTTCCCCGTCCTATGTCAGCTCATGTTGTGGCTGTTTCATTTGTGTCTATTTTGTGTCTCGGTCTTGTTCCCGGTTCCCCGTTAACCTGTCTCTCGTTCTGTTTTTCAGGTCCTGTCTCCCTCGTCTCGTCTGCCCCTTCCCTGGGGCGTGCCTGGAGTTCGCGTCTTGGGGGGGTGGGGGCTCTGTCATGATCCGCCCATCCGAGCCTCGTGTGTGCCATGCCCCCCTCGTTAAATCATGTCTGATCCTGATCGTGGCCACCTGTTGTCAATTCGTGCCTGCCTTCCCTGTGTGTATTTAGTCGGCATCTGTGTTAGTTTCCCCAGATCTGTCATCTGTGTGATTTGTCGCGTTGTGTGAGTGCTACCCCATGATCCCCGTACTGTTCTCCTACCCCGATTCCCCGATTAAACCCATTCCTCTACCCGCCATCCTGTCTCCTGCCTGTTTCTGTCTGCCCGACTCCGGGTCGACGTGACACATTTTTCTGTTCTATTTATTGCTGCTGTTTTTCTATTGTTTTTTCCCTTTGATGACCTATTTGAACCTTTTCAATTCTCAATTTTTACTGTGCTGCATCACCAGGTCAAATTCCTGTGTATTTGTACATTGGGTGAATAAACTGATTCTGATTCTGACCTCTTTTTAGCAAATTGAAAGTGGAAATATTTGTGCCCTTATACTGGCTGGGATAGGATTCAGGTTCCCTCACTACCTGAATCAGTACAAGTGGTTAGAAGATGTACTGTGTTAAAATTATGTTGTCTGAGACAGGAGATACCTGTGTCCCATGTAAATTTTATTGATGTTAACCAATGTTAAGTAAACTCTTTTACATTTAAGATCATATATTATTCCCTGATATAATAATAGATGGAATATTAAATGGAAAGGATACTAGAAGTGAGCCCCCCTGTCTAGAAATAATACAATAACACAATTATCCAGAGGTATTTCAGTGTGTAGAAACATACACCACCATGATTGTGATTCATCTTTGGATTTTGCTTTTAATTTTTAATTTTAACATGTTTCAACAAATAAGTACTTGCTTCTGGCAATAAAGCGAAGAATAACAGGTTCTCTTGTTTTCTGTGTGTGTGTGTGTGTGTGTCTGTGTATGTGTGTCTGTGTGTGTGTGTGTGCGTGTGTCTGTGTAGGTGAGCGGGTATACCTATCCTTATGGGGACACAATGTCCCCATAGTGTGATAAATATCTGTTTTTTTCCCTTATGGG
>JAODUD010000117.1:9680900-9693244 GCA_026784285.1 Stomatorhinus walkeri
ATTTTCCCTATAGAAATGAATGAGCGGTCCCCATAAGGATATGTTTACCCTACATGTGTGTGTGTGTGTGTGTGTCTTTGCATGTTTCTGTCGGGGAAAATCCATTGACTTTGAAAGTTCACTTAGACTAAAAAGGTAAAACTGAGTCTTGATCAAAAATCACCATGTTTATACCAGGATATTTACCCCATTTGTGCTTCTCACTTCCTGTAATGCCAGCAAAGCTTCAATGACTTGGATTTCTTCAAGACATGAATGAATGAGATTAAACATGAATCTTCTCCTTTTAGGCTGAAAGAAAGGTCACACTGGTTGTCGCGTTGCTGTTCTGTCGGACGTAAAATTCATGTACAGGCACAGCAAACCAAAAGCACATCAGGAAGTGTGAAAGTCACTGGGGTCTGTGGAAAATTCTGGGTTCAAATCATAACCACATAATAAGTCAGAAAACAGAAATCTTCTAAGTTTCACCATCTGATATAAAACCAAAATACATATAAGGAAGTGACAAAGCCCAACCCCCACCCTGGCCATACATTAAATATTGTAAATTAGGTTATACAGGTTTTACATTACGGGCAAGACCCTTAACTTCATCTGCTCCAGGGACACTGGCTGACCCGGCTCTCTGACCACAAAACCTGCCCTCATCTTTATGTATGTATGCAACAATGTTGACCATGGAGAACAAGGACCTCCTATGTACATAACACATATTACTGTTTTAACCCAATGTTTCACTGGAAGCTCTGAAGGAGGAATGATGCCCATGCTGTCATTACTGTAGCGGTGTATAGCAGTCTCCATTTCTTCCAGCATGAGCTCCATGGAGGGTTTAAGGGAGCTTTATAACATGATCAGCATCTCACAAACTGCTCATCCAGGTGGCTTCTTCATTGTAGCTGGGAATTCCAATCATGCTAACCTAAAATCTGTCCACTTCAAATTTCATCAACACATGAATTTTGCCACAAGAGGGGAGCGCCTTCTAGATTTTGCGTACATAACCTTGATTCTGACAAGGCAAAGCCAACCGCCCCAGCCCCCACCCTGGCCATACTTTAAATATTGTAAATTAATATTTGTGTTTTTCTGTTAATAGCAAATGTCATGAATGTGTAACGTTTGCTGCGGAATGTGTTCCGTTAGCATGTAACTGTGAGTATCGTTTAAACTGTTAGCTTTTCAGTCTGTCCAGCTGCTAGTATTAAACCAATTTTATCTGTTAATAAACTTTTTAAAAGAGCTGTCATTTCCTTTATTAAAATGACTCACACACTCACCACAAGTGTACGTGGGCCAGCTACGTCAAAAATGTTCTGTGCCCTCCAGGGTTAAGCCGCAGAACGAAGAAGGTTGCAGTGTCATTTTAAGTATGTAGCAGACTGAACATGTTGGTGAGAACAATTTTGATTTATCTGGATGCCATTTGAAGTGCAAGCCAGTCCTGCCACAACGTGTAATATCACACTGCAAAATTCTTCTGATGCAACTGGTATGTTAGTACCCAAGTCCAGCACAACATGGAATCAAAGTTATATTTGTGCGATTTTCAGACAAAAACACTCCATGAACTACAAGACAGTATGATCTTAGGAAGAAACAATACTTATACAAAATGGTAGACTGTCTCTCTGGGAGGCTCTTTTTATACCCAACCATCATATTGACCTGCTGCCAATTAACCTAATTAGTTGTGAGACATTCAACCAGGTGTTTTGTTTTAGCATTACACACCTTTTACAGCATTTTGTTTTAGCATTACACACCTTTTACAGCATTTTGTTTTAGCATTACACACCTTTTACACCGTGTTGTTTTAGCATTACACACCTTTTACAGCATTTTGTTTTAGCATTACACACCTTTTACAGTTTTGTTGCCCCCATCCCAATTTTTTTGAAAGTGTATGGCTCATATCAAATCATATTAAGCACATATTTGTGATATTTGATATGCTGCATTTGTTCTGTTTTCAATTAAATATGAATTTATATGTTTTGCAAATCATTGCATTCTGTTTTATTTACATTACAACAGGGTTGTAATTAATTGCAAATTCTGCTACCGTGCTGAAGTCTGGACCAAATTTGCAGTCTTTCCCCACCAATCAGGTGTCATTAACTGCATTAATGTAGCCGTATCTCTTTGCACTATGATCCAGATCTGTTTTACGTAATTCACCCTATTACTGTCTGTAAAAAACTGCAAAAATTGGAAAACAGAGTCAAAGAACCCAATCCGTTCAATCCGCAACATTCTTTTATGTTAGGTACTAATTGGATTTTAAAGTTACCCACTCTCACTGCATATGGGCTACCTGATTAATGGCCATAACCTAGCAAAACAGAGAACATACTGAAGGACACTCAGGTCAGATTGTTTTCCTCATACTCTGACTAATAACCACATAGGAAGCCAGAAAAGAGAAACGTTCTAAGTTTCACCATCTGCTCTAAAGCCAAAAGGCACATGGGGAACCCGTAGTATCTTTGTATTGCTGTGGGCTGCCTCGTGTGAAGGGGTGGAGCAAACAGCTTCCCATAGCGCTGCTTTATATGGACCAGAAGCAAAGTCGAAATTCTCAGTTTCTAGGGTATAAAAAGAAATCAAGAAAGGTTCCTACCATAAGCAGTCATCACACAGAAAGCAAAAAACTGGAAGCTTTTTTTTCTAAAATCAGTAAAGATCATAAGAAAAATATTGCTAAATAATTGACTAGCATCATAGGGGCCGGAAGCCGTTTTGAAATCAGGATTCTGAAAGTCAGAACTTCTCTGGTGGTGGATGGGTACGCCGTTTCGAGAAATTATCATAAAGTCGCCTCTGAGCCATTGTGAGATATAATTAACATATCTCTATTATGATGCCGCATCACCACAAACAACCAGAGGGGGTGCTGAAGCACCCTCAGCTCCCCTACCTCTAGCGCTACCATCAAGGGTGCTGCCCTGACTTGGAGCCAGAACTACTTCAAACAGGCTCTCTGAGACCCTGTACTGGGTAAGCAGCTGAAATATGGATGCATGTGTAACACAAACACTGCGAATGGAAAATGAATGTTCTATGAATAACTCAGTTATGCTTCTTTATTGGCACGCAGGCAGCTTCCGCTTTTCCTACTAGGTGCGGCTTCCGTCCAACGGTTGCTAAGAGGATAGGGTGTAATAGGCAGGATGGCACTCTCCTCTACAGCAGTCACTTTACTTAACACCAGAGCCCTGAAAGATGATGGCACTGACTGTCAGCAAACATTGAAGGTGATATGTACTCTTCCACTCTCGTTCAGGGGGAACCTGTCTGCATTAGTCTGACACATAATTGACTACAAGGCAGGGACACCCTGGAACATTGCAAGGCGCAGATATGCACAAACCAGGGGCAATATGAAGTCAACAAACGAGCCGAAATGAACCAAGAACGCAGCAGATGTGAGGCTATTATGCCATTTTCACTAACCCCATAATAATGTCACATAAAAACAAATGGAAAGCCAGGAATATGGTCAAAGCAACAGCTAAGATATAAAATTAAGCAAAAGGGTAGTTAAGCTTCGCATGATATGTTTAAACACAAAACCTTTTTTTCAAATCAAGACTGGATGAGCTCTGAAATTACCTTCTGACCAACATGCAAAGATTTCATTGAACTATGTCAGGGTATCCATGCCCCGACTGTGCCCCCTGAATCTGCCAGGGTATCCATGCCCCGACTGTGCCCCCTGAATCTGCCAGGGTATCCATGCCCCGACAGTGCCCCCGGTCCCAGCAAATACATCAGATGCACTTTTTAGCCATGCATGAATGACTAGTGTTTATGGAGGTACTTCCCCTACACTGAGTTCACTGACTGTGGTACAGAATTTGTGGAGGCAACTTGTATTTTTACTTCCTACATAGCTGTGGTTCTGCCTTAAAGCCTCACTGCATTGTATATGATATTAATTATTAAAGAGTAATGTTATAACTCAAAATAAATCCAATGGTTTTGTCTATAAAATTGTTATTAATATTAGATATCCATATTCTTAAATACAACTGCAACATTTGTGCAGTTCATGGAACAGCAGCAAAATGTGAAACAAGTTCTGCTTATCTTAGGCGGAGACCTCAGTGTTTGTTTAGCACGTGCAAAATGCTTAGAAGCCACATTTTGCAGCATTTGTGGTTTTGGTCCATTTTAAAATGCATCGAAGCGCAACATTTTGTATAAGATGCATCATGACTTCGTTGTCAGCTTGAAGTTATTTTTTATCGAAAACTATACCTACAATTCTACAGTGGCAATATAATTCAATTTGTTGAAGGAAATATATATTTTGCAATTCCAACTTTTTAGGCCTGTTGTATTTAGTATTGTAACTGTAACATTTATTTATAATTTGAAACATTTAAATAGGTTGAACCAGACATGTGAAATGGGTGAGATAAATTCTACAGCATTCACATTTTCATAGGTCTGTGATTGAAGTCTCTTGGTGTTGTGCTGCCTGTTCATGTTTGCTGGATACCTCTGCTGCCCGTCTACATTAAACCCCATATTCCCAAGTCCTACGTGTCCCTATCCTGCTTCCCTGTTTCACGCACCGTGTCGGGACATGACACAAACATGCAGGACAATACAAAGAAATATTCCTCTGAACTTCAAGAACTGCAAGAAGCAAAGCAAAAATGCTTTTCCTGGCATACTGAGGCAACATTACATATTTACTTTCACTGCATCCATCCATCTTTCAATTCCTTGCCCAGTCATGGGTCACAGGGAGCCAGGAGTGATTCCCAGGAACCACAGAGCATGGCAGAGCAAACACACTGTCCGGGATGCCAGTGTTTCGCAGGACACACACGCGTGCACTCACAGTCACACACTATAGGCTATTGGGAGGCACCAAGTCACCCAATCACATGCATCGCAACTATGGGAAAAAAATCAGGAGGATGAAGAGAATCTTCACACCCAGAGGTTTTAGGATTTAAATCTGGGATGTGACAGATGACAGTGCTGCCGACTTTCAGCTTTTACTTTCTTACTGGGAACTGTTATCATTCACAGTGAAAAGATTCACAAGAAACAGGAACTAGTCATGTGCATTTGACATTTTTTTGGGGAAAAAAAATGAAATTAGGATTTTCTTCAAGTTTTTTTCTTTTTATTTCCTTTGAACAGAAGACTGAGATGTGACAGTACTTCCCTACCAGTGCTATAAAAAACTTGGTAATGGTTTACATTAAGTCCACCTTCATAATGCATTCATTATGCATTCATAGAACATTCAGTGCACCTTCATAATGCATTCATAAAACATTCATAAGCAGCATGCAAGTACACCTTCACATCCTAACATCCCTTAACAGCTTTAATATACGTTAATGATGTGTTGACTTTTTGCACACTTCCTCATATTCTTCCTCTACATTGAAGAACTAATTTGGATGAGAGTGTGTGTGAATTTCCTTATATGTTTAGCTGTCAACATGTGATTAGTCTGCTATGGACATTTGGACATTTCACAGGTCTAAGCCTGTTAAAGTTTGCTTCAAGTCTTACTGTGTTTGCAGATTAAAACGTGGCACGGCCTGTTTCAGCAGGTTTGCATAGCCAATGTGCTTCCTGTATGTCAGTCATCTTTTTATAAAAAAGCTTGTTTTATTTACCCGTGTGTAATAACATCAATCTTTAAATTGGTCTGTACAAGAGCCACAGACAAAATGTTTAAAAAAGGTAGCCTACATAGTTGTTTTTTCCAATCAAAATATTTTTGCCTGGACACAGACGATCTTACCAGACACATTTATCTGTGCAGAGATAGGTTGATGGTCTCTGGTCTGTACCTCATTGTAATCCATGCATTTCAAAATGTATAATATTGGGGCTTCAACATCACACCTCCAGGGATGAGGGTGGGAATCGTCTCTGAGAGTGCTGCTGTGCTTGTACAGATGAAATTTTCTTATTCTCCCAGTGTCATGCAAGTTTCCTCCAGGTACTCCAGTTTTTACCCCCAGTCCAAAGACATACAGTTAGGCTAAATGGTGTCTCTAAACTGACTGTAGTGTGTGGATTAGGTTCATATTACATTGTGGGGACCAAATGTCTCCCAAAATCTGTTATTTTGACAATGTGGGGACCATTTTTAGGTCCCCACAAAGATCTGTGAGTGCAATCATAAAAGTAAAAATGCCAAAAGTCTCGTATTTTGCTTGATTACTTATGGATAAGGTTAGGGCTGGGTAGGGGTTTGGTCGTCATGCTGGGATTAGTATTTTCCCCACAGAAATGAATGGAGAGTCTCCACAAAGATATAATTACAAACTTGTGTGTGTGTATATGTGTGTGTGTGTTTGTGTCCAGTGGACTGGCATGCTGAAACAGACCCTCTAAGAGTCTGTCCTTGATAATTGGATAGAAGATGGATGTGCAGTCCACTTGTATGAGAGATGTTGTTAGAATGTTTTAAGGTCAAATCTAAAAGCCTAAAAAAGTGCTTTATTTTGGATTAGACATAGAATACCTGAAGTGAAGTGGACATACAGCTTTTGTACTTCACAAATGAGCCTGTGTTTCAAAGTGAATATGAAAACCAATTCAAACTCATGGTCAATGTCAAGGAACCGAAGTGCAAATCTAGAATTAATACAGTTTTCATAGCATATGATAGATTTTTATGTAGAATCACTGCCATGTGTGGTGTATTAATGAATGCTTTTGACTGGCAAATATCTGAAGTATTAAAACATCCAAAGGAACCTTTTCTTAGGTTGATTCTAGGTTGATAAACTTACTTGCTACTAACTAACTTGGCTCTACATGTAAATGATAACTACAGAGGAGTTTTGCTTAAACACTTAAAATGGCAGAACAAAAACAGAGTGCATTGTCATCAGATGTTTAACTCTCATTGTACAACAAACTGTAATTTGTTACTGCTTAGAAAGGCGTGCCAGTCTGACAATAATCTCAGGGTAAAGATTGGAATGACTTTTGGGAATGAAAAAAATTGCTGAAAAAAGTTCATTTAGAAAGACGTTTAGAATTTTCTGGTGTAAATTGTTGAGTAGTTTACTTTGTAAAATATGCAGGCACTGTTTTTAAAACTGACGTGACTTGTTTAAAGTAAATCGTTTCGTGAAAAGTTGCCGTTCCCAGTAAGCATTTTTCTGAGGAATTCCACCAGGAACAGAAAGTTAATGCAGATGATAAAATGTGCTACGCAGGGAGGCGGGTGCTGCTGATAAAGTTTCCTGTGTGCGGGAGGTGGCGGGGGGGGGGAGGTTGCATTGCTGATGATAGAAATAGCAGGCTGGGTTGAGGGGGTGGATTGCGTGGGCCACACATTTTGGGGAACTCTGTGTTAAAGTAACAGAAATCACAGAAAATTAAGACAACTAAACGAAAAGTTCAGCGCAATATCAAAGCCCAACTTCAGCTAAATCAGCACATTTTATCTTTCCAGTACTGCAGCCACATGGAATGCCTATACTTTTTAGCTGGTGTCTGATCACTAATAAGTACTGACTGTAAAGTTCTTGTGCTTCGATAAAAGCAAATGCCGTTTCATTCTGTTCTGTCATTCCTCATGCCCCTCTCTGTCATCTGCGTGTCCATCCCACTGTGCTCTAGTGGTCATGACATCTGTTTGAAAACCGTCCAGGAAAACTTAACTGCACAGGAAATATACTGGATAAGATGTTCCTCCATAGGCCAGTGTGACCTGACCTACTTATAATAGTGAAAAGGCTCTGTTTTCACTCATCATAATTTATTTTCCACTTCTGTCTTCACAGGTTTTAACTGTAACACAGTTAGTCACAGTCACCAAGTTCTCAGTGATCTTAGAGCTACATGTGTTGAATTCTGCTTCCATTTTGGAGCTTCAACAATTTGGTTTTGTGCCCCTCCAACCCCATATTATTGTCACCCTCATCAACAACGCAGCCCAGTCTGTTGCCTGTCCCTGTGTCACATGTCTGTAATCAGCAATTCATAATAACAATATTGGGGAAGTTAAAATTCACTCATGGAATACACATATCTTGGACATTCTGCTCTGAACTTAAGGCAGGAGGTCATTTGGTTAGATACGCCTGACTACTCTTTAGCACACCTGTTCATTTTCTCATTCAGCTGTGCTCTGCTATAATTGGGCGAATGGAATGCCGGTAGTCACTCAGTATTATTGTACACCATACAGAAGATTTACTGTTTCACTGAGACCTGCTGTTCTGCCCTTTTTAGCGTATGTGGCCTTTCGAGGTCATGAGAGAGACTTCAGATCCTGTTGGAACCGGCAGAATTCAAGAGCTACTAGTCATTTCTGTTGTTGATCTGGTTTTCTGGTAATCATTAACATTCAGGTTACAGTATACTAGCTTGCTTTTACGGAGAAATTCCCCCTCTTTGCGATGTCAGAATAAATAAATATCTGAAAACAGGTTTTATTGTAATTTGCATTGTATGCCATGTATATATTAGCAAGGATTAACATCTGGTCGTACTCCAGTATATAACAAAGTATACTTTCATTGAGGGCAATTTGAGCTGCTTTAAGTTATATGCCCTGCAGGAAGGCCTAATGAGGGATTTGCTTCACCAAAGTTCTTCTTCATCTTCATAATTATTATTATTATTTATCTCATTCACAGTGCATTGTGCCCGGTGCTTTTTGGGATAGATTCTGTGCTGTCTGTGACCTTGTATTAGATAATCAGACAAGGGATTATTATTATTATTATTATTATTATTATTATTATTATTGTTATGGGTGGCACAAACTGGGCTGACTGGGCACAGTGGGATGACCAATGCCTGATTAATACAGTATTTCTGCTATGTCATGTATTTTACTGCTGTAGGCATCAAGGACAGATGGGCTCCACATTCCTCATGTCTGACCACGTCAGACTCACAAGCCATTCAAATATCACTCTGTCGTTATGTGCCTCTGTCATTAGAATGCTACTTGATGTATGGCATAGGAAGCCAGCTCTCACAGCTAAAAAGAAACTATTCACCATGGCGTGAGAAATACTGTAGCACAATTGATAAGATTTTTACAGTTTTTCTTTGTCTATTTTTAAATTCCCATAAACCTGCGGTGTTACTGCTGATATGTAACAAACATACTGCATGTCAACAAACTGCACATTATTATTTGATATTATTTTACATCTTGGTGTACAAAACAATAAGTGCTTAATACAATGGTGGCCTACTTCCAACAGAAACTACCAGCTTAAGAGAGGATCCACACATGTGCACAAAAACATTGACAAGATATCTAAAGAAACTTGTAGTGCTCAGACCCTCTCACAAGCTTCACATTCTCAAATGCTATTTTAAAGTACCCAAATCGCAGAAACCCACATGCGCTTTTCGCTTTACAGTGGCCTTGGAGACCGTTCCCCAGTGACCTCATATGGGCCTTGAGTTGTTTAAGGTCAGTAAAATGTTACCCATCCTTAGCACTTCATGCATTTTTAACTGTATGTAAGCCTTTCGGATCCATCGATCCATCTTCTGTTACCGCTTGTTCTATTCTGGGTCGCTGGGGGTCTGGATCTGTTCCTGGAGGTTATAGGTGCAACGCAGCGAACAATCCAGGTTGGGGCAGCCTTTTGGAATTTAACGTAAAATAACAGTCTGACATTTTCTGTATACTGAATGTTTTAAGCTAGTGCAACTACCTGAAAATGAGCAAATGGCTACCCACGATCCCATAAGCATATAAGTGTAAAGGCATATACTACTGTCACTGTGATGCTGGTGTAGATGGATTGTTTTCTGAACATTGCTATTATATACTACATTATATACCATTATATACCAGATACTTCACTACATTATTATTATTATTATTATTATTATTATTATTATTATTATTATTATTCCAACAGGGGTGCACCAAGAGGCCCAGAATCAGAATTTGGGAAATTAAATTTGTTTAATATTTTCATCATTTTATCTGACCTACTACCAAGGTAACTGAAAAATTAAATTAGTTCTTGTTAGTTGCGTGAAAACCTATACCCGAGGAAGATTCAAAACTGTCCCACACAGTGTCATACAGTTTTAGGCCAGGTACATATATTTTAATAACAAAATTCTTTTCAATCCTTCAGTTTAACAAAACATATTAGCAGGAGAAGCACGAAAAGTCAGAAAAGGAGCTTAATGCATAGTAAAGTTACTGTAAGTTTACATGACCGTTAGGTTTGTGTACTGGTCCCATTGTGTTTCTATAGAGATACTTTGTATTTGTTACTGAAGTACTGGGTCCTGTGACTGGCATTTAGGGTTTAGTAAAATGATTGTTTAAAATAGAGTGTATTGTTTGGGCTTCATTAAATGAGTGGGCCACTGTCTTTGCTGGTAGCCTTGCTCTGCTCAGGCCTCACACAAGAGAGTAGCTGGGCTGCACTTTCTCCCAGTGCACTTCCTGTTATTCTCCCAATGCACTGCCTGTTATTCTCCCAATGCACTGCCTGTTATTCTCCCAATGCGCCGCCTGTTATTCTCCCAATGCGGCGCCTGTTATTCTTCCACTGCGCCGCCTGGTATTCTCCCAGTGCACCGCCTGTTATTCTTTCAGTGCGCCGCCTGGTATTCTCCCAGTGCGCCGCCTGTTATTCTCCCAGTGCGCCGCCTGGTATTCTCCCAGTGCGCCGCCTGTTATTCTCCCAGTGCGCCGCCTGTTATTCTTCCAGTGCGCTGCCTGGTATTCTCCCAGTGCGCCGCCTGTTATTCTTCCAGTGCGCTGCCTGGTATTCTCCCAGTGTGCTGCCTGTTAGCATGTGCACGGTGAGGGCCTCCCCATCCTATGTTACCTTTGCTGCTGCTGGAGCTTCCAGCCCTGACAGGATATCCAAATGGCTTGTCTTACACACATTCGAGTCATATTGACAATGAGGTATGACTCGGAGAAGGTTGCTTTTTATTCTACAAAGCAGGACTTTTTGCTTTGTCTGATAACTTATCGGATTTAAGGTAGTCTAGGCTAAATAAAAGTGAACGAAGATAAAGACAGTTTAGCCCAGATTACCTTAAATCCAAGAAGTTATCTGGCTAAGCATGAAATCCTGCTTTGTGGAATACCCTCCGGGTGATATTTACATGCTGTTAACTCTAGGACTTTTTTTTTCTCAGTACTAAAGCTTATATATTACCCTAACCTTGGCGATCATTATCAATCTCTTTAACCCAACTTGGTGACAAGACATTATCCTTAGGTCTGTCCCAGTACAAAGTACACACCAGTTGCAGCTTTAGTAAAGAAAAAATATTACAGAAATGTACACAGTTTACAATAAAACCTATTGAAACCTAAGGTATACCATAAACCTATTGCATTACTTTAAATATATTAGAAGGCCCAAGAAATACAAAGTTAGCAGTACAAGATGATTCCAAAATGTCAATAGTAAACATAATAAGAATATTTTCATTCTTATATTACTGCATGAGCCACAGAAGTAGGTTATCAATACGGACCACACCACCTCCGTCATTCATGCGCATCTCAGTAACAACCCTGCAGTAGCAGCTGCCATCCACTAGGGACACCCACCCCTACAAATGATCTTTTTATGACATAATCTATCCTAGGGAGGGGATAAGCTGGAGAGGGTGCGAGTGCAGCACAGGCCACACACTGTCTATGAGTGCCAGGACTCCATATAGTCAAAGTCAGGGCCTGAAAATATAACCCCATTCCTGGATGCATAGGACAACCAACTGTGCCAGCATGTCTGCCCATCCACAGAGCCTTTTTGGGGGTGGTGCGGAGCTCAGCAGGCTAAGCCTTCACGCCTGTGAACCGAACATCGTCAGGTCGAGCCCCGGCTTTGCAGTGTAGGCACATCACCGTCAGTCCTTGAGCTAGGCCTTTAGTCCCCAACCTTTGGTGTGACCCCCCCTCCCCTCCCCTCCCCTCCCCTCCCCAAGTTTGCTCTCACCTGCATGTGTATATGTGTGTGTCTCACTGAGAATCTCCCCATGGGGATTAATAACATATCACTGTTCCATTCTTCCTGGGGTCAGATCTATGGAAGCTTATACGTTGCAAAATTCAATTGGCAATACAATATGCAAAATGGCAATGCAATATTCAAAATGGCAACGCAATATTCAAAATAGCAATACAATATGCAAAATGGCAATGTAATTCTGCATTTCAATTTACATTTTCCATCACCTCCACGCATGCAAAATTTTGTGCAGAATGAAAAGGAAAATTCAATTACAGTGGGGCAAAAAAGTATTTAGTCAGCTACCGATTGTGCAAGTTCTCCCACTTAAAATGATGACAGAGGTCAGTAATTTTCATCATAGGTACACTTCAACTGTGA
>JAODUD010000117.1:9693344-9726038 GCA_026784285.1 Stomatorhinus walkeri
AAAATTCAATGCGGCTTTGAAAATGCATTCCGAGCTGACCACGCCCACCCTACGCCAATCATTGCGTCAAGGCGGGGCTTACTTTACGTTGTCGTGGGCAATGCAACGGACATAGACAATTGCGTTGCCATTTTGAATATTGTATTGCCATTTTGCATATTGCATTGCCAATTGAATTTTGCAACGTATAAGCTTCCATACAGATCCCTGTTCTCTATGACCCTGGGTTATCGATGGATGTATTTTTAAACATGCAGTCATGAAGAGACTGGAGTCAATCAAGAAATGAAAAACATTTTGGGAAGTGGTTGTCATCACTGCAATATACACCCTCATTATAATTTACATTGCAGTCACCAGAGAATTTAATTTTTGTACCATAAAGCAGTTTTCAAAGTGGTCAGTGATAAACTACAGTAGCACAACATAATATTTTTCTTATTACCCCTCATCTTGATATATACATAAAAGGATATTAAAATATCCATCCATCCATTCATCTACTTTCTGTATCTGCTTGTCCTATTCAGGGTAGCGGGGGTCAGGAGCCCGTCCCAGAGGCTATGGGCAGAAGGCAGGGGACAAGCCAGGATGAGACACCAACCATCGCAGGGATATTAAAATATCAAATATAAATATAACCTTAACTTAATAAAATTAATTTGAAATTTTATATCTAATATCAAGTAATCCATCCATCCATCAAACTATCCGTCCATCATCTGCCACTTATCCAGGGTCTGCCCCAGGGCCTCCTCCTGGTTGGACATGCCCAAAAGCACCTCCCCAGGGAGTCATCCAGGAGGTGTCCAAGACAAATGCCCAAATCACCTGAACTGGCTCCTTTCGATGCAGAGGAGCAGCGGCTCAGAGTCCCTCCCAAATGTCCGAGCTCCTCACCCTGTTTCTAAGGCTGAGCCCAGACACCCAGCGGAGGAAACTCATTTCTGCTACTAGTCTCATTCTTTCAGTCACAACTCAGAGCTCATGACCATAGCTGAGGTTGGGAATGTAGATCAACTGGTAAATGTAAAACTTTCCAGCTCAGCTCCGTCTTTGCCATGACAGAACAGTACAACCTCTGCATTACTGCTGACACTCACCGATCAGTCTGTCGGTCTCCTGCTCCCTTCTTCCCTCACACACGAACAAGACCCAAGATACTTAAACTCCTCCGCTTGAGGCAGCAGCTCATCCCCCTCCAGGAGAGGACAATCCACCCTTTACTGGTCGTGAACCGTGACCTCAGACTTGGAGGTGCTGCTCCTCCTCCCGGCTGCCTCACACCCAGCTGCAAACCTCCCCAGTGCATGCAGCAGGTCACAATCCAACAAAGCCAACAGGGACACATCTGAAAAAAGCAAGAACGTGATCCTGAGGCCCCCAAACTGGACCCCCGCTGCCCCTTCGCTATGCCTAGAAATTCTGTCTAAAAAAGTTATGAAGAGAATAATTGACTTGGTGGAGTTCAACACCCACTAGAAACACATTTCTCTTACTGCTAGTACTGTAAACCAAACTCTTGCTTAGTTTGTACAGGGACTTGATGGTCCTCAGCAGCAGACCCCGTACCCCATACACTGGAAGCCCCCCACAGGACCCCCCATGGGACACAGCCATAAAATGCATATAGACTGGTTGGGCAAACTCCCATGAACCCTCCAGTATCCTTATGAGGGTGAAGAGCTGGTCCAGTGTTCCACGACCAGGACAGAATCCGCATTGTCAGCATGTCTGTGGGTCCTTAACCAAGGTCCTTATTCCTGGGCACCCCAACAGGTAGCTGCCCCTTGCGGACAGCTTGCTCTACAAAGAGCAAGTTGAGGGAGGCATAAAAGGTATTTCCCCACAGGGACAATAAAAGATTGATTATTATTGTACCTCCGGGGTCTGAGGTTTGACCAATGGGTGGACCATCCTCTCCAGTACCCCAGCGTAGACCTTCACAGGGGGGCTGAGGGGTGTCATTCCTGGTTATCAGCAAGGATTCTTTCACGTATGGCAGGATTTGTAAACCACCATTTCAATCAAATGGACCTGGATTTCACATCAGCCCATAACCGTTTGAGTTCCTGCTATGTGCTTACTGGTCAGTCTCTTATAATCATGCATGTGTCACTAATGTTAATGTAAAACAGCTGGATGAGTCTTTTGATCAAGGAAGCAAACCAGCCAGAGCCAAGAAGAACTGAACAATTTAGCCGAGCACTTTCTAAGCCTTTCAGGTTTAAAGTAGTTTGTAAAACCCAAAGTAGCTCAAAGTGTCTTTCCTGAAGTAGATTTGGTGGCAACCCTACTGCATAACTACCTCTGCTCTTCTGGGATGGCTCTCCATTATATGATGGAACGTGGCTGGTTTTGTTGTGGGTTGCATTCGTTTACTGGCTCTCTTTTCTTTGAACTTTGCACAGCTTGTCACTTCACAAGTGAACTTGTACCCAGACTTTCACAATCACTGGAAAAGTGACTAACCTCTCCTTTACAACCACACATTCTGCTGCTAATGCTTGTTGCAGGATACTGCATGACTGTGTGTTTAATGATAAACCCATGTAAGTAATGGGTGTGACCTAATTAGCCAATTGTTGTAATTCATTTGCCGGTCCTCATACTTTTAGCCGTATACCGAACCTGCACATAACATAACAAAACCATTTCGCCTGATACAATAAATGTGAGAAGCAATACCGCGGGGCATGTTGACCCAGGTATTTACCCCATAAGCCCCACAGGTCACTCTGTAACTGCTAGCTTATTACATGGACACATGTGAAATAAACTGAGTAGGTTAATTTTATATGAATTCAAGTCTGACTCCAGCTGGCGTGCCAGCATCTGAAGCTAACTTCTGCATGAACGTGTGTGAATGAGCTCTCGGCGTTGCAATGTGGGTAACGTTTCCAGATGGAAAAAAAATGTAAGGGTGACATTGACAGTCATCATGGGCCTGTGAGTGGAGGCAATATGATGAGTAAGTGGAACAAAAAATCAACAGGGCCTTTGCAAAGATCTTATCGCCGAACACTGCAGGCGGGGGAAGAACCCTCCCATGCGGTAACACATCTTACTTTTTCTGCAGATGTGTGACATTTTAAGCACAACATGGTACAAAATATACTGATTCTACTTTACTGTTCCCAAATTATTTGACAACAGAATTGAATAAATATTAATTATTTTGATTCTTCTAGTTGTTGTTGTAAATGCTGCCGAGAAATGCAACAGACATAGACAATATGCAACATTATAAGCAAATCATTGGCTTTATTTAAAAATGAATGAGGTTAAATCATCTGACAAGATACTGGGGTATAAAACACCACCTACCAGTGGGCAACATGGGCAACATGGGCAGCTGCCCATGGTGGTATCCTGCCAGGAGCCACACGGGGCACTCACAAGGAAAAAAAAAAACCTAATAGTACATCGGATTTGGTATCGCTCAACTCAAGGATATCATGTCACCATGTGGGTCGGAGTGAGTGCCCCCATTCTTGTTTATGAGCTTGTTTGTTTGCTGAGCATATTCACAGGTGAGAGAGAAGGGGAGGGGGCAGGGGGGCAAGCTGTCCTTGGATCACCCCACCGGAGTGGGGGCAGCGTGGGGGAAGGAGAGGGGAAAGAGAATATCTGTCATATAGCACATGCCTAACTTTGTACAGTACTAATGCAGTTAGTAAAACCAGTCAGGCATTGCTGTAAAGTGTCATTATTTGTTAAATCAAATTCATGTTATCTTTTCAATTATATTGTCCATATGTCTCTAAATCTCAAATCTCCCAGATTTGTCATAGTTACAAGTCAAAATGAAAAATAATATTCTCAGCAATCCTCTCCTATAACCATTTTATCAGACCTCGTCAAGGGGAAGAGATGGGAAGTACCAGAAAGACCTTCATATTAAGTCTCATACCAGGGACAGAGGCGTCAGGTAAGCTATGAATACGGCTATGTAATGATCCTTTGGTTTGAATTGAAGAGTATGAGCCTGCAGATTGACTTGCACCACCAAGACCGTGCTTTCTAATAAACGTAAAATACTAATTTATTTGAATAATAACTATGCTATAGACTTTGAGGACATTTTCCGGCATTTCTTTGCCGACTTCACTATGATGCAATGTGTATGATGTGTGTTGCCTGTGAAGCACTGGCAGTGTCCGTTGAGAAAATGTATATATGTATACGTTTTAAAAATAGATGGACTGGTTGCATTTGAACAGAGGCGCGTAATAAATAATGATACAGTGCTGTGAGGATGTGCTGTTTTCTCTTTTTTCCCCATCCCTTCGAGACCGCTATGTCCGAGACCAAGACAAGACCAAGACCACAAAAAATTGGTCTTGAGACCAAGACCGGTCTCGAGAACTACAGCACTAATAATTGGTACTTGGTTTTCACCATTCAGACGGCAGGATGTGGATGCTTTTTGTTTTTTTGGTGACTGTTTCTTTTCAGGTTAGTTTGGGTAAGTTTTTTGGCTGAATTATTCTATTTTATTAGCCATTTGCTATCTGTTTTTTAAATGTAGTTAATCAGTTCTATTGTAGTTTAGTCTGCATTTAAGAATCACAGCCAGGAATAAACTAGATAATTTTCTTTCAACTGCCTAAAGATATTTTATGCGGAAACTATCAAATTATGAGAAAAAGTTCAAATTATGGGAAATAGGCTTTCAAATTGCATGTTAAATAGACCTTATAGGCAATTGCACCAATAAAATGTAATGTATCAGTGCAAAAAAGGTGATTTTTGTGAAAATGTAATGAATCACACTATAAATGTCATGCCCTGCTCATCCTCCTATGTGCCACGCCCCCTAGTTAACCTCGTGTGGAATCCTGCTTGTTATCAGCAGTTTCCTGTTTTTCCATTGAGTCCTGTGTATTTTAGTCCACGTGCTAGTCCGTTTCCCTAGGTCTGTCATTGAAGTCTATTCACGTTTGATTGTATAGTGCTGCCTGTTCCATGTCCCTGCTCCGTTTCCCCATTAAATCCCACGTTACCCTATCCTTTATATTCCTCTCCTGCTTCCCTGCTATGTGCATCGCTTCTGCTCATGACACTAAATGTCCAAACAGTGAAGTAAAACAATATGTCAGCAGTAAACTGCATGTAGTGTGATTGATTTATGCATCTGGATCACAAGGAAAAGATTGGGATATTTTGGCAACGAATCACAAACAAGAAAATGGCAAGGCTAAAGAAAAAAAGTAAATACAGAGCAAAAATAGAGACTTGATTGATGACATGTTGATGGAGGACTAAAACGCAGTCAAGAAATCTGATCACAGAACATAAGCTGTAATTTTGTTACTTGTCAAACTGCCCAGATCTCCTTTACAGTTAAAGCATAAAAATTGGTGCATGCAAAAAGTACTAAGCAAAATTGTTATGAATCTGTTGTGTAGCTACTCTTAATTAGAAGAGTGAAATCAGATGACTGGATTCAGAAAAAATCACTTTCAGTGTCTTATTCTCTATTACAGAAGAAAAGAATCAACAGCTAAAGTGAATAAAAATCGTAGTGTCTAAAATCCCCTTTAACCACAATGAATGGGAAAAAATTAATCTTCATTAAATGTAACAAGTTCCATTTACAACCATCATCCAGTATTATGATATAAAGCGAAATCAGTTTGCATCTGAAGTCATCAGAACCTGCACCTAGCAGCTTAATAGGGACATGTAGGTATGTAAGATATGAATCTATCTATAATATAATACCCAAACCCCCCCAGGTCCGCGCACTGAGGCTACACCCACACTGTCACATTTCATTTAAAAACTTTAAATTTTTCGTATAATATAGCTGGAGATCTGAACCATACAGTAAAAATGGCATTTTAGGATATTATTTACACTGTATTGTCAGAGACACAAGCTAGAGTAATGTATGAAAGTGGGTTATAGGGTTCAATTCACATACAGCCCTTGGAATGGAACTGTTTTTCAAGCCAATGGTTCATGTATTAATTGACCTGTAGCAAGTCAAACAGGTAGTGACCAGGATGAGAGGAATCTGTAATGATGCTGGTGGCTCTTCTGATGCAGTGTGAGCTAATGATGCCCTCCAGCGAGAGGAGAGGACAACTGATATTGTTGTGTGCTGCGCTGATAACTCTGTAACAGCTGGCATGCCACACTGTAATAGAGCATGACAGCACACTCTCGATGGAGAAGCAGTAGAAAGACTCCATTAGCTGTTTTTCAAGAGTATCCTATGGAAATACAGACTTACTAGGTAACTAAACTCTCTGATTGATAAGATAGATGCCAACAGGCTTAACAAGCTCATCAAGGGTGCTGGCTGAATGCTTGGAGTTGGGCTGGATTTCCTGATGCCTGTGTTTAAGGAGATATTGTACAAACCTGTTGACATCCTGGACAAGCTCCTTCAGCAGGAGGCTAATATCACCAAGAAGCTCCGCTGAGGCCTACAGGACCTCCTACAGCAGAAGGCTTATACCGCCAAGGAGATCCAATGAGAGCCACAGGAACTCCTTTAGCAAGAGGCATGTATCACCTAGTAGCTCCATTGAGGCCTACAGGAGTTCCCACAGCAGGAGGCTAATATCGCCAAGGAGCTCCACTGAGGGCTACAGGAGATCCAATAGCAGGAGGCTTATATTACCAAGGCACTCCACTAAAGGCCGCAGGAACTCCTTCAGCAGGAGGCTAATATCACCAAGGAGCTCCAAAGATAGCCACAGGAGCTTCTACAGCAAGAGGCTTATATCACCAAGGAGCTCCACTGAGGGCCACAGGAACTCCTTCAGCAGGAGGCTAATATCATCAAGGAGCTCCACTGAGACCTACAGGAGCTCCTACAGCAGGAGACTAATGTCATCCGGAAAGCTCCACTAAGTGTACAGGATCTCCTACAGCAGGAGGCTAATATCACCAAGCAGCTCCTCTGAGGCCTACAGGAGATCCTCCCTGCCAGTGGCCATTAAGCTACATAACTCTTCTCACTTCTGAAGAGAGGAGACCTAAATATCAGCCCACATCAAGAGCTGGGAGCACTAGACTCTCACTGTGTTCCTGTCTCGGGTATTTTTAAGATCTTTTGTTTGTGTCCTGAACGGTTAGAGCTATGCCTTGGCACAATATATTCCCTTTGGATAAATAAAGTTTTATCTTATCTGATCTTTAGTAGTGGTGTGGGATACTACTTCTCATTGGAAGACTTCTGCATCTCATTGGACTCTGTTTCTCATTGAGTGCTTGAGCGAGGTCTTTATCCTCATTTGCTCAGTGGGCACTGGAGGTTGGCTGACCCTGCATCCGGAGCACAGGCTCTCACCCGTATGTTTGCATGTCTCATGGAGAGCAAGAAGGAATGTGCAAAACACAATTTCCCAACAGGGATGAAAAAAGCATCACTGTTCTGACCAAACCACTGTATTTATCATGATCGTTATGACTTGTTGTGTGCTGTTTATCAGTTGAGGTAGATCTGGAGGTAGTGGCTGGGGAGAGGGAAGTCTGGGTTTCCCTGATGAGACTGCGGCCCCGCTGACCCGACCTTGGATAAGTGAAAGTTAATGGATGGATGGATGGATGGATGGAGATTCGAATGGGTGGGACACTGTGCCTGTAATTGGACAGTTGCCAGTAAAATCCCAGGGCTGGCAAAGTGATGTCAACAATAGCCCCCCGAGCAGGGTCATTAACCCCAAAATTATATTGCTTATCACAGCTCTTAGATCTAATTACTGGTAAGACAGTTCATTTTTAGTGGAGACATTTTGTAGCATGATTACATATTGAAAAGTACACTTCCTTTTTCCAAGTAGCAATAATGAAGTGTCCATCCTTTTCAAAACACAAAGGAAATATTCACATTGTTCAAGTTCTCTTGAGAGATTTAATAATCACCAGCTATGTAATCAGCAGAGTACAATATTTCTTCTTTCTGTTGCTTCAAGATGAGAAATGATTTATCAGTACAGCCTTCTAATATTTAGACACAAATTTGAAGGTCCAATGCACAAAAATATGACAAGATTTTTTTATTAAATATAAATGTCATACCACATTTCAGATTTGAAATGACTTTTTCCTTTTAGGAAGAGACTAGTGAAAATTTAGATTTTTATGGTCCCAGAAATTGGACTTAACTGTAATTGTCAAAACTGGTATTTTATCCCTGTGCCACATTTTGTGGGAAAAGACATAGAGTTTTAAAGAAGACTTTGGATAACACCTTATTTTTACTGGCAAGTCAGACAGGTAAGCCTGCCTTCATCTATGCATCATTTAACTATTCATTGGTCATGATGAACCTCAACAAACACTGTGTGTCATTGTGAAATCATCATCTTGATTCTACTACAGTATGTATGCCTTGACACTTTAAAAATAAATAACACAAGAATAATTTTCCTTGTGAGTAATTTATGCTGTAGGTTACTTCAGGCATACAGGAACTAATGTCAAAGTTTAGATATTTAGAAAAATGTTTCAATTAAATGCTAACCTGTTAGCTGAACATTATTATTTAAATGTCTGATGCATTCTTTCACAGAGTTACATTAACAAAAAAGACCTGATTTAAAGGTCTAAATAAATGTTATTATTCTCTTAAAGAGTTTTTTGTAACATATAAACTTTGGGAACCTTCGTCATTATCTCTCAATCAAAACTGGGGTATCATTTAGACAAATGACCAGAGAAGAAACCACATCTATTACTTGCTAATAAGTATAAAGCCCTCTAGACCGCATGCCAGAACCTCCTCTTAATGCAGCATCTGTCTGACTATGCTTAAACTTTCCCAAGCATTTTTATCCCACGAATGGTCACCAGCATTCCATTATAAAAAGACTACTCAAGTATGCTGTGGTTTCAGTGGGCACACAGGCAATACACTCTGGCTTCTTTGCTACCAAGTCAGTCTTGGAGCATGTCTGAAAACATTCTGAGGTCAGAGAGTGTTACTAAAGCAACAGAAATATATTGGTGTTGAATATAGCAAAGAGATCTTCTAGCTTGAATTTAATTTTCTATTTTCATACCAGAAAACACAGAACAGCAGCTCTACAATAAATAAAATTAGCATTAGGGAAAAATGTCTTTAAGCAGTCAAAGATAAAATAAAATTACTTCAAGACGTTGGGACTTAGTCTAATAGTAAAAAGGTATTGTATTTTCCTTTTTAGTGACTTCAGAAGTGGTTACAGGTGAAGAATTGAGAAAAAAATTTCCCCCCACCCATTTTCCATGTGTAACTGCTATGGTGCCGCATGGCACGGGAGGGGGGGGGGGGGGAAAGGTGACAATCCATTGACAGCTCTGTGACAAAAGGGGTTTATTAACATAAAACAGAACACACTGGGAAAGGCACAAAATAAAAGGACCACGAGGGGCCGAAAAGGCAACAGGGAAGACAATAACTAATTAGAAGAATCATAAAACAACCAAACAAGGAAACAGGGTAACACAGGGAGCGGGATTATAAAATAGATAGTCAGTAACACCCAGCCATGACCAACTGAAGGAATGAACAAAGGCAGGCACTAATGAACTAATGAACACAGAACGAAGGAACTAACAAGACCTGAAACTAAGGAAATACAGGGAAATAAAAAAAAAACAAGAAACAAGTAAAACAAAACGTAACCAAGGCAGAGAACCATAAACAAGCCAAATTAAACGCAGGGATAAACAATATCAAATAAAGGATAAACCAAAACAGGGAAGCAGAGGACGAAACATTAGGAAAAACAAAAAACCCAATAAACAAAACAGGTGAAGCTGGTCTCAGACCCACGATTGCAGGGTTACAGTCTCTGTGCTGCACGCTCAAGTGACAGTTTCAACAATGTCACAAAGCCAATCTGCCTTAGATTCCTCTTAATTCCACTGTTATACTATATATAATATAAAGTAAACATGATATTCTTTCATTCACAGTCCATTTTGTTGGCAAATTTTAGCAATACAAGATTGCCCAAAGACCTGAAAACTATTAACTTCCTTGGCCTTGATTTTTCAGATTGCCCTTTTCACCAGTTCCTGGAAAGAAACTGATGAGGGAAATTAGTGTGGAAATAACAGAAGCTCTTTATTGATGTCAGTTTCTCAGCCCCTGAGCTATCGCAATGAACTTTAAGGACTTTTGGCTTAACCCTATGCTGTCCTGCAATGGATGATACAACGTTTGAAGACATATCATTGCCTGAATTTTGCAAAAGTACTATGAAATTGATATATCTGCACACAATTAACCCAACTATAACAAGGTAAGCAAGTCAAAATACAATTAAAATCAAGTATTCAGCTACGTATACTGATATAAACCTGTAATGTAATGTGTAAACAGCATTTTTAAAATTGTATAGTTAATTTTTATTCTGTGAAGTACAACATTCTTATCGTTTTAGATGGTAAATCAAAGGAAATGTCCTTTTTATGCACCCAGGCTCCCATAAACATCATGGGAAATGATGGGGAAGATTCCTGGTTTCACAAAGGAACTGCCTGATACACACAGGAGTTAAGCATTTTGTTCGTGGAGACTGTGCAGTCACCAGGAAGAGACAAACATGGTGTCACCAAAGAACTCCACTCTTTAATAATTCACCCAACCCACAAAACTCCAATCCACTTCTGTCACTTCCCACAACACAATGAAAGCACCAACATGCATAGCAACTGTAGTCCAGAGAAACAACTCAATCGTGTGAACAAACACACAGAACTACTGCCAGTTTTTTTATGAATTATAAATGATCGTGAGCAGGTGTATGGCTTGTGTTGGTACTTGTAGGCAACATCAGAACCATTCCGCAAAGTGGTCTTCTACAGAACTTCTCGAAACATAGACATAATAAATTCTGTGGCAGGCACTGGGAATAACATATCCAGAACACCATTGTAAAATATATATGACTCATTTAAAATAATGGGTCATGAGTAAATAAAATACATTTCATCAACTTGTCGTTAGCCTCTTGTTATAATAATATTTTTACTCAGTAGCATGTTTCATCTTTTTTTGTAACAATTATTCATCATCCATCTTCTGTTTATCAAGTACAGATTAAAGACAATAATACAATACACTGAATTATGATGTAAATGAAGTAGGAGTGTTTTCAATTATGTTTTAGTAGTCTTTTGGTTCTAAATATCTTAATTTAATAAATCATTGTGGACAATTAATGACTTTTGGGAAACTGATTTTTAGCTATAATTCTTATTTTTATTAGGGGTTCAAACAGCAAAGCTGCAGGATCCCTATTATTTTTCACATTAGAATTACTAGTGAATTCAATTTGGCCACACAGACACTGGGTAATAGTGCAAAATGCAAATAATTTAACCCTTTGCTTGTGACTTGCCTGAAAACTGTGACTGGTCAATATATTTAAGATATATACTGCATCTGAACACATCATATCCCTCCCAATACTACAGGACTGCTTCAGATACAACTCGTGTTCAAGCTTATTAATCATCTTCATTATTTCATTATAATTTGCACTGAACAAAAATATGAATGCAAAACCTCTGGTTTTGATACCATTTGGCACTAGTTTGAAAAAAAAAAAAACATTTTTATAGCCATACAAAGAGTGCATGTGTATTTCAAATTTGACCAAATAATAATAATAATAAAAATCTCATTTAATGTATTGATTAGGTAGCATGATTATGACAATGGAGTTCCTTATTACGCAGACAATAAAAGGGAAAATAAAAGGGAATCGAAAATACGCAGCAATGGCCCAGATGTCTCAAGCTTTGCCATACTGTGCCATCGGCAGGCTCAACAATGGCTCAGCAATGGCAGGAATGTCCATTTCAGCTGTTGCTAGAGTCACAAACGTCCATTTCTCCACAGTAAGCTGCCTCTGACACCATCTTAAAGCTCTCGGCAGCACATCCAGCCAGTTTCATAACCGCAGATCATGCTTTTCTGCACCAGCACAGACACGCAGCTTTGCCTTGGGGATGATCTGAGACTAGTCACCCAGACAGCTGATGAAACAGTTGCTTTGCGCAATCGACGGATTTCTGCAGAAACGGACAGAAATTATCTTAGAGAAGGTCATTTGCATTTTCCACATCCTTATCAAGAGTATGGATCTTAAAACAATTCACTGTCATAACCAGTGTAAGTGGAGTAGCTAATGTTGGGTTGTAGAACAGTCATCTTTACAAATGAATCTTGATTTCGACCAGGTAGCTGGTGTTCAGCACGTATGAAGTCATGTGGGTTGATGCTGTGATTGGTGGTGGTGTGGTTTTCATATGGGCAGGCGTACTGTATCTTTGCATTTTATCAATGGCAGCTTTATCACCCACTGTCATACCATTCAGTCAGCCCCATGATGTCACCTTCCGGCACAGTGATACACGCTTATATGGAGCTGGCATCTCATATTGGCAGCTCAAATCGTCCCAGTTCTTCTGTGGCTTACACATTCACTCGATGTCATACACTGAGTATCTTTGAGACGTTTTGGGTTGACACATTTACAGTAACTGCACGTTCAAGCTTCTGTCAATATCTGACAACTTGGCACAACTATATCAGAAGAGTAGGACAGCATATTTCACAAACTACATACAACAGTATGGCTGTTTCCCTCCACGCCAGGTACTTTTGGTTATTTGGTTATACTTCGGCTAAAGTCACCCTAAAATATGCCTAACAATGCCCCTGTATAGAAATATCACAATGTGATTTTATTTTAATAAATATCTTTATTAAATATTTATACAAGGTTTCTCACAAATTCATCTAGGAGTGATTTAAACACCAAGGATGGAAATGATGATCGTCTCAGAGAATGCATACAGCGCTCATGCAAAAGCAGCGGAGGTAAACTGATTTTAAAACATTTACTAGAATATCTTGAAATGCAATAGGCCTAATAATTAAAATTGCAAAACTCGCTAAGTTTTTTTTTTCCTGTGACAGAGTAAAAATGATTTGGCGAATTAAGCTTTAACTCCCTGCGCTTTTATGTCCATACAGAACTAAAGGTAAGAAAACATCTTAATGTAGCTTATTACCTATGTAAGAATTGCATGTGCACAACATGCAATGTTGGTATTAATATCACACGCCGCCCAGTGTTTCAGTAAAAGATACGTCGGCTTGCGTTCATTTGGCGTCGGTACCAGTTTTACGGCATTAGAAAACCAACAGTTTAAATTACTGTACTTTTGGTAATTTCTTGAAGTACCAAAAGTACCGGTCACTGAGGCGGTAGAAGAATGCCTTAGTAAGATAAAGGCTAGCCAAAGGAGGTGTGTCACGCTGTTACGAGGAAACCGTGGTCTCATCAGATATTATTGTCGCGATTCTGTTCCACTTCCCAACGGGATTTTTAGGGTATCTGTGACCAAGACAGCGTAATGATTTCTTTAAAAATTGAAATGATTGAGTGTCGCTGTTAAATTTTTACATTTACATATTTAGCAGGTTATTTTGTCCAAAGTAACGTACAAGTGAGGCAAACAGCGCATTACAAACATAGGGCTGTGAAGGAATCACGTAGGCGGACGTGCAGCTAGGCTGAGATTCCACTGAAGGCCCAGATACAAGTGTAAGCTGCACTGGAGCAATAGTTACACAATAACAAGCAAGTCCTAATAAGGCTTTTCAGTGGACAGAAGTGCAACATTAAGAACATTCAGGAAATATGAAGAGGCATCAGGCTAGTGGCGGAATTTGTTCGGTACAGATCAGAATCACCTTATAGAATGAGACAGTAGTAACCATGGCGAATCAAATGTTTGCTGAAGTATCAGAATGCAGATCAATACTGCACCTTTGCAATGACTTCCTTATTACTGGATAGAAAGTGCAACGGCCTAATCGGCAAATATGTGTCAGGAGCTTCAATTAATAAAAAAACAGAAATACTACATTAAATGTAATACAAATTTTCAAAAGATAAATTATGTCTGAAATTTTCATAAAGAAACTTCAGTTGATTTAAGAAAAATGTTTATGTTTATTTTATGAAATAAATTTAATTTTTATCTATAGTCTCTATCAAGGCAACAATTAACCATTTAAAAAAGCGAAGCACAATAGGGTGAGTACGATTCTCATTTAAGAGAACTAACTTACTTTCTAATGCAACTGCATTAGTAACCTAGATTACTTTGGAAGACAACAGCACCACATGCTGGTTATTCTTTATATAGCACATTCCGTAAAAGACGAACTTGCCTAACTTACATTCGAATGTATTTTTATTCTTTGCTTGAGTAATTTGTGCAATTATAATTTTATTTTATTTGCAACAAACACAACTTTAATCATAAGTTAATTTTTTAATTTAATTTAAAATCACTTCAACCTCCACATGTTAATCCAGGATATTCCTTAAAGTTTTCCTTTGATTCTTTGTAGAAATGATAGGGTACACACCCTCTGCCAAGCACTGAAAGGACACCTTGTTCTTTAAACTGCCCGAAGGCACCTACATTAACAGTGATTGATGACACCCCTTGTCAGAAAGCTTCATGATATCCGAAAATACAGTGCACTCAAGCAGTATAATGATAGGTGAGTGGAAAACGGTGGAGTACGATTGCGTAAGAAACGACGGAGATTTCTGAGAATGTTAATACTGTACATAACCGCTGACAGGAAATGATTCACAAAACGGTTTGCTTTGAGGTTAAGCAGAACAAAGCTGCCTTTCTTGGACCAAGAGGATAATTAGCAGTGTTGCTCAGTGTTCAGGGTAGAGTTACCTTTGTATATGGATATATAAATATATGAATATATCAGTTCCCTAAAACTATTGCCAAGATTGTATAACAAGTACTTTTAACATAATGGTCACGTGCCTGCAAAATCTAACCAACAATATAATTACTGTTACTAATACTACTACTAATACTGCTAATAATAATAATAATAATAATAATAATAATAATAACAATAATAATAACAACAACAACAATAAAAATGATGCTACCTTGCAACTGTGTCTCAGATAAGCAGTTGCAAGATGGAAGGATGGATGAAAGGATGGATAGCTAATTTAAATCTTTTGTAATACTGTATGTATATATTGTGTCACAAGAGGGCAGTAACACCATAATTTTAAAACTGCCATTTGCAGTAATTGCTTAATGACTAATTAATAATAAAAGAGCCATAATCCTCAAACTGAAGGCTTAGTGATGCAACTAGCACATCAGCTGACTCCTCTGTGCATAATAGGAATTATTTCAAAATAATTATATAGGACTTTACTTGACCGCATTACAAATAAACCAATTACTAAAAATTATTTACAAAACTGATAAAATTATTATTATTATTATTATTATTATGTATGTCACGTTGCGGTTTGGACGAGCAGGTAAGCTGGTACGGGAGTCAGCGATGGGGGAAGGAAACGGGGTTTATTGAGGGCAGACGCGGGACAGCACAGTACTCACAAGTAACGTCAATGACCGACCTGAGGAGACTGACTTAGACGCAGACTAAATACGCAAGACAAGCAGGAACTGATAGACAACGGGCGATCACAATCAGGAATTGACAAGAGGTAATGAGGGGGGCGTGGCACACACGAGGCTCGGACGGGCGGATCATGACAATATACAAATGATATATAATTTGATGATGCAAATATAAATAGGAATAAAGTAGTTATAAACTTAAAGGAATTCAGTATTGCAGTTTATTTTATGTAACCCCCTAATGGTTAGCTATGTACATAATCTATATTTCACTCCTTAGAACATGGAATCTGCAACACTTTTCACATATAGTGAATGTTGGCAGAGATTGAGACGTTCTTCTTACTTGTCTCAAACCCTGACAGCCTGGGTCCAATGAAGCCCTGTGTGATTAGGGAGAAGCTGTTTGTTAGGCTACACAAAAAGCAGCAGACGTTCTGCGAGTGAGAAAAAAAACAACGGTTTAAAATCAAATGTCATATATCGTTGGTGAGGAGCCAAAAAAGCCATTATGCACAGAGGAGAGGCCATCCTCCTTGAATAAGATATTGATTTTCTTATGACTTGCAGAACACAGTAAAAACAAAAGAAAACAATTACTTTGCAACATGGTTATACAAAATGTGATAAACCTAAGATGCTCCCCACATAAACTGACTGAATCACATAGGCTAAATTAAGATTGATGTCATGGCATTTATCTGCTCTTAATAGTTATTAATTGTTGATGGTCAAAGTGGTAAGCACTAACTGAACTGGCTCTGTTGGGAGAAAAGGCGCTAAACAGTACACCAGACTGGGTATGTTTGAGTATTGAATGTACTTCATTTATTATAATAATAATATTTATTAAGATAAGATACATTTTACTGATCTCAGGGGAAATACTTGTGCATATTAAAGCTATAAAGTAAATAATTGCTCTGAAATGAAATTTTATTATGTTCATGACAGGTGAAGAAAATGTTTAAATATTTAAATGCACTGATATATTTCTGTATTGGTCTCAATTAATTTTAGGAGATAGCCCAATACCTTATGCAATTCAGCCAATCTGAATAAAACCAACAAAGCTGATTTAAATAGTAATTAGTCATTAAACGAATTATTAAAAGAACAACAGTAATACAATCTAGCATCATCAACAACAACTGCTGTGTTACCAAAAGACCAATTAAAACACAAATGAATGATTCCGTTTAGCTGTAGGTGGGCAGACAGCTTTGGGGTAACAGGTTGTCTGGATGAATCATAGAAAATGCTTCTTCACTTGCCAATACAACAGTACTCATGTATAGAAAGTGGACCTGACATCTTGTTAGCAAACGGCAGGCCAGTTTTCGCCAGGAATATCACTTAGGGCAGTACAGTCTTCAGTTAGCTGATATAACTGCTGAACGTTTCCTAAAAATGTAAGGCATGGAGGTAAATGCAAAGTGCACGGGATGCTGTACCTGTGACCAGAAGGTTACTGGTTCAGAACCTGTGGTTAGTGAAGTGTTGGGCCCTTGGGGAAAGCCTTTAAACCCCCCCCCCCCCCCCAACTGCTCTGGGGTGCCAGAGGAATGGCAATCCCTGTGTTCTCACTGCAGTCTTGCTGTGCAATGACAACACATACATTTTATTGATGACCTTATTACTATTAAAATATTTTTAACTATATGCTTTTCCAAACTGCAATAGTATCGTTAAGCAAAGCATTATGAAACTATGCAGTTAATTGCTGTTAGCTTACATGCTGCCTGTCATATATCCATGTTAGTTTATGACATTTTATGGATTTGTTAACCCAGCTATAAAAAAATTGTATATTATGTTCTTCATTCTTCAGGGAAAATTCTGCCAGGTTATGACAGTATAATAAAATGAATTTATAGATTGATTTTGTATATTTGTATTTAAATGCACAAGTTATTATCTGTCCACCTAAATTTTAATAGTTTTTCCCAGTCAGGGTCGCAGGGGAGACTAGAGCTTGCCAGACAGCATTGGGCTCCAAACTGAGAACTCACTGGCGGGGATGCCACTTCAGTTCCATGTGTCCCTGGGTCTGGTAAAGAGAGGCTTCTTCAACCAATCACAGTCTTTTTTGGATGACAATTGGTCCATTTTTTCATTGTATGATGTCACCACATTGGTTCATTTTTTCATTGTATCATGTCACCACATTGGTCCATTTCTTCATTGTATGATGTGAACACATTAGTCCATTTTTTCATTCTATGATGTCACCACAGTAATTAAAACCATTTTTTTCTGTTAAGCAGCAAGGTGCACTGATTTGTAAAGTACCCATTTTATTGTACATGCTTTTTGGTAAGGCACATGTCACAGATACAAAACATTGTACCTACCAAATACTGTATGGAGCAATTATTTCATCATGATAAATGGTAAAAATAACAACAATAAGAAGAATGTTGACCTTCAGATCACAGGCACAGAGAGTTAGCCAACCAACATACCATCCGCAGCTCAATGGCAGAGTTTGAAAATGAGAAAAAGAAAAAAACTGACTGATGTGGTAATATCACACAGTGAAGACCATGACTGGTTAAAGAAGTGACACAAAAACCCCTCCCATTTTGACGCAGGGACTCGTCAGACTCAGGAAAATCAGGATGTCCAACCTGGGAGACCAACACACACACAGCAGTGGTGGGACTCAAATCTCCAACCCTTGAGTTGAGATCATTGGCCCATTGTCTACAACTGGCTGTCACACAACCTCATAGCATAATACATCTACCTCTATGCTTAACAGCTGGCACCACAAACTGTAACTGCAGGCAAAGAGTTCCATTATAACTTCATCGAACCACAGCACTTTCCAAAAAAGCCTCTGATTTATTTAAATGTTGCATTGCATACTTCAGATTGCCTTTCTTGACAAGATGGCAGGTGAGGTTTCCTTCTGATGACCTTTCCATTCAGACAAGCTATCTGCAGGCTATACTGCAGCAGCACACTGAAGTGTCGACGAGATCTTCCAGGGGGTCCTTTAAAGGGGGCCTTCCTGGTTAATCCCCAATTAATTCTTAATCATACTTCGGGCATGACAGAAGCATTTGTCTTTAATATTCTTTCCCTAATTTGTAGATCTGAGTTTAGACTCAATGATTCTCCTCATTGTAATTTAATGCCATTATGCTTACCTTTCTCAGTACATCCATAGGCATTTCCAGATTATATGAAGAATAATGTGCTCCCTAAAAGCATATTTATACAATTGCAGATGCACTGCATGAACTTAAATTTTAGATTTCCATTTTCAGACAACTCCTGTACTTTAATGCTGTAGGTCTTTACTAATTGTTGCGGAATATGAAGAAAGTAAAGGTGCCACAACCACAGTAGAAAGAACAGAGCTTGCACTGCTGAGACAGGCATGCCGCAGCGCTTGGCATCCTACCCTGTGGCAACCTCAGCCTCTCAGTGCCTCACTCACGTTCACTGAGGACTTCCTTAATTCATGCATGCATATGCATTTTCTAGAGGTCTGTGGGCAGTCATGTTCGCACCACAATCGTAATGCACCTGCTGCGGCGCTCATTAAAAATAGCCTGCCAGCTCCAAAGCTCAGAAGGAAGGTAAACGAACCAGAAGGGAGGTGCAGTTACAGGAGCCTGATAATTCCGCAGGGACATTTGCTGGATGTGTACCAAGTAATGCATGGCAGCACCCCCACCCCTTCCGTCGATAGGCCCTCCCCTAAACACACAGCATGGAATCTTCAGGGAAATTCCATCAGGGCTGAAATACTGACACGTTGCACTTTTCCGACAGCTTTTACCCACATCTAAAAGCATTTCCTATTGGGAATCAAGCCCCTTTGTAAATACGCTGGTGTTTCTAGTGTCTGGAAAACACCTATTCCCTATACACTCACCTTTCTTTTGCACTGCAGAGCCAGTATCTAGGTCACACTACAAACATAGATTCTGCAAGAAGAAATCGGACCTACAGTATATATATCCTAATACAAGCTAGTTTGCATTATATATAGATGAAAACATTTGTAAATAGCGCCGCAGGTATCGGCGTATCAGCTGACACAGCTGAAATAGTGTCCCAAGAATGACATATCAATGCCATATGTTTCCATTCAGTGAAACAAAAGTGAAAGCTCAGCACAGAGTGAAAGCTCCTTTAGAAATACACTTTATCACAGCTTTGTCAGAGCTGACACAAATCAGCACTTCCAGAGGCTTCCAGCGGACCACATGCCAGCCAAGACTGCAGCAAATCAAACTTAACTCTGTCATTATTTTCTTTTTTTAGTAAAGGCTGATTGAGGCAGCACTATTTACATCAATGCTTGGTAGGTTTCAGTGCACTCAATATCATGGCTATATTCCCAGAAATCTACCTGGTGCTGTAACCTGCATGTCGTCATGGTCAGTGGCCTGTGTAGCTGTTCAGAACTTTAAGACTTCATGTTCATATTGACTGTGGAAATTCAATATACTGGGAAACTCTACCCCGCAGATAAACAAATGCGATGACATGCAAGTGAGTTAAACGATACGGAGATGCAAATGAGGCACTGAAGCTCACACCTGTCCTCACACCTTCCTACAGAGGCACTATAGAAAGTATACTAACCAGCAGCATCTCCGTCTGGTACGGTAGCTGCACTGCCGCTGAACAGAAGACACTTCAGAGAGTGGTGAGGGTGGCGGAGAAAATCATCGGGACCTCTCTCCTGTCTGTTCAAGAACTACACCACTCACATTGCCAAAACAGATCCATTAAGGTCATAACAGATCCCACACACCCGGCATATGAGCTGTTTGAACTTCTCCCCTCTGGTAAACGTTACCGCAGTATGCACTGCAGAACATACAGATTTAACGAGAGCTTCTTCCCCCAGGCCATCAGAATACTAAACTCTGTCAAATAACTGAACTTCTGTACTCATGTCAGATACAGGGACTATCAGATCACACACATGACAAAATGTCTGAACACTAACACATACATTGACTAATCAACATACACATGCAAACCTATATCCCGAAAATGCTAGTTCATGTGAAACCCTTATTCTCGCTTACTCACTCTGCACTTTATTACCACAATTAATATTATTTAGTTTACATTTTATTTATACCGTGCAATAATATAATCACTGTGAATACTGTATGTACATAATGCAATAATACAATCACTGTGAAACGATGTGCAATATTTTTCTTTTCATCATAACTGGTTTTACATTTCTGTATATGTATATTGTTTTGTATATTTGGTGTCTGTCCTGTGCTGCCTTATGCTGTCTTACACAGTATTACTTACGTCTGTGTAAAAAGTGAGATTTTGTTGTAATATCCGTATGTTGTCTAAGTGCACTTGTCTTTTTATGTCTGCACATTGAGCCTGGAGATACACATTTTTTGTTCAGCTATGCATCCATCGTTGTACTGTTGTATGGTGTGAATGACAATAAAGCTCGCTTACTTACTTATACATACATAAGTAGCATGGCCAAGTTAGAGCAACAGAATCCCTCCTGCAATTCGGACAATGTACTGTAATTACCACCAAGGTCTCAAAGTGACTAAAACATAACATTTATACTGCCTACCAGTGTTAATTTTGGCAGCAAATTTTCATTTAGTTTTAGTCATAGTCTTTTGACTAACATGTAATTTTGTTTCAGTCATAATTTAGTCCTCTGAATTATTTTAGTTTTAGTCTAGTTTTAGTTAAATATCATAAGATTACAGTCAAGTAAAGCTACGGTTCATTTAATCGACTAAAATCTAAAGTGCAGAGAGTAATGTTTAAAGTTTCGCTTCGATTTCTTAAAGTCATGTTCACCAAGATGAAATGAAACCAATGTTAAGGGATGGTATTAAGGTCTGACTATGCAGTACACAAAGACACATATTTCACTCTTATTTGAAACACAAACTTATGTTTATTTACCTGGAAACTGAGTACTGTAAAATCAGTTAAATTCTGTAGAAGCTAATATGAGAAAAACATGTCATTTATATCCTTTCGAAATAATAAGACCGCCCATATCCTATTCTAATAGCAATTAAAGTGATAAGTTTGTGTGTATTTATATTAAAACGAGACTGATTTTATTACCGGTGTGGGATTACCGATTACCAATACTTAAATAGATGAACGCTGAAAAATATGACTTAAACACGACTGTATTAGGGTTTTACGGTTTAAGTCAAGCACTATTTAAACGTGCACAATTTGCACAATTTATTTATTTTCTCTTATTAAATGCAGCCCTACTTTTATTTAATATATGAGAAAACAACAAATGGGCATTCATACGTATATGTTTAGTTCTTTATCACGTGACAATAAATATTGTCAAAAAGTTTTTTATTTGTACTGAATTAATTAGGTACAGTCAGGTATTGATTACATGCAATGCTTAAACAGCTAATAGGCTACTTAAATTTATACCACACTAAATAGTATAGGATCTCGTCTCAGGCAAACTGTCATGACCTGCTCGTCCGATCCTCCTGTGTGCCACGCCCCCCCCTCGTTATCTCGTGTTAATTCCTGATTGGTATCACCTGTTGCCTGTTATTTTCTGCTTGTCTTGCATATTTAGTCCGCGTTCAAGTCTGTTTCCCTAGATCTGCCATTGTCGGAGTTTTCCGTGTGCTCCCCTGTGTCCTCTCAGCTGTAAATAAACCCAGTTTTGATACAATTCACGGCTCTCTCACCTGCTTACAAGCTCGCCGCACGCCTGTCATTACACAAACATTTTCGTTTCGTTTTTATTCGCCAACAAAATTGTCAATACACTTCGTCATAGTCTTAGGCCTCGCATTTCTTTTAGTTATCGTGTCGTTTTAGTCTGAAAATAAAGGTCGTTGACGATAACTATGACGAAAATATGATGAACACTGCTGCCTACCAACTTGAGCTGCCTCAATATGTTCAGGCCTCCTAGTTTGCTGAGCATATTCTTTATCTGCATTTAAGATCCATAATGATTCAGCAAATTACATACTGAAATAAAGTAATAATCAGTTGTATAAATGATATTGTATCATATCAATATTTATTTTGTTAATCAACTAAATATATAGAAATAATTTTCCATTTCTGCTCATGTACACTATGTTTGATGCCGTATTTTTGTTTTATTATATATTTCTTGCTGGTCTTCTTATAATGCATTACTTGGATACATTCCAGAAAAAACAAATTGCATATGCTGCAAAAAAATATCTTAATGAAAAAGTAAGGCAAAATGAAAGATGATGAAACACTCGATCTTGCACAGATGAAGAACAGGCACCGAATTATCAATGCCCATTCTAAAAAGCCAGTATATCTGCCAGGTGAATGTCCACATTTCTGTGTTTAGAAGTTCAGACCTGTCACGACTTGAAAGGCAAAGGACTGAAGGGCAGGCATTGAGGCGAAACCAAAGGGGTTTATTGAACGTAAATGAAAAGAATCTGGACACAAACTGGACCGTAAGGAATCAAAAACTGAGAAGAGTGATAACCAGGAAGGGCACAGACAACAGGAGCATCCAACATCAATGACAGGACTCGGGAATACAGGACTGGGAAGCACTTATATATGGAGCTAATGAGGGAGCTAATGAGAGGCAGCTGGGAGTTATTAATGTGAGGATTAGGGACGAGAGTTAAGACCTTTTTATTGGGTTTATCTTCCTTAAACTTTGTAAAGCTTTGATGATAACTCCTACAGCTATGTGCCAAAATCTAACAATAAAACTGTCTGCAGAATTCATACCGTAGCACTGATTATTTACAGTCAGGTTTGCGAATAAGCTAGTGCTAAATGATTTTCCTGGATTATATCATTTTTTTACAAGAATCATAATTTTCAGCATTATATTCTTTTGTATTATCTTCCAGTTTTCAATTTGGTTGGAAGATACTGAGGTAAGCAAATACTAAAAGGCTTTTACATTAAAATGAAATCATTTCGACTGAATCCAATAACACAAAATCCAAGAAGAACGTGTACTCTTGCAGCCACCTGGCCTGGGATTGGAAGAATGATGATGTAGCAGTTACTTCTGGGAGGCTGCCAAGATGGACAGTACCATGATCTCAGTCACCACACTCAGCTTGATGCAATGTTGATGTTTTATCAAGCTGATTCAATTTCATACCGCATGGGAAGATGGGCAGATGGTTTCCATACTGCTACGCATGCACCAGTTGTCGCCTTTTAACATGAAAGAGGATAAATGTGCACAGCTTATGGACTGCACTCGTTTCTTTCATTCTTCCTTGTATTTGCCACATACACTCACTAGAGCATGGCATGTTTTTGAACTGAATATGTAAGGGCTTTTGATGAATACATCAATGTGCCAGCAATGCAAAGATTGTGGGTTCAAATGCTAGAGAGTGAGCTTAAATTCTTGCTAAATATAGAAAAACAATTTGTTACTACAAGTTGCTGCACCCAACTTAGTTTTCCCTATTTTTTAAAGGGAGGAGTGTGTATCATTCTTTATGAAATTTATACTGAAAAAACACCCCCGTATTAAAACATGCAAAAGGCCATATTGAAGAGGCAAGCATTTTTTCCAAGTCAATCAAAAACACACTGGGTGTTTATAACATGGGCTGCACTGCTGTGGAAGGCATGCACGCTTTGCCAAGAACTGAGCTGGCATCTCTCAAGCCCCATTGCCCCAGATTCTCCAGAAGGCTGGAATTACTGTCCACGTGTCACAACCTACAGGCATCCATGATTAGCGCCTGACAAAGGAAATCGGCTACTAGTCCCCTGAAGAACCTTTACTATCTATCGCTTCTCATGATTTTTGCTATGATGCTAGCAGGAACATGGCCATCAGGTAGCATAGTGTCTATGGCCTTGTAAAGTAAATCATCCAGTCCTATGAATAACAAAATTAGTACTGTGCTTTGTGTTGGCTAAGCAGCTAGTATTAATAATTTCTGTGTAGTGGCTGCTAGTTGCTGATGTCTGATCTTTGCGTGACGTATAAAGCTGAACAATGCAAATAGACTGATACATTTTTATGTGTTTCAGAGAGGCACAGAGAAAATGTACCAGTCGGTGTTGTCTGTTTTATCCATACAGCTATGCTTAACTCAAAATACACAGAGCAATCAGTCAATTTCAAAAATAAAAATGCACATTTCTGGATATGTTTTATTTTATAAAGTTCAGTTTTTACTTCAGATAGCATAATAGAAAATACTGTTTAAAAAAGTCAAATATTCCTGAGCTGACCTACTGAAATTTTAATTGTGTAGTACTTTCTTCATAAATGATTGATATTCGGTCTGAAGTAAGATCCCCAATGAGCCTGGGAAACATTTGGGACACGCATAGCTGCATAAGGAGTTATTTCCTGAATGATTTAAAGCATCATCTAAAATAGGGCAAACCACTTTCACTATGAATGTTTCAGAGCACCTCATGTTCCTTCATGAACAGCAATCCAGCATTTACAGTTAGGCAACCACACTGACCACGGGCATGAAAAATCATTTGGATTTTATTTTGTGTTTATGGTCTACATAGTTAATTATGAACACGTAGTTCATAGGAAATAACGCTTAAAAAAATTCAACCATTCATTTTCCATAACTGTCCATCCAGTGCAGGGCTGTGGCAGACCTTGACCCTCCCCAGGAGGCACAGGGCTGGGGTGCCCTGGACAACATGTCAGTCTGTGTGAGAACTGCTGCAGAAATAAATATCAAGCATTGAATAAATCTTTGTTCTGTTAAGACCATGAAGGGAATACAAAAATCTGTTTCAAAAGTACATTTCTTATAATACAGTATATGCATTTCAGTTTCCAATGTCAGTTCCAGCATGACTTCAAGACTCTGAAGGCTGCAGAAACATAAATTTGAACAGGGGATTTCAGGAGAATGACCTAATGTCCAGTAGGTCATTGGCATGTAGCAAATACACTATATTGCCAAAAATATTGGGACACCCCTCCGAATCATTGAATTCAGGTGTTCCAATCACTTCCATAAAATCAAGCACCTAGGCATGCAGACTGCTTCTACAAACATTTGTAAAAGAATGGGTCACTCTCAGGAGCTCAGTGAATTCAAGCGTGGTACCGTGATAGGATGCCACCTGTGCAATAAGTCCATTTGTGAAATTTCCTTGCTACTAAATATTCCACGGTGAACTGTTAGTCATACCACAAAAGAGTTATACTGGTGTGGAGGAACTTGACTGGCCTGCACAGAGCCCTGACCTCAACCCCAAAGATTACCTTTAGGATGAATTTGAGTGGAGACTGCAGGTCTCAGCTACAGTGAGGTATGGAGCACATGCTGATTACTGCACATTGCTGCACCCACCACACGACAAACCAGCTCAGGGATGAGAGCTGGGTGCAGCCATACCTCAGCACCACGAAACACCACCGAGTCTGGATGGACCACTGCGAGTTTTTCCCAGTGGCTACAGAGCCAATCCTGCCACCAACCCCCAAATTTTCCCTGTAAGTTGGAGGACCTCCTTACAGGGCTGGATGTTGGTTAACATCTTACCCAGGATGGTTGCAGGTTAAGGGCCTTGCTCAAGGGCCCAATGGAGTACAATTACTGTGGGCATTCACAGGATTCAAACCAGCAACCTTCCGATTGCTGCCACAGATTCCTATCCTCAGAGTCACCACTCCACTTCACACCTACAGAATTAACAAACAAAACAGGGATATCTCTGAAAATATGGTACAACAGGATAATATCATTGCATCAGATGGATCCTTTAACTTGCCCAACAAGCTGACCTGCAGTTGTATGCATCTCATGCTTCTCTTTACGTCTCTATTAGAACCTCCTATAGGTCAAAGGTCACTTTCATGGCTTCTGACATCAACTGTTCATAGTAGTTTCTCATAATCAACCAAAATTATTTGTATGGTAAATACTTATCCTGAAATGTAAGTAACGGCTCATTAAATTACAAACAAATATACAAAATTAAGAATATAGTAAACTTACTCATAAAAGTATGTTACAAATACAGTACTTTCATGGGAGAAACTAAAATGAGACTTTTTAAATTATTCTCCATACACATTATACTAGATGCTTTAGATATGTAGCCTATGCTATTGTGTGATACATAAGCACTGTATTTTTTTCTTAGTACACATATAACTACTTCATTTTAGGTAGAGAAAATTGAACATGACTGCTCAATACAGGTATATTTCTGGCAATGATATGACTTCTAACTGCGCTACAGCAGATCCTTTTACCCTGAACAGAGGTGGATTCAGCAACACCTGTGGTGCAATAAGAATAAAGCATTATCCTTGTTAAAAGTATGTCTCTCTCGCTATACAAATCACTATGAAGGAAAACAACTACAGCTGAGTATTTTTTTCTTGTTTTAGCAGAGAATGCCAATACCAGAGGGATCAGCAGGGGGTTAATGACAAAGCCGTCATTTGCCCTTTGTTTGGTGCAGGTTCTGTCATTTTTACTCAAGTCCTTGCTGGGAGGATGAAGTGCACAAGGCAGCCAGAGGCACATCTCAGGCAGGGAGCCTGGTTCGCGAATATTTCATTTCAGAAAAAGGGAGAAATCACGACTGTGTGGTATCATTAGCATGGCACCTTGAGCAAACCATCCAGATCATAGACCTAAATGCACTAATCAGATTCATATCTGAAATCATAATTGGTCCACACTGAGGGGTTCTCAAGGGGAAATTGGCAGTGGGGATGGCGCGAGTAATAATGATGTGCAATCTTGTTTAGAAATGGGGTGTTCCAGAACAATTCAATTTAAATCATGATAGAAAAAAATTCATAATATAATGCAAAAGTAAAATTATGGCATCTCTCTATGGTATTTTTTCCCCAAATTATTTATTTCTTCATTAGTTTAATAATTTAATAATGGTTCATTTATGTTTCTCATTGTTATTTTGTCATGTGACTACATTAAATTAAAAAATGCTTCATGATTTCCTATATCTGCAGTCACTTTTGAGGTATTTTTAGTATTGTCACAAAGTGTGAGCTTCCTTAGCCCAAAGCCAGGGCAGTCTGTCAGTACAATACCTAACTCAAACATGCCAACTACTCATCCGTGTCTTGTCCTTCAAGAAGTATACAATAAATCCCAGCCTTGTGATCACTGTTTGGCATGAACCTGCAGTTGTATAACCTTGCTTACCCAAAATGCCTTGTTTCATGTGCACCCATTCTCTATTACTGGTGGCTCACTTCATGTTGCATTATTCCTCTTTTCACCCCCACTCTGTGTTTATTGGCTGGCTCATCTGCTCTGTTAACACCATATATACAACTGTGTGCTTGTGTTTGTCATGGATCTCTACATTTATCTCTCACCCACACGCTTTACTTTTAGCTTATTCCATCACCACCTGGTCCTCCAATCCAGAATTTAACTTATCTAGTTATGCTCATGTCATGACTTACTTTTTAAAGGCTACGTCATACCACTCATACGTTCATAAAATGCCCATGACAAATGTTTCTCCTGTACTTATCACACAAATCACACTGGATAATATTTACCTTTAAAGACATTGTTCCCTTGTGGTATTTTAATCCATTTTACAGTATTCTAATCTAGTTCAAATGGTAGCTGTCATATTGTAACATTATTATTATTATTATTATTATTGTGTACCCAGTGAAAGATCTATGGAGCATTATGCATTTTTTAATGCAATTGCACTGCATATTAGATCAGCACAGAGATTATGATTCCTGCCGCCTCCTTCAAGGAAGAATTATCAAGGCAGCTCTGAAGGAACTGATGGCACTACAGCCATCACTGCACTAGTTAAGTCAAGGCAGTATAATTTAGAGTATGCATAATCCCATATGTAGAGGGATGCACTGTGCTGGTTGATCACAACAGTGGGTAATGATCAAAGAACTGGCAAAAACAGCACCCCCCAGAGGTAAGTGATGTAATATTAAACTGGGGGAAACTGCTAAGACAGATGGACCCCTTTGTGTTAATATTCACCCGCATTTAATAGAGCGGGGATGCGAAAACGGGGACAGATGCGGGAGAGACCGAGTTCAGCAGCAGCAGCAGGCCCTCTGAGTGGATACCAGACATACTGTTATTACCTCTTAATGGGTCACCACAGAAAATAATCAATTTACCCTGCACAGGCTGAACCCTTTGTCTGTACATTTTAAGCAAAAGTAACAAGAAAGGCTCAGTTTTAAGTACCTTGGTACAAATGTTTCAAATTACATGCAAATGGAACATCGCTAAAAAGCAGCAATTTCAAGGCTGTGCACTATAGGAACAAGTTCAAGTTAATGAAGGGAGATAATCCACGCAGGAAAAATGGAAGCCGTGTCATACTTCTCTTTTCCAGGGATGGATGCCTCAAAGATTAGCTCTAGGGTGCCTCACAGCAAAGTCAGAGTGATAAATATATTCACAGTAAATCAAGTCGACCTACCAACCACAGAATGATTTGCTAGATGCTCAGACACAGTTGTCTGACATACTGAGAACTGAGAACCATTTAACTATTAATGCCTTACTTATTCAACCTCCATTCAACTTAATAACTACTATTTTCAGTGGATAAATTAGAACTCATTCTAAACTTAATTTACTTAATTGATGTGTTGATATCTCATGTAATAAAGAAAACTACTTAAAAGCGAAATATTTAAGATGGCACTTTAGCCATTGTCTATAATTATAAACTTTCAAAATATCGATAAAAATTCCTTTTAAGGATACTGTGATACTATTTGTTGTTATTGTTGAAGTGTCAAAAATTAAATTAAATAGTGAAAATAATAATATTATGAATAATTTGTTAACTACTCAGCTTTGAATTAACAGTATCAGCCACTGGACTGAAACAATTCAGTAAATTTAATGCAATTTTCATTATTTTATAATACACAGTTTTAGCAAAAAGGACTATATTTCACTTCATGTCAATACACTACTTTTAGGATACGTTTATTTCTGAATAGGCTACTATGTAATCAGAAAAGAATATTATTTGAAACTTTTACAAAATCATCATTTTATTGGGTACCCCAGGTCAAGGCAAATTGCCTGCTTTTGCGTACCGCATGATGACAGTTACTGTACGGCTATGCGTTATAACGGCTTAGACGCCTGATGTTAAACGTGGGATGATGGTTGGTGCCAGATGTGGCGGTTCCAGCATCTCAAACAGACACCTTCCTCCCATTACGCAAACGAAAAACAAAAAGTATCCCATCAGTCGCTGTTCTGATGCACAGAGGGAGACAAGTCGGGAGGTTATTCCAAACTCATTAAAACTAACGAGAAGGTTACAAGTGTAGAAGTAACAACTCAGTGCAATAGCTCTGGAGACAATAGATGCGTCGATCATAGGATCCTAACCGGTACTACACTGGGGTACCCAATAAAGTGGCCACTGAGTGTAATTGGGAACAAAATATTTGCACCTTACTCACTATCCGTCCTTTTGCTTCCGGGGGGTGTTCGCTACGGATGACATCAGCTGAGAGAAAGAGCACCGGTGAGGGTCCTCTCCTCCCCGGCTCCTAGTCATGACACTGTGTCTAGGGGTATAAATAGATCCACTCCTCCTCAAACCTACTGTACGTCTGGTAGCAGCCGCTTGGTTTTGTAGGTGCTGATGATGGCGACGCTAGTGGAGTCGGCAGACATAGAGCCTTCCTGCAGCAGCAAACCCATGGACTCTCCCCCATCTTCCAGTTTCTCGCACAGATTTCTCGACAACAAATTTTACCTTCTTGTTGTTATTGGGGAAACCGTTTCAGAGGAACATCTGAAATGTGCCATTGCGGACATAGAAAAGGGTAAGAAGGAGCGCGTTATTTTCCTTAAAATTCAACGGACAGATTTCAATTTTCTTTAATGTGCTTTATGTCTGGTACGTGTATTAATTTAAACAAATATTCTCAACAGTAATTGTTTCAGAAATCGATGTAACAATTGCGACAAACTTTAAATACATTATTTCTAAACAAAATGCTGCCTATAGGAAACTTTATTTCATAAAGGTTTATCGCTATTTTTATCTAATGATGGAAACCTACGGCACCGCCCTTCCCTTCACATAACTGCAAATCTTCGGGCACCACAAATCGTAAAAATGTCACGCATTTTCGTATCCTTCTATCCATCGTAGTTACGGCAATGAGTATTTTATTTTGTAATCTGTGGAAGAAACAAGAAGTCAGGGCGACCAGTTCTTATTATAAGGTTACTGCACTTATATATTTATGCGGCAAAGTTTTATTTATGGTGTTTGCCATGATTCAGCATCTTACATCTGATGCGTCAATAACGTAAGTTGAGTATAAAGATCTTAGCATTGATTTGCATGTATGGATCACCTCATGCAGGTCTTTTAAAATAAGCGTTATTTGTTTTTCAGCAATTCTTTGTTCTGTCGCTGATGAACCCCCCCCCCCCCCACACACACACACACACACACACACACGCACCGTTCTAGGCTAATTGTGTCAGACGAGTCATGGTAGTCTCTCACGCAGAAATAAAACATCATGACAAGTACATTTTATACAAATAATGATTACGTTTTCACAGTTAACTTAGGTTTTCTAAGATATTTTGTATTGTAGCTAACTACAGAATAATTATATTTATGAATCCCATTATACAATATATTTTGTATTTCTGAATACAATTAATTATTTTATAATATCCGTTTTATTAAGCGAACAAAATCCTCTTAGCAACAAAGATGCATCCCAGGTTCCCTCATCCCTTACCGGCATGTGGGCGTGGCTCAGTCCGCACTGCGGTCCCTACGGAAAGTCGCGGCGGACCTTGTTCCTGAGCGGGCGTCGCAGCCAAAGACACTTCGCTTTTCTCACGCGATCTAAACCAGCTGCCATTAGAAACGATACCTGTATGAGGGTATTTTTCTGTGTAGAGAGCACAAGCGACAGCACACCGCATCCTCCTTTGTAGCTGATGACATGATTTTTATGAAGATGCATGAATGGTATTGCTGAGTCAGGATCGAAATGGGCTGTCGTTGTTTTAAATCAGTCAGAATAGAATGTTTGTTTAGAATATGCAATATAATGTTTTTAAATAAATAAATCTGTCAGAAAAGTACGAGTTCAAAAATATTTAGAGTGCACTTATGTAGTTTTTGTCTTTTAAATATTGTTGAATATTTTATAGTGAATCCTAAATAACTTTTGTATGTTATATATTTGTAACTATAGTAACATTCCATTTCTGTATAGCTGTTTCAATTAAAATGTAGGCTATCAGAGTAGCAATAATGCTGTTGTGTTTCTAACATCCTGAAACTGCTTATTCTGTTCAGGGTCATGGGGGGTCCAGAGCCCATGGGAGCAACCCAGGATGGAACACCAACGCATCACAGGGCACACTCACATACCATTCACATGGGCAATTCAGCAACCCCACTTAGCCTCAGCATGTTATTGAACTGTGAGGGGAACCAGAGTACCTGGAGGAAACCCCATGACAACACAGGGAGAACATGCAAACTCCACACACACGTAACCACGGCAGAGATTCAAACCCCTGTCCCAGAGGTGTGAGGCGACAGGGCTATCCACTGCACCACCATGCCACCCATGTTTCCAAGATAACATATATAATTAACTTTTTTTTTAACTGCATAATTCATAATTGTGGCTTCTGCCATTGGTTCTGGATGAATTGGCTCACAGTGTAGCACATAAAGTTAAGCGTTTTTGACCTGGATGTAATCTTTCTTCATTGCAGCTGCTGTAGTGTTTAAGAGTCTTATTGTCTCTTGGTAAATGAAAGGAAATTACTCAGTAGTTTTAGTCATACTTTAGTCATTTTTACTGTATATCATCATGGCCGTTTAGAAGGAATGCTGCCCCATTCTTAACACATCTGGCATTTGTCATCCCCGGTTCTCTACTTTAGAGAAATTTTATTTATATGTCTATTTTCAGAGCATAACTTTATCGGAGCAATTCTGTCACCATACTGATTTACCAGAGTATATGTGCTAAAGTAGCATGCAAAGGTCTATTTAATAACAAAACCTAAAAAACTAATAAATAAATAAGCAATTTACTGCTGGATTCTTAACAGAGTGGGATGCATAGAGGATAACTGGCTGGAAAGTCTAGCATGTCTTACTAACGTTTTTGCCTTTGCAAACTGTCATTTATAATAAAATGTACTGCATATTACATTACAGCATTGACCAAGATGCTATGATGCATTTACCCTGGTCAGAATTATG
>JAODUD010000117.1:9726474-9751531 GCA_026784285.1 Stomatorhinus walkeri
TACTCCCTGGACAGGAGCCCAGTACAATACGTTTTTTTACATGTTACTCTGTAAGTTTTCCACAGTTGATATGTGGAGTTAAAATTCATACTTCATGGAGTGATTCACCGTTCCCTCGCAAAAGAAGTCTTGAAAGGATAAATAATGTGGGATAAATAAAGATTTAGTAGTAATTATGATTGTGTAGTAAATAAGCAACTACTCATCAGGACTCAGTATTGCAATTTTGAATCAGTGTTTGAGAAGGGTTCTTGAGAAAATAATTGTGGGTAAGTCTATCAAGATAAAGGTTTGGAAGAAAGTTCAAGGCTTGCACATTAGCTGTCCCATTAAAGCATAATGGGCTGTCAATTGATATAACAAATACTTGTGCAGAGGTTTGATTATTATTATTGGTTTTGAATGTAATTTCCTTTAATTCACAGGAATCCGCTCCTGGGACACTAATCTCATCGACTGCAACTTGGACCAGGAACTCAAGCTTTTTGTGTCCCGGCACTCGGCACGATTTTCCCCTGATGTTCGAGGTATGTGATACTTGCTTTTATATTAATATTAATTCATCTCTCATTATGTGGCTTTTTATTTGGTGTGATGCACATTAATGAAAATCTCCATTGTGTAAATTCTACCTCCCCTTGTCTGTGGTGACACTGGGTAGCACTGACAGTGTCCATTCTGACGGTGCGCAGCAGAGCTTCTCAATAAACTGGCAATGCACCTAAACATGGATTATATGTTCACCATTGATACAAATTCCCAAGTGCTCTTCGTGTACACATTATGAGTTAACATTTTAGTGAAAAGCAGTTTAATGATGCAGAATAAACCACTTGAAATGTGTTTCCACTGAATCCTTGGATGAAAAGTATAACAAAATGAAGTACATACTAGCATGTTAAATCTTCTTGCTGTAATATTTTTTGTTTCATACTGTTATTGGTGTCGTAGAAACTTGTCACTATAATTTTTACCTCCTGTATGATATAAAACTTTCACATCTCCTGTTTAAGCAAGCCATGTGGTATGTTTCTATGTACATATTATATTGTCACATTTAAACAGCTTAGTTTATGAAACTAAGATTTAAGGTTTTTCCATTTAGATATACCCATGCATTGCAGCAGTTCTCTGATCGTTTCTTGTTAATCATATCTGTTCATTAACCAGATCAACTCTTTTTTGCGCGGTATTATCCTTGCTACCTCTTGTACGGGAAGGTGACCACTAAGTCTGCCACATTTTTTCTGTATCACTAGCATTCATATGAAGAACCAGCAGCACAGCCTGTCTTTGCACTAAAAATATTCCTAATCAAGAGTGTGCTGAAGATGAGTAACAGAAGAACCTGAAGGAGAAAGGGTCAAATGTTAACTTAAGCATTTTGATTTTGCCAGAGGCAGTATTCATATATTTAACAATAGGATTCTGCATCATCAGATATCCAGTTACATGTTTCTGTAGTATATTTAGTTTAGTTTTGGATAACACGTCTTAAGCCTGTCCAACTTTGCCTAGCGGAGACAACTATAAATGGAAAGCAGACCTTCTGCTAGTTATTGTCTTGTTGATTTCACTTCAAAGGAGTGTTCATCAATATTTCCACATGAATTTGCCCACGCCAGAAGCCTCCTGTCCGTTTCTTTGTTGTTGCTGTTATTTGATATCAGCGTCAAAGGAGGGTGTTCATTTTTGCAGATCTCGTTGGCCTCCTTTGTCCTTAAATGCTCCCGAGCTGAAATGGTTGAGCGGCAGCGGCTGCTGCTTGTGCACTTTGCAGATGAGTCCCGATTTGCCTGTTTGCGCAGGCTCAGGCTGCTGGGAGACAGACAGACAGAAATCGCCATTTCGATAAAAAAAAACACAGAGGCTTGCCCTGTCTGCAATGCAGACGTTTTCCCGCCTGGCTTATTCGTGGTTCTGCTTGTGCCTCGTCACTGTGCCCTTCAGAGTGTGAACCGTATCTGGTTGCCATAATGTAAGGAAGCCATCATGCAAATTTGCCCAGATCTTTGAGAAATGCTCTGTGAGCTACAATTCAATATAATGCACATATTTTTGAGAAATAAGTGTTACAGCTTCTTTTAATCTTATAAAGGCAGTTTGCAAACGAGATCCAATCCCTAATAATAAAGATAAAAGAGTAGTAATAAAAGCAGCTATGTACTGTACTGTACTTTACCTTGAGCTGCTGAACCACTGTAGCTGCGCACCGTGCGTTTGTTGGTTATTATGAACCATTGCATTTAATTCACATTTTTGATGCAATAGGCTTTATGGATGTCCGATCGAATGCACAGGTTACCCATGCGGCAGACGTTCTTAACCAGGGAACTGTCTGTAGGGTGTTAAACACGTTTGCTGATACTGTGCCTTAATGTAATATTGTGAGAAATCATTTTTAGTCACAATTGTTACTGTTGCCCATTACTGTTACTGTTGTTATTGTTACTAATACTCTAAAATGACCATGGTGCCATTAGAAGGGATCAGAAGCATTTATGGAACATTGTAATGGAAACTAAACATTAAGGGTAAATATGTTGAAATATGGTACATATTTCTTTCACTTCAGCTGTTACTAAAAACAAGGATATATGCGTTCCTTGGTGTTCTGTAATTTGTATAGTCTAACTATACATAACTACTAAGTATCAGAATCCTGAAATTTCTTCTGTTTTGAGGCCATTTACATAAAGGCTTGCATTCTGATTATTAATTTACTTGCTCAGCCAGCCACCACAGTAATTGGAGGGATTAGGATACGTGTAGACTAATGATGATCTCCTTTCACTATCCTCTGTGGTTTCTGGGAACAGAGAGCTAAACTTCTTGTGGATGGTTGGCTGTAGATGGACAAAAAATGTGAGGTTGCGGGACAGGGAGCATGTTTTGTATTTCCATCTGTTCTGGGGTCTCTTTGTTTTCAAATCTGACTCTAGTCCAATCACGTGACGTGTCAGAAAAGATCATCTAAAACACTTCATGACTTTTTAAGTGAAAGCAGTCACATCCTCCTGTTAGATGCTGAAATGACATTTGCAATAAAATCCACACACTTTTGAAATTAAGTTGGACTGTTGCTGTGTATTGTTGGGTATACATTTTAAAAATACATTTAGAATTTTCCCCATGTATTGTCAAAGGTTTCAGTATTTCAACAAAAATTACGAGTTGTACCTCTGCCATATTTTTTAAATCAGAAAATGAAAAAATGTAAAATAATATGTTTTTCATTGCTGGAATGTAGAACTACTAACAACAAAAACTGAATAGAAAGATAATAAAAGATCTTTATATCTGATCTGATTTGAACACATTTCCTGAATATTTCGTTATGTTTATATCTGCAAGGATAATAAAATCATTGCAAATTGTAACTGATGTGAGCCACAGATAAACGCTTACATAAAGTGGGTCATTTTAGGACTTCTGCAGTCATATCTGCTTTGTCTTGGTAATTAAGCTACTTTGGCCGCTTCAATTAATGTGTTACCTTTGTTCTTTATATCATTTTGTTTCACCTGCTTAATTTAACAATTACATGTGCTTTATTTATTAAATGGCCTAAACACCTAGAACATAGGATGAATTTCTGGGAGTCTGCTGCTGTACCACTGAACCTGAATTGTCTATAAATGAGCATGAATATTCTGTCAGATTTTCCCATTATCTAGGTCTGGAGAGCAAGTCAGTCTGAATCTGAATGTGACCTAGACTTGCTAAAATCTTCTGATGCAGGTCACAGGGTGGTTACTGAGCACTTCCTATTACTTGAGTCTGGCTGCTGAAACTCAGCATGTTAGATTGTACTGTACCAAAATGGCCAGTTTTTTCATTCTCCAGCTGTTATTAAGGTAGGTTAGTGGTCTAACAGAGTTGTCTGTGTTCATTTTTCCCGATTCAGCCAGGGTTTGGCTTGAGGGTCTGATACTTAAACAACCATGTGTACATTTGATACATTTAATGGTTTTATTCAGCATATGCCATTGGCCAAAAAGACATACAATTGGGTTCCTGAGAGTAGGATCACACATTGTTCCTGGGGTTACGGGTCTTTCTCAAGGGCCCAATAGTGACTTCGCTGTGCCAGCCATGTGATTCTAATCGGAAACTTTCCAATCCTGACTCCTAACACCTTGTGTATCTGTTGAATAATTAAATGACAAAGTATTCTTTGGATGCAGTGATTAAAATGTGTGATAAACTATGTGCCAAAGACACAAATATGCATATTTATACAATGCATAAACTGAATTCCTACTGCATAAAACCAACAACATTAATTTTACTTATTAATTTAACTTTTAGCGATTTGTGACTTCAGCAATATATTTTGCATATATAAAATGCACTCGCTGGCCACTTTATTAGGAACACCATTCCTAATACTGGGTAGGGCCTCCCTTTGCCTCCAGAACAGCTTGAATTTCTGAATTTCAGAAGCATGGGCGCTGACCCTAACACCAGCTTTTTCATGCTGCAAGCCGTACACTGGCATCAAGTTTTACTGGTTTGGAAAGTGACCCTTTTAGTAGAAACCAGAAAACCCCTTTACTGAGACTGGGGAGCAGACATCATTATAGATTCAGTCTGACCAATGGGACAGCATCCATCATCATGTAGCGGGGCACCCCGCTGACCTTAGGAAATCCGGGCCTCCTGCACTGCAGACAAAGAACAATCAATCATATAAAGAGAAGCACATTCAACATCCTTAGCTTTGACCTATGCAATTTATAACACTATTATTACTACATTGTGTAAAATAGTACCACTGATTATTTCTGGTATGCTTGTACTCACAAAAATGTTGATGTAAGGAGGTGCTGCTGTGCTCTTGTGGCTTCCAGGATGAATATCTCCCAATGCATTATGGGTTACGCTAACATTCAAACTGCAGTAGGACTGATTCAAACTATATATGAAGAACGAGTGCAAACTAGAGATGGCACTGATCTGATACCCACTATTGGTATCGGGCCAAACAGGCAAAAAATTCTGGATCGGATATTAGGGAGGTGTAAGAAACCTACTTGAGAGGCCTACCCTGAAAAATCGTGAAAATGTTTGTAGCCTTAATGCGGCGTACTATGAACAGAAGTGAGGCTACACGATGGCTAGCTGTTCAGCAACGCCTGTGAGTCTTATGTCAGGCTAGTGTTGATTTTTCTGAGCACAGTAAAAAAAGTCTGAGCACAGTAAAATTAGTTTGAACACAGTAAAATTGATGCGAACAAGATCTCTACAGACTTGTATTTTCTCTAAAGTTTGGTTAATTCCCATTTAAATGTTTTTTTCTGCATTCCATTGTATATTTTGTATATTTTGTCACTGAATAAAACAAAGAAAATCATGTGTAAATCATTCTTCTGTAGTGTAGCGGCGTAGCTTTTGTTTCGGAAACATGACCATTGTGTTTTCCTGTTCTTAGCATACTCCAACAATGCCACTTCAGCACTAAATGGAGACAATCTGCCGTATTAATTTAAAAGTTTTGATATAAATACCCCATTGAATGCTTAGTAGGTGATAAAGTGGAAAAAACATCAGAATAATAGCAATATCGGCAGATGCCCAAAATTTTTTCTAGTGCTAAATGAACCCAGTACACATGAGATGATGATTTCTCAAAATACCTCTTAAACTGATCATAAGATTTGTTCATTAACATCCATTGAATATACTATCCATGTATTATGTGTCAAGTAAAAACCAATCTAGGCTATGTAATGAGATTGGCTGTATTTACGGACTAAGGTTATTATTCTGACATTTGTTGTAAAATCATATAAAATGAGATTGCTGTCAGGTTCAGGCTTGGGAAAGGGCCAAGCAGCGGTAAGCCGCGGTTACTCTGCTGTCATACCGCTGTGGGGTGTTGAGGCATCTGAGAAGTGGTTGGCTTGGAGTTCATATTGTAGCAGATGGAAATTAGCTCCCTTCCCCATGTGTGCTTCATAAACTCTGAACCCAGGTAATTGGACCCTGCTGTTAGACAGGGCGGCCAAAAAAAAAAGATTTAGGTCATTTTCCATAATCTAAAGGTAGATCCAAGACAAGATTTTCTGTATTTTTTTGTGCTGGTATTAAACTTACAAAATTTGCAGAACTTTTTGCTGCTATTTTTTTTGCTGCTAAATAGAGGAACGACATTTCACAGGTGCTATGGGGCCGGTGTAATTTTCAGGTGACTTCCAGAACTTTCAGGAGAGGTGGAAGTTTTGTAAAAAAATATTTTGTTACTGCTTTTATAACACGCTTTGTATCTTATCCAAACAACAAGACATTATATCAACTTGTTACAGGTTCTGGCTTGTCCTTTGTTAGCAGGTATATATTTAGAATGTTTATTACTGTGTTCCAGGAATCAATGTTACATTGCTAAATTCATTTTCATCACTGAATTCTACCATATCGTATTGCATATTAAGTGTCATGCCAGACCTGTATTAAGGTAGGCTGTATTAGGTTTAATGTGAAGATGATGTAATAATGTATGACTTTAATGCATGCACAATGGTATTTGGGCTATTTAAATGTCAGTACTTACGACAATGAGTTAATTCATCATTTTCAGCTAATATATAATGATGTTAACTCAAGGGTGTCATATAATGACCTTATAGTCATAAAATTACATAAGGGAGTATAAAATTACAGGCCCAAAATTCAGGTCTGTCTGAAAGATCTGTCCACACGTCTTCTATTCATTTTAATTTTATTCATTTTTATTCTCATCACAGTTGAGGGGCAATCTGAAAATTGCTAATTAGCAAAAAGCTTTCTATAAAGGATTGATTATGGTTTCTAATGGTGTATTTGTCCTTGGAAATACATATTCCATGTAACTGATAACTTCCCCATTTTAGTATACTTTGTATCTGCCCAACAGATCATGTAAACATTCTGGTTTTGTTACATTTATATGTTTAGTGTTATATTGAAATAAGATGAGGGTTATGGTCCTCTAATTAATTAACATGAAAAATGAATGAAAATATACCACACCATCAAACTTGCTTTTATTCCGATAATGAAAGTTACCAGAGCAAACGTGTTTACAGATGAGCATGTTTCAATCAATTCAAAAATAATCACAGGCAATTATTTATACTTATGCCATATTTATTACATGCCATGCCGTGTTTTGTATTTATTCTCGGTCTGTAATTGTTATTTGTCTATTGTCATGTGCCTAACAGTAGCAAGATGTGCCAACAAAAATTTCCACCAGCTTTGGTCGTGTGGCAATGAAGATTGTGACATTTAATGTAACATTTTAATATATAAATATTCTGTGGTGAGAAGAATAAGAAAATCGCGGTACATGGAAAACAGAAAAATTTAAATTAGACTTTGCAAAATGTTATAATTCAGCTGTATATGCTCTCAGAAAGTTCCAGCATGAGGAATCTGCACAGATTTATATTTTATATTTCTGTCTTACTTATACTGACTTTATTTTTCTGAGCCTGTCCTGCAGTATAGCCAGAACAGCTGAACCTGGGTTTATGATTTTTTTGCCATAGGGGTTACGATTGCCTTACGGTTTAGGGTTAGGGTTATAGCGTTAGGATTGCCTTAAGTTTTAGGGCCTAGGTTATCATTAGTCCAGCGGTTTTCTTGACCACGCTGGTGCCATTCGTGTTTTGAATGCCAAGGATTAAAGGGATTTCTTTGCTGAAATGAATCAGTCTAAGGCCTTTGTATCACCCAGCTTGACTATAGCGAGTCAGTAGAGTAATGATGTGTTATGTTTTTGGAGACTTCTTTTTACCATTTCATAGAATCAGGATTGCATTTGTAAACACATATTGGTCTTATTTAAATAAAATTAACTAGCTATCCTGACAGAATGTTACCGGGAATTATAGCAGCATATTCTTGATATAACTAGACAATGTTTTTGTAGCTAAGGAAAAAGAGAAATATAACACTTGTAATTACTCACTTTAGGTTGTGAGTAAATGATTTCATATTATTCTGGGATGCGAGGTCAGGCATAAGGGTGGGATACTGGCAAAATACAAAAACAAGTAACTTGAATCAGGGGTGAGGTCTTACATTTACATTTACATTTATAGCATTTGGCAGACGCTCTTAACCAGAGCGACTTACATAAGTGCTTTAAGACTTCACAATGAATTTCCTCCCGATACTAGCTCAATAAAACCAAGACTATGTATACCATCGACAATACTCTGTTAGGAAATTTTTTTTTTTTTGGAAGAAAGCTCAGAAAATACCAGGAGTGTTAGTTGAGGTATATCTTTTAATAGGTCTTTTAATGAATTTGGATGTGAAAACACTGAAACAAAGAAACTGAAAGTGACACATCCTAAGCCATCAAAATGAAGACATAGGACGTACAGTACCCCTGCAAGGGCTATCAGTATCATCAAAATTATCTGGGCTTTATTAATAAGCACCCTCTCAGCTAAGAGCTGGTAATTACACACTATGGCAACATGAAAATTGGGCCCCTTGTCATTGTTCTGCCTCCTTACAGGGTTATTCCGGTAAAAGTTAAAAATATAAACAGCTTGTATGAGAATGCATAGCAACCATGATAAATTGCAAACTATGCATGGTTTAGTTGGAACGTACCACTTAAGTCCACTCTCAGAAAAAAGGGTGCAGCCCCAGTACAGTTTTGTTCTCAAACTACGCTAATGTACCCCAATGGTATAAAAATGTTCCTCAGTGTCTATTTATGTACCTTAAAAGGTACATTTACCTACAACTAGGATACAATTGGTAGAGCCTTGAGGGAACAACCCCAGTGACAAGTAATTGTACCCTCAATGGATCAAATTGGTACTTTTTTCTGATAATGTAATTGTCACAATGTGACAGTGTTAATGGTTGGAAGATCGTTGAGCAGACAAAGGTTTTTAGCACATCGTAATGACCATGATGTAGCTGTAATCGAGTTATTTTTTTTAATTTATTACCCTTTATACATTCAAATGGAAGTGAACGATTTATAAAAGCGCTGAACCAGACGCACAATATGGAGGAGCTGGTCGAAAAACGCTAGTCCAAATATTGCAGTATGTTTTTCCAGATGGCAGGGGAGGGTGGAGAGCATGGCATGGGTGGCAGAAGGTCGTCCTGTAGCCTGGATGCCCAGTGGATGGCACCTGAACAAACAGGAGAGAGACGCCGATGTTGCCTTCGTCTGATTTCAGTATGTGCTATCTGAGACATTGCAGATCTCATTGCAGCCAGCTGGTAAGGGCAGCCTCTGTGGTACCCCTGAGGAACATGGTCGGGGAGCAAGGCTTGCTCTTCTCAGTCCTCATGAGAAACTGAGGCGCTGCTGTGCTCTCTTGGCTACAACACGGGTGTTGAGGGACTGGATGAGGTCATATGTGAAGTACAAAGCAATAAACATGGCGTTTCTGACTGTCCATGCAGTGGAACTGTTGATGGAGAGAGGATCAGCAGGGCATTTACTGAAGTCAGTCAGACTGCTGCTTGTGCAGCAGCCCACCAGCTTCGCCATCTCCACTGTGGGCTGATTTGTTTTTGTTGCTGATGACCACGGCTGTATCATCAGCAAACTGGCTAATGTGGTTTGAGCTGCACTTGGCAGTGCAGTCATGAGTCAGTCATGTGTACAGCTCACAGCACCGGAGAGCACCAGTGCTTGTGGTGCTGTTGGTGGTGCCAGTGTGGACTATTTGGAGTCTTATGTTCAGGAAGTATCCATTCACAGGTGTTAAGGTGTTAAGACCCAGCAAACACATAGATCTGCTGTAAAAGCTGATGTTGCATAATTGCTAATAGCTAACTCCAGTGTTTCCCTTTCTCTGTTAAAGGTCAGAAAATCCTCCATCATAAAAGCAATGTCTTAGAAACAGTGGTGTTAATCAATCCTTCGGATGAAGCTGTCAGCACTGAGGTAACCTTTTGTCTGAGATGACCTGACTCGTTCTCGAAAAGCATACTTATACATAACATTATCAATGCAGCAGCATTACTTTTTCAACTTTATGAGCTAAAACTGGCATGATAAAATAAAAAACAGACAATATGTGGATTATTATCAAAGTGGTTTTGTTTTAATGAAATCAGCTGACTTATATCCAGCACAGATCTTTTCCTTACATATACATATCATATTTTATTTTTACTATAATGTATATAATATGAAATATATATTTTTATACCTACAGTACTGTGTAAAAAGGTTGTCAAAGAAAATGTTAAGAGTAAGTGTATATTTTCTCAATAATAATAATAAAAATGTTTATCTTCTGTTCTCCAAAAAGTTCCTGGTATCATGTTGGAATGCAATAAGAACACTGGTACCCAAACCTCTCCTGAGTCATTTCATGCATCTACAGTATCAAATTTCACCACTAGCTCACTTCATGAATTACATTAATGAATTAAATAATTTGACGAGGTATTGATCACTCAAACATGGTATGTTTGGATAGTTGCGGCAAATACTGGGGTGACTTTCAAAGAGGTTTTTAAATGGCATAAGCTGACACACTTGGACAGACACGAAATCAAAGTTTTTCACCAACATAAAGACTTTAAAATAATTTTCTTTGACAGCCTCAGACTTCTGCACAGTACTGCTTATAGCTTATACCATATATCTTTACAGGGATATTTTTACAGTTAAAGTACATTTTGTTTAATAGAATCTTTTCATCACAGTTAAGCAGCTTTCAGCAGTATCCATACTCTGGATGTCAAAGGCCCAAAATTCTGTACAATTTCAATAACATACTGTATTTAAATCAGATCCTCTGATATCAGCCTCTGTCCTCATCTAGTCTGTTGCAGCACTGGCTGTTAATTATATCTTGCAGTATTGCGGCTTGGGTACTGGCATGATGCCCGGAGTGGTCAATGCTTGCAAAGAGGCCAAGCTAATTCTCTAATGGGTCTGATATAAATGCAATTTGCTATATTTCTGGGTGCACAGACAAGTAGATCAGTCTGAGTTTTACTCAGCCAAACAGAAACTGTTATGCATATTGTGTGCGAGTGGACAAGATTTTCGAAAGTGCCCTCAGTACTCAGCGATAAAAAATGTAATGACAGAAAATTAAATTTAAGCAATTAAAGTTATGTGTTTGTGTCATATCTAAGGTTACTCAAGTGTATACTTAGGGAATAGGATTGGATACTGTCCAGTAACTTACCAAACTTCTTCCACTGAGCTCCTCTTTATTTAGTTTTTGGAATGTCATCTTTTAAAGAGTCCCCTCTCTTTCTGTCTAGGTTCGATTGATGATCTCTGATGCTGCCAGGCACAAGTTGCTGGTACTCTCAGGACAATGTTTCGAAAACACAGGCGAGCTCATTCTTCAGTCTGGCTCATTCTCTTTTCTGAACTTCATAGACATTTTCACTGACCAAGAGGTGAGTTGTGGCTCTTAAAGGTTCCAGTATTATTATTAATTCATTGGGTTCTGGCACTTTTGCATCATAATTAAGTAATGACTGGCAAAAAAAAATGCAAAGACTGGGATTTTTATATGAAATGTCTTTTTTTCTTGATATACTCATCATTTATACAATTCAAAGCATATTGTTATTGGAGTATGTAAAAAAAAACATAATTTCCTGAGATATAACTCTTTCTCCGGAACAGATTGGTGAGCTCCTAAGCACCACACATCCAGCAAATAAAGCGAGTCTGACCTTATTTGGCCCTGAAGAAGGTGACTGGAAAAACTCGAACCTCGACAAACACAATCTGCAAGATTTCATTAACATGAAGTTGAACTCTCCTCTGATACTCCCAGAAATGGAAGGCCTCTCCGAATTTACAGAGTACTTGTCTGAGTCTGTGGAGATTTCATCACCATTTGATATGCTGGAGCCACCAACCTCAGGCGGATTCTTAAAGCTGTCAAAGCCATGCTGCTACATTTTCCCTGGCGGACGAGGAGACTCCGCCTTGTTCGCCGTCAATGGGTTCAACATGCTAATCAACGGTGGTTCCGATCGTAAATCCTGTTTCTGGAAACTGGTCCGACACTTGGACCGGGTGGACTCCATTTTGCTGACGCACATTGGAGATGATAACCTGCCAGGCATTAATAGCATGCTTCAGCGGAAAATTGCAGAGCTAGAGGAAGAACAGTCTCAGGGTTCCACAGCTAACAGTGACTGGATGAAAAATCTAATTTCGCCTGATCTGGGTGTTGTGTTCCTAAATGTTCCTGAAAACCTTGAAAACCCAGAACCCAACTACAGGGTCAGACGAAATATTGAAGAGGCAAGTCTCACCCTACAATACTTGAATAAGCTATCATTAAAGCCTGAGCCTCTGCACAGACCTGTTGGAAATACAATAGAGCCTATAATACTATTTCAGAAAATGGGTGTTGGCAAGTTGGAGATGTATGTGCTTAACCCAGCTAAAAACAGCAAAGAACTACAGTATTTCATGAAACAATGGACAGGGAGTGAGAGAGACAATGCATCAGTGTTGCTTCCAAATGGAATGGAGTCTGAGATCCCAGTTTCCTATCTGACCTCTATTTCTTCATTGATAGTATGGCACCCAGCCACCCCCACAGAAAAGATAGTGCGTGTTTTATTTCCTGGAAATGCTACACAACATAGTATTCTTGAAGGCTTGGAAAAACTCAAACACTTAGATTTCCTGAAGCAACCTGTAGTCACTCAAAAGGAGTTATCTTTGAACTTGGCACCATCACTGAAGCAAGCAAAACTGAAACACAAAACTGACAGCAAAGAAAGTCTTAAGTCAATTTCAAGGCCTTCTTCAAGTCGAGGTGTTAGAAAAGAAGCTAAAGAAGAGGCTCCAGAGAAAGCAGGTGACTCTGAGGTACAAGAAAAGATCCACAAATCTGAGAAGAAAGAAAAACAGGTGAAAAAAGAAAAGGCGAAAACACAGATAGATACCAAGGTAAAACCAGAGCAGACACCAGAAACACCGGAGAAAAAGAAATCTGAAATTAAGCCAAAAACGCCCAAGGAAAAGGCACTTAAAAAGGAAACTACAAAAATTTCTGAAAAGAAAGCTGAGGAAAAGGAAGCTAAGAAGGGTGTGGTTAAAGATGAGGCTATACATCCTAAAAAGGAAGAAAAGGTAAAAGATATAAAGTCTAAGAAGGAAGAGAAGGTGAAGAAGGGGGAGCAGAAGAAAGAGGTTAAGAAAGAGAGTAAAAGTGATGTCAAACAGGATTCTCCTGCAAAGGATGCTAAAAAAGAAGAATGGAAAGAGATAAAGAAAGAGGAGAAAGAAATGAAGAAAGATGCAAAAAAGCTGTCAAAAGATGTGAAGAAGACTTCATCTATGATAGCAGATGCCAAAAAGTCAGTGCTAAAACCAAAAACTCAGAAGAAGGATGATGTATCAAAGAAGGATACTGTGACCACAGGAAAACCCAAAGAAAAGGGAAAAATGAAAACCAGCAAAAAGGAGACCAAGCCAAGTGAAGCCACAGTTCCAGTTGTGCCTCCACCTTCAGTTGAGGAAGCCACAACGGATCGAGTTGCTGAAGCTCTTGAAGCAGAGAGGTCATTAATGTCCTCGCCAGAGGACCTCACAAAAGACTTTGAGGAGCTCAAAGCGGAGCAGACTACAGAGCAGGATCAGAGGGCATCTCTCCAGCCAGAGTCAACTGAGGTAATAAAACATGAAGAAATTGTTCTCTGCAAAGAATCACCAGAAGCAGATGAACGTGCAGAATCCTTGGATGAGGGAATAACAACAACTGAGCCAGAAGGAGAGAGTGGAGAGACCCCAGATGAACTGGAGCCTAAAATAAAAATGCATGTTGATACTAATGAGAAATTTGATGATGAGGGCACAGGGCTGGAGGAGTCCTCAGAGGCTGGAGATTATGACGAAAAGGGAGAGACTGAAGAAGTAGATGAGCAGCAAGTTCAGGAGGAAAGGAGAGACAGTCATGATCACGCTAAACCCAGTGAAGACGAGGTACCTCCAAATAAGGAAGAAGCAGGTGAAGATGTAGCGATATCTGAAACAGAAGGGGAAACTAAAGATGAAAATATTACAGGTATGGAATATGCGTTACACTATGATAAACGGTGTCACGAAAAAGACGCAGAAATAGGAGACATGGGTGAGATGTTGCAAAAGACCCCAGTTTCCCCCATTCTAAAAATGTCAATTCCTCAGTATCCTTCAACTGAGCATGTTTCATTTGATGGTGAAACTCTTCCTGTAGAGTCTGAGAGTGAAGTAGCATCTGATGAAGAAAATCGAGATGAGCCCCCAGAGGAGTATACAGCCACATCTGGTTACACCCAGTCCACCATTGAGATTTCCAGTGTGCCGACACCAATGGATGATATGTCAACACCAAGAGATATTTTGAGTGATGAGACCACTAATGATGAAACTGAGTCTCCCTCTCAGGAATTTAAATATGGGGTAGTCATATCATCAGTTGACCTGAATATAGAAAAACTTTCTCAACTTCAGGACAGTCCAGAATCTGACCAATCGAAAAGTGATGCTACAGAAGGGAAAGATTATCAGGCATCAGCTTCAACAATTTCACCCCCATCGTTGCTAGAGGAGGACAAATCTTGCAAGGAGTTTGAAGGTGAACTCAGAATTAAAACAGAGATAGAGGGAGGGTATAGATCAGCATTGGGAAATCCAAATCAGTTTACTCTTGATACAACAAAACTTACTCCTGCTGCACATTCACCAGTTATAAAGACTCCAACCAGCGATCGAAGTGTGAATTTTGATTTAACGCCGACTGCTATTGCACCACCAATTGAATTAGGCACAACTCTTTCAGGGATACCAAGTGATGTGGCAGAGCCATCAATTAGCCCAGATGATAAGACATTAGAAGGTGCCTCTTCCTCACAGTCTGCTCCTGGGAGTCCTGGTCATACACCTTATTATCAATCACCTGTAGATGAAAAATCTTGTGCATTGGAAAATGATACTGATGTGAAAATGGATGGTCCAGTTATTGTTGAGGTTACTAGCGACAAAGATGATTCACCCAGCAAAACGAGTCCTATGGATAAACCTCTTGTTGATAGTGCATCTCCAACTGAGAAGCAGCTGTGTACTCTACCTAGCCCAACACAACCGGGAGCAGAATTTCCAGAAGTGTCAGGTGCTGGTGTAGATGAAAAGGCAGTATTTAATATACCCCAGTCACCAGGGGAGATAAGACGTGATGATAAGATGTCTCCTCAGGCTTTAAGTCCCATGGGTGCTGGTCTCTCAGTCATATATATTGAAACAACAGTTAAAAATGAACCTACAGAAGACATTAAAACAGCACAAAATAAAGAACAATGCATTACCGAAAGTACTTCACAAGAAAAAGATGATCGACTGATGAAAGCCTCCAAAGAAATGTCACCAACATTAGGAGATGCTATACCTATTGGAGGAATAAAAGAAGAAAGTAAAATGTCTATTTCCGAAGGAACTACATCTGATAAGTCAGCTACTCCAGTTGATGAAGTTGTAGCAGACGATACATTTTCCCATATTGCATCTGCCTCGACAGCTTCTTTAGCCACTAGTTCATTCCCTGAGCCAACAACAGATGATGTCTCTCCATCACTGCATGCAGAGGTTGGCTCCCCTCACTCAACAGAGGTAGATGACTCCCTCTCTGTATCTGTGGTTCAAACTCCAACAGCTTTTCAAGAAACTGAGATCTCACCATCAAAGGATGATATCCCTAGACCAATGTCAATTTCTCCAGATTTTTCACCCAAGACCGCAAAATCAAGGACCCCTGTTCAAGACCAAAAATCACCAGAGCAGTCAACAATGTCAGTGGAATTTGGTCAAGAATCTCCTGATCAATCATTAGCCTTAGACTTTAGCAAACACTCTCCAGAACACCCAACAGCAGGAGTAAACCAACACATCACAGAAAATGGCCCAACTGAAGTCGATTGCAGCCCTTCTGATGTAGTTGACCAAAGATTTGTAGGACAATGCAAGTCTACAACAGAACAAGCTCTTCATTTCAAAGAAGCTGATTTGTCCCATCCTGCTGCAGCCTCACCTTCAGATGGCTCACAGTCTACTCCATCTGTAAACACTCCTTCCCAGACATCTCCTGTGAAAGAGGAGTTCCTTATGGGTTCCTCAGGTCATACTCAGGTGGCCCCATGTGAAACCAGCAGTTCTGTATGTCCAGAAAGTTTGATTTTGAAAGTAGAAGAAACTCCCCAAGAACAGAATAAGTCATCTGTCACTCCCAGAATGTCATCTGTTACCCATTCTCCACTTTCTTCTGATTCATCACCAGTTTCTGGAGGTCCTATTGCTTCAGAACATGTGTCCGTTGATGATGTGGAATCTACACAGAAGCAAGAGAAGACTCCAAGTTCTAAAGCTAGTTCACCAATATCCACTGATACATTGTCTTGTGTTAGGGGTTCTGAAATCCATGAAGGGCAGTTTAAAGTTGATGATGATATTAAATGGCTTGACACATCATCTCCTTTCAGCATGGATGTAGCTTCTTCTTCAATATCCAGTTATTCTTGCTCTACACAGAAAACAGAAACACTTCCTTTTGCACAAGAGACTAATCCATTTAAATGTGAAGAACGTAAATCCCCTGTAAGTCCTAAAGTTCTATCCCCTATATATTCACCCCCATTTTATCAGAGTAAATTTAGTACTTCTCCGAAATCCACATCAGAATCTCACACACATGGGTTTGAAACTAGCTCAGTTCAAAATGCAGAACTCTGTCGTAAAGCAGAAAGTGAGACGTGTGCTGGTGGATCAAGAGAACTAGATATCTCAAAAAATAAGCTTTCTCCACAATCTAAAACAGATGTTGATTTATGCTTGGTCACCTCCTGTGAATACCGTCACCCTAAGACTGAATTGTCCCCATCCTTCATTAACCCAAATCCTCTTGAATACTTCATAAATGAAGGAACTATTCAGGGAGATGAAAAACCTTTAACTAAGTCTGGAGGAGGAGCTCCCCCTCCTGGTGGGAAGCCTCATGCCAAGCAATGCGATGAAACACCACCAACCTCCATGAGTGAATCCGCTCCTTCTCAGACTGATTCTGATGTGCCTCCGGGGACTGAAGAATGTCCTTCTATTACTGCTGATGCAAATATTGACTCTGAAGATGATTCTGAAACTCTTCCCACGGACAGAACTCTCACATACAGGCATGCAGATCCCCCGCCAGTCACCGTCCGAGATGCTGCTCCATCGCCACCTCATCCTGATGTCTGTATGGTAGATCCAGATGCCATACCAGTAGAGCCAAGCCAAAAACTAAAATCCCCTAAGAAAGAGGGCAGTGAAAAGACCAAGAAGAAGAAAATTGTAAGTAAATCTAAAGCCTCCTCACCAGCGAGGAAGAGTGGGAGCACAAAACTGAATGCCACCCGGGATTCATTAGATAAAGCTTTGAAGACCGCATCTTCCAAAAGGGATCGCACAGGACCCAAGGCACATGTCAGTGATGATGCTAAGGTGAGAGAGGATAAAGATGCCAAAAATGCAACAAATACTTCCGCCTCAAGGGGTACAAAAAGTGCTTTGTCAGGTAATCCTATTTCACAATTACATTCACTTTTTGCAATTGTGAGTTACCTCATTATAAAGCTACAGGTCTTGCAATACAGTTTGGGTGTAAATTGTACATTTTTGTTACTTTTGCATTCTGGTTAATTTAACTTTTATGTTAACTGTGTATTTTTGGTTTTCATATATATATGAAGAATTACAGCAGTTATGTGTAAGTTGTATTAATTGAATTATTTTTTTGTATCTAATCCTCAGTCAGTGGTAAATCTTCTGGAGGAATTTCTGCACCCACCTGTCCCCCAATGTACCTGGATTTGGTATACATCCCCAACCACTGCAGTGCCAAGAATGTTGATGCTGAATTTTTCAAACGAGTGCGCTCATCTTACTACGTCGTCAGCGGTAATGACCAGGCAGCACAAGAACCTAGCAAAGCTGTTTTGGACTCCCTTCTGGAAGGCAAATCTCAGTGGGACAATAATATGCAGGTATGGCAAATGGCTCTCAATCACGAACGTTCTTGACCTTGACATAGGAAACCTAAGCATATAGAGGGATGGTGTCCCTGCCCTTGATTCGAAAGGAAAGTTGCTGGATGAAATCCTTTGATTGATGTAGTGATTATACTACTAGGCCCTTGAGCAAGGCCTTTACCCTCAGTTGTACTGGGGACTCTCCTTTCACAGTTGTATGTTGCTTTTCATACATAGAAAGCACTAAGAACTCAATCAAAATCATAATCAAATAAATAAATAGAACTGCACCTTGAATGTGTGAAGGTTTATTCCATGTAACCATGTTGTTTTTTCTCTTGCTTTGTTCTACTGAAAATGTCACCTAGAGTATCATATAATAATGGATTTTTTTTCAATGGCAGGTCACCCTGATTCCTACCCATGACTCAGAGGTTATGAGGGAGTGGTACCAGCAGACCCATGAGAAGCAGCAGGATCTCAACATCATGGTGCTGGCTAGCAGCAGTACTGTAGTCATGCAAGATGAATCCTTCCCTGCCTGCAAGATTGAGCTGTAATTGTGGCGCCCTTGTTGCAGTGACCAGAATGCTTTGCTTTTGTTTGGGAATTATCATTACTAAATAACCCAATGTAAACAAATACAAAACTGAACAATACACAAAAAAATGATAAAATTAACAAATGTAGCCAAATGCTAAACAAGTTACTGACGTAAACATGTATCATTAAAATATTACAAATTTTAATATTTAAATAATGTTTGAATATTTGGAATCACATTTAAAGGCAAATGATTGAGATGTGTTTATTAATTCTTTTTAAATAATTCCACCAAAAGACTCCATGCATTGATGCATTCTTGAACAAATATAATGTGCAATGCTGTTACATCCACAGTAATTTAACTCCTTTCAAAGAATCACATTCTCAGTTAATGCAGTTCCAACACTATTTATTGTTACCACTTGCTGTCATTCGTTCTGAAGTAAACTACATGCTCAGTAGTAATATTTATTAAACACCAAAATAGAACTGAAGACTGTTTGGATAGTGGAAGAAGGTGATCGTGTTGAGTGAAATTTAACCAAAATACTGTCGGCTATGCCTCTGTATCCTAATATCTTATAATGCTCTGATAGACACATTAGTTAATACTGAAGTCTGACCTAAGGTATATACCAAAGGTTAAGAGTATGCCCATCTCTTTATGCCTTAGAAAAGTTGAATGTAGAATGTGATAATGAACTTATTCTGAGATACAGCATGTGTCTGAGACAAAAACTAGTACCATTACAACACCATAACACGCAAAATCTAGAGCAGCTTTGCATGTGTATACTCCTACTTTGGTCCATCTTACAAATAAATTGAAAAACATAATTCAGTGAATAATCATACAAGTAATGTATATGTGGTAAATTTGAAATATTTGATTACAAATATTCAGCCACAGGTGCCCTTAATGTTTATCATATATGTATATAATATGACTTCTTGAAGTTGGTAGCAGAATTAATTAGCGGAGTTGCTAATGTTCAGTTTTAAGTTTCTAGCTGTGAGTTGAGTTATTTGGAATAATTAATATTTCTTAGGCGATTTACAAAATATTAAAATATTCAGCAGTCTTTCTGCAGGAAAACAGCAAGCTTGCAAAACAGCAACAGAAAATGCCAGAGAGTTTTAAATCTGTTTGGTGTTTTTGTTGATTAGCCTATGTTTGCAGTATTGCTTCTTTCATTTACGACCAGTTCAGCTGCTTTTCATTAGGCTTCAAGTTCATTTAAATTTTAATACGCAGGACAAATTGATGAATTAGAGACATTCTGGGAGTGACAGATGATTTATGAAATGTCCTGCAGCTTCATTCATAATCCAATGTCCGTCCATTCATTTCTAATAGTGAATATTTTTTAATGGTGACAATTTTTTTTTTATTCCGTCATTTTACAGCAAAATGAACATTTTTATTTGGCCTGTTGACTATTGGAACTCTATTCCTGAATTGGTATCTAAGAAGAAAAAAGCCTACTAGGTTGTGGGACATTTGTTTGGTACATGAAACATAATACTTAGAATTAGATTTTTTTTTACTGTACTATAATTATAAATAACTTTGTGGCGGGGTGAATGGTTTTAAGAAATCTGCATATACACTGAACTTTTCATTTTTAGGAAGTTGTTCTGCCAACAGATCATGGAAGATATTCTCTGTGTAAAATAGTAATAATAATTATGCCCTGTGTAGATTCAGAATGTCACCATCATTACTTTCATCGTGAGGCAGTGTGGGGTATAATCACATAAACCAGCAAGGTGTTTTACATGTGGGAAATAATTTCTTCAAACAAGAAATTATTTGCATCAGTCAGGGTTAGTGTGCTCCAATAAATATTCCTAAAGATTTAGAACATTTACTTTTCCTTTATTTAAAATGATGACGACATGAGAAGATCAAAATAGTAGTGTGAGTAAAGAGATTTAAGTTAAAACGTTTCACACGTAACCACACCATGCACAGAACTTTAGGCTTATTGATAGTTGATGGCCTGCAGTATGAATGCTCACAGGTATGTCGGCACCCATTGCATAAAAATTTCAAAATACCTTACAGCCAGATGCCTCAGTCAAAGGGTAAAACTAAGAATAATAATATTACCAGTTTTCTCTCTTTCACCAGTACACTCAACCTGATGCATTCCCTTTAAACACAAGCATGAACTTCCAGTTGTCTCACCATTAACAAACTGAAAACACCAGTTTTGGCCTGCTGTGGGAGGATCATCATACGCTATCCTCTTCCTTCCTGGGTGATTGTTAGTGTCTGTCTGCAGCTGTGTATGGTATATGTCTTGTAATCTTGCATCTTTCCTATCCTTTTCCCAATCATATCTAATGTAGAAGTTAGTTTCAAGTGGAAGTATTACGTACTGCTTTTCTGATATTTGTGTGCAATACCCCAAAACGCATTTGATGTAAAGGGAACTACTATTAAAAATAATAATTAAAATTTTCCACAATAAATCTTATTTGTGGAAGCTCATGTACCTGCATTGTTTTTTTTTTTGTCATTCTGCTATGAATGACATTTTCAAATTCTATACACACACACACACACACAGATTTTTGTATGCCGAGTATGGGACAAGTTTGTCAATTCACCCTTGAAGATGTGATGTATGAATTTTAATTAGGAGTTTTCAGTAGAACATTCAGTAGAGCATTTTGAAAAGGCAATCGGAAGACTGAAACATAGGACTGTTCTCCTCAGCCTGTCTCGGGCAGAGAGACACACATGTAGCAATATGCATTTGTCTGATAAAGAATGTCTAAAAGTTGCTACATGAAATTCAATTTATCCCTTCATTCATTCATTCATTCATTCATCCATCCACCCATCTTCACATGGCTTTTCCTGGTGAAGGTCACAGTAATAATACAGGCCAGATAGACTCTACCTTCTGTGATCACATATTCTTAAGCCAGCTGGTACTGTAGGTATAATTCCTCCATCGTATCATGGGTCTGTCAGGAGTATGCCCGGTGGTACATGCCCAAAACAGCTCCCTTAGGTATGGAAGTAAATTAATAACAAAAGTCGTTGATGGAAAAAAAATACGTACAATTACACTTATCAGATAAAAACACATTGCATTAATGACGCCTTGAATTTTTGGTGACTGTAATTTAATATGTGTATACATTTAAACATTGAACATTTCAACTGAAAACATTTCAATTGTAATATCATAGCTTAAATATTCCGTACAAAAATATTTATTCCCGTTTGAATAAATGATGGTCTGGCGGCCTGTCCAGGACGTACCCCAGCCTGGTGCCCCATGATGGTCTGAATGAAAGATTTCGGTGAGAATAGTTAAAGTAATACTGAGGTAACTATTTGGTTGAACAGCATTCAAACCTGTTAGAATCTAATATACCTGGATCATGTCCCCCCTCAGTCTCCTTTGCTTGAGGCTAAACAGTTTCAGCACAGCTAACCTCTCCTCATAAGACATTCCTCTAAGACCAGGAACCATTCGCGTAGCCCTACGTTGCACCCTTTCCAAGGCAGCAATGTCCATTTTAAGGTATGTTGACCAAACCTGTACACAATATTCTAGGTGGGGTCTTACCAAGGAATTATATAATCATAGCATCACCTCCCTTCACTTAAACTTCACACCTGGAGATATACCCCAACATCCTATTGGCCTTTTTTGTTGCTTCCCCACACTGGTGAGAGTGGGACATGGGTGCATCAACATACACACCGAGGTCTTCCTCATATTTCAGTGGAACCCGTAAAATATCTACACCTTATATTTCTGCTCCCTGCATGGATTACCTATATTTATCTATATTAAATTTAATATGCCAGGAATCAGCCCATTGACATTGTGCCTCTAATAACCACCCACTGCCTCCTGTCTGTTAACCAGTTTTCGATCTAAGCTGCTACAGTTCCTACCACAGTTCCTAAGCCTTTTTGTGATCAATTTCTCTTGTAGCTTCCTCAAAGTAGTCAAGTAGATACATTAAACAGGATCTCCCTCTCCTAAATCCATGTTGACTATCCCTCAGATTGTTATTTGAATCCAGGTAATCTATCATTTTTACTTAGATAATAGCCTCCATTACTTTCCAGTTATGCAAATTAAGCTGATTGGCCTATAGTTTTGCTAGATTACTTCTATCTCCTTTTTTGAATATGGACGCTATATCAGCATGCTTCCAGTCAAGAGATGTAAACACTTTATTTTATTCACATCCAATTTCCAGACTTTCTGTAAATATGCAAACCTCAGACCTCAGCAATAATTCAGTGTTTAAAAGTCCCTTATCTGATTGGCTAGAAAGAAAATGCCACCTGATGTTGCAAGCTCCCATTGCCACTGCTACATGGCAATAAGACTATCCCTGCCTATGACGTGGTGGTATGGTGAAATTTTGCTGCTCTAAGATTTATCGTGACCAAATTCCAGTCTGACACAGTAAACGCTATTAAGATAATTCCTTTAACTTAATCCACAATGTTGTCCATAGATGTTATAGCTCTGCAGGTTCTACACCATGGGAAACTCTGCCTTTCATTTCTCTCATTCTCTGATTAGTTAATTATTTATGAAATGTATAGCTGGGGCAGTGAATGCCTCTTGAGTTAATTGGCAGACTTTTTTAAAAGCATGGCACAGAATCAAATTGATAACCCAAAAATAAATGTCCTTTGTCTAACCTTCCTGCCATTCTGGTGCACAGGATAGTGCTAAAATCGTGTATTACGTTTTATATATCATTATCTGAAATTAAAACACTTATTCTATCGTTTATTTTTTTTATTGTGCTTAATGTGAGTTTCAATACTGCATTACTCATTCTAATGGAAAGTAAATATATTTATCAGTTTTTCCCAGCATACTTCTGCAGTATTCCATTTTAAACTGGCCCCTTTCCCATTCATATCACAGGCCACTGATGTAAATAGTTATGTCATTATGAGAATCTCATAACGCCAGATCCTCGCTCCTAGGCCTGCCAAGAACAAGTTCTTTTGAAGCTGGGTTAATCTGCGACAGTGACTTTCACCGACAGGAGAAATTGCACTTCATACCAGCGTAATACACTACGGCAAAATGATATTTAAACCAATCTGTTACAGAGATGCAGGCATGTCCTAAAGCAGCAGTCAAAAGTGTGAGAAGCCTCCACTCAGGGCTGTAGCAAGATTCTGTATGGGGGGAGGGGGGGTCTGGCAGCCCTACCGACAGGTCGCCCTTGGTAGAATTTGCCGACTGGGAAGAAACTGAGCAGCTACCAGCTGGGCATCCACCATCTCAGTATGTTGCAGGCATCGTCGTTATTTTTAATCAGAGCAACACCTGGTGCGGCTTGACCAGCATTAGACAATATGAGACAGCAATGCCACAGGGAACATACGCCCACACACATAAACAAACTTTTATTTTGTTCATACATGCACTCATCTTAAAGGGGAACATCATATGTTTGGAGAAATGCTAAAGTTGTAGGCTAGGAAAAACAAAAAATACTAATTGCACATATCAGACACCAACCTCCGCAGTCAAAATATAATCTGCCTTGAACTCACTTCACATAAAGTTTTGTTTTACCATTTTGTCAAAGAGAAATGGCCATTCATAAAAGTGAATGTAAAAATGCCAATGTAAAAACAATAGAGTTTAATTAAAATATATAATATATGAAACAATATATAATAATATAAAAACAAAAGTGATTGGTTTATGATTACAATTTAAAGTGATTTTATGTATGTATAGCAAGGAGGGGAAAGTCAGTAAATATGTTTTATGACTTTTCATTCTCTCATGTGTGTTCAGGCTTTGTAGCAAAATACAGTTTATTAAAATGTACAGAATGTCCATAAAATTATGAATGTTCTGACAATAATAAATATAATTGTATGAATTACTTTATTCTTATCGCCCACAGTGAGTATTTCTCTTAATCAACTTCAGAGTAGGAATAAATCTGTAGTGTTGCACATGATTTTGATTAACATAATTTTGGGAGACATATGTACTCCAGACTTATAAAAGAATTGCGTGTTTACAAAGCAGCAAGCCTGTTTTCTTACTGTACACTTTAATAACATGTCCAAACCTACTCAAACTTAGCATACATTCCACATTGTAAAATGTGGAAGTAAAGTTACGTGCTAGTAAATGCATTTATATTTTTCTATATGCTTGCAAAGGGTCATTATTAAAATGCATACTACTGTGTTGTTTTTAGTTAAATTCTGTGAATCAATTTGATTTCACTAAACTTGATATCAGAAGCACAAAATGCTCATATTATGTAATTTCAAGCAATATTGGAAGAATGTTTTGCTGTTATCAAGGACACTGTCACCCCTCCAGTCCCCCACAGAAATCCCAGTACACCTAACCTAGATGCACCACACCAGAACAATAAGAGAGATAAAAATACATAAATAGTAATAGGACCATGTGATATTTCAGTTTTTCTTTTTTAATAAATCTGCAACAATTTCAAAAATTCTTTTTTTTGTCTGTCA
>JAODUD010000117.1:9758047-9770783 GCA_026784285.1 Stomatorhinus walkeri
AAGCACACAAAACTGTATTCTACCCATGCAACATCATATGTTACCTTATAGGTGTAGTTTTGCCATCACATTGTCTTTTAACACTACTAGAAGAGCAACTTTCCCACTGTAACCTTCTTACTAGTCAGCCAGTTTGACATATTTAATATGGGGTGCCTGTCAGTTTCACACATTTTAATTGTTTTAATTTGTCAGCATCATCCAATGCGTACAATGTGTTCGCATTACTTTCTGACCATTGCAATTTTGAAATAGATCCTCCCCCAACTCAGTACCCCCCAGACACAGTTCTCTGTATATTTTTTCCTCACCTGCAGCCCTCTTCAGTTCCTTTGCTCCCCTCTCCCCCAGTGGGAATACCTTTGTTTCAGAAGGTGTATGCTCTGGTTTATGTCACCAACTTTGTTTTTTTTTCAGGAGAATATATACAAATGTTTCAACAAAAGCTACAAAGAAACGACCTTATCCTAAGAGATGAATTAAAAGTGCTGCTTCACTTATGCCAGACGCCCGAGGACATGGTCATCGCTAAAGCTGCCATCTGTCGGTGGGGTCATGTGGAAAAACTGTTTGTTTGTTTCTTTCTTTCTTTTTTTTATGGTGCACTTTTTTAATTTTAATCATGGTTAGTTTCATGTGTAATTTTGAAAGATTAGTATTTTGAAAACATTGATTTGCATGCAGTTGACACTGTGTCTGAGTGAATGAGACTGAATGACCTTGAACTGTATTGCATCACGACAGACACAACATGCTATTTAGAATGATCATAAAATGAGAGTTAACTAATGTGAGTTAACTTGTGGGCATTAATGCAGTGTCAATATTTACTATTGATAGTTCATGAAATAAATTATATTTATGAATTGTTTTTTGTGCAATGTATGGCATAGTAGACTAAGGACATGCATTTGGTGTCCTGAGTCCTGGAGGGACTATGGTGTAATAAATTGTAATCTAGCTGTATGAAAATTTGTAGTGGTGTAATTTGATAAAAGTGAAGTCACTGTGAATAAGCAGTGGCCTGGTAAGAAAATGAACAACTCATAACAATACAGAGAGCTGTTTGAAGAACCAGTCTTGTGCCATTGATTGAAGTATTGTGTGTGTGTGTACACACACACACACGTAATGTTATTAATATGTTGTTGATCGCTTAAGGTATCATCAAGACAACAGAAATGCAACTTATACAGAGTTCAAGTTTGGCCCCCTGTTTATGAGGCTTTGCTATGAACTGAACATGGAGGAGATGGCAGAATGCACAATAAAGGACAAGGTGATCTCATCAGGGCTGCTGGACGTGTCACTGGGGTTTCATTAGTCCTGAAAGGGAAAGCAATTGGACAATTTAGACAATTTTCTAAGACACACAATATGTAGAATATTTTACACACAGGAAAGACTTTTTGTTTTGCTATAAGCAGCTACTGTATTTTGTAGTGACTTGGGGATCCCAGCGTGTCTTGTAGTTGTTATATAGCAGTGACCAATAGAGGGAGCTGCTGTCTAACAGGGCAGAATATTGTAGTTCAATCATGCAGAAACAATAATGTATTCAACTGTGTGGGGGAAAAACAGGCTTGGGGTAGAATAAAACTACTACATGCAGTGAAAATGTGTCTCACTGTCACTAATAATACTTGCTGCACATTTATACAATTTTTTTCTGGATTTTCTATTGCAGTACATTTTTGACAAGCCTGTTACAAGTGTGTTATCTCTTTGTTTCAGACTCTGAAAGGATTCTTCCCAGACTCAACATCCTTCAACATCATGATGGACATGCTATTTATGAAAGGACACTATGAGAGTAAGAGATCCTGCTTTTAATAAATCTACTCTTACAGGGAAAGACTTTAACACACTTTAACACACTTCATGTATTAAAAAAACATGACAGGTTTGAAAAATGGCTGTCTGACATGGAGGCAAGGGTGTGGTTTAAGTTTTCAATTCCAGGATGCATAGTGATTGTCATAATGTATTTATAAATAGAATTTGATTCTACGTTTCTCTTATTCAGCACCAGTTAGTGAATGACCTTTGTTTTATGTGATTTATCAAGCGGCGCGTGCCACGCTGCCACAATTCTGCGCCAGCTTCCAGTCACTTTCGATCTTCACTTCCATTTTATTTAATGCAGCTTGTTTATGGTTTTATGGTTTTTTAATATTGTGTATTCATACTTGTTTTTTGTTCTGTTCACACATACTGTATATATGAGACATTGGTGTGTTGATTGCTTGTTGAGCTGGGTGCTGACATTTTAGCTTTGATTAAAATGACCAGTAGCTTAAGGGCCACATAAGGGAAGCACAACCAGGTGTCAAGAAATACTACTTTTAACATGCTTCCGGCCTACACTGACAGAATGCTTTAGATGGCGAATATTCAAATCTGTGTTTCGTTTTTCCTTTACCTACCATAATAAACATACATTCACTTTTGAAATTGACTAAGATCAAAGCAATTGTGCAAACCAGTACTGAATAAAGACAGTAGCCACTTGTACAAGACCATAATACATATACGTTGACTGATTTAAATTGCAGATTTTGCTGTTTACGTGAACTTAAGTACTGTTTAAACTTTTAAAATTCTCAGATAAGATGCCACTATTTCAATATCAGTGTCTTAATTTTTAAATACACAGTACCTGTGTGGATACCCAGTAATCCTCACTCAAGCCAGATGTATAACCTGCTATGTATAAGTCATCTGAAGCGGTGACCACAATTCCAGGTGCACTGGAAGTCCTAGCAGATATGAGGAATCAGGGAGTGCCTTTCAACAAGGACACCTTCATTTTGGCATTTGCTGTCTGCTACAAGCTGGTAGGACTTGTGGTATCTTAATATTCCACCTTGGTTTTTGGACTTGAAGGATTCTGGCATGCTTTATCCAGTTGCGTTGACTGTATGACTGAAAGGGTCTCTGTGTTTATTTTGCACTGTATTGTTGAGTTGCAGTTATTCAATAATGAAGCAAAAACAGTGCAGCACGACTGGCTATATTTAAGACACAAACACATTAAAGTACCCTGACAGAACTTTGCCAGAACATGAATCTGATCACAGAGACCTTAAGTATAATATACGTTCTTAACGTTTGTAACTCAATCTGCATTTTAACAACAGAATACTGCCAAGTCCTACAGAATTTGTATCATGATGCTTGAAGAGGCACAGATGAAAGGTTTCCTTATTCCTAGACATGCCTACTACTTTGCAGTGGCTCTGGCACTCAAACAGGTGAGTCTGCAGCACTTCACACTGCCCTGCTGTGCTTTGGGTTCTTGCTATGCATGACAGAACTGTACTTTCTTTTCCTCTTGTAGGAGGACGTAGAAAAGGCCAAATCTCTGTTTTCACAGATCATAACCACCAGCAACAGAATAAGCCAGAATCTCCAAGTAAGCTACACCGTGTCTGAAGCAGATATTCTGAGTTAAAAGCTCATTATAAGCTCATCGTTATGTTTAAAACACACTGTGAAACTTATGATACTGTGGTATCAATACTTTGATTAAAGCCTCTACATTTCATTTTATTCATTGACATTTTGGGGTTATATGAATTTTGTCTTTTTTTAGATGAACGTCAGCAGTTTTTCTTTGCTCGTATAATAATGAACATTAAAATACATATACATTCAAGTGTTGAAAAAGGTTACTGAGTTATGAAATATTAAAAGTGTAAATATACTAAAAACATAATACATTAATACTACAGGCACCACTTGCACACTGATAGTTACGTAGCCATCCATATATTGTTTCCTGTTAATGGCTGGATTGAAATATGTAACTTTAATTAGATGTTAACCAGATAAACACCCCAGCTAATCTAAAGGAGGAAAGTGCCCTTAAGACCACTCTGAGGAAAGTTTGCAAATGATTTGCACAGGAATCATGATACACGAATGTTGTGGAGCAGTTAATAAGTATCTTTCTCCTTTGTGCAGGTGTATATATTAACCGTGGATGGTGCTCTGAAGGACATTCTCTCTGTTCTGACATCAGCACTGGACTGCAGAAGTCCAACGTTCGTGAAGAAGCCCGAATTTTCCGAGGAGGTGGTAAGTGGCAGCTCCACGAAGTCGTCAGATGCTCTGCAGTGTTTTCTTTTTCCCGTTCTTTTCTTTACTGTAATGTTTCTGAGAAACAATTACGAACTTTGTGCTATAGGAGGTCACGCTTCGCTGGTGCCTTCCTGCACCTGCACCTCAGTTTGATGTCATCAGTGTCATTAGAGACACATTTCCAATTTTTACTAGCTTGCACTTTTACACCTTTTGACCTTTTCATTCCTTTATGTCACATATATCCTATATATCTATTTTTTATTTATTTAGCTTTTATTTACTCTTCCTTGTTTTTTTAGATCTGTTCCATCTTTCTACAATTTCATTATTATTATCATTCTTATTATAAGATGTAAAATGGCAGTGGACCCTGAAGCATGGTTTGGCACTGTCTTTGGATTCAGGTAGGCATGGTGCAGCGGCGCAGTAAGGACAGCCCGGCACTGCAGGGCCACCTGGAACGTGTCCTGGCGCAGCTGCGGGAGTCTGGCCAGGTGACGGCGCTGAGCATCGACGAGCTGCTCTGCCTCACGCATGGCGGGAAGCACAGGCCCTTCAGCGAGCTGCTGATGCCAAGGAAGGCCGGCTGCCGCAGAGGCAGGCCGCTGCGCTCAGCCCTGCTGTCTGAGTGACGCTCTCCAGGGCTCCTCAGCCCCCAGCTCTCTGTGTACCTCCCCAGCCACTCGGTGTCCCTTCCTGCTGTCAGAGTGCAGACCTCCAGCATGAGGCGAACCCCATCAGCACCATTAGAGTAGCTAGTCTAACATCAGCGACAGTGTTTGCTCATTTTTTACTCTCAAAGCAGTAGATGAAGATGTTATAATTATTATACCATATCTTATTATTTGATAAGATATTCTGACATATGAAAAAACTTTTTTTCTGAAAAAAAACTGCGAAAGAGAAAATCCATTTGCTTTTAGAGATGATCCCTCCACTTGAACTCATAATTTTTGGAGTCTGCTGTCCCTGTTACATGTGGAAAGTCAGACTTAAACTGCGATTAATGGTGAAACGCTCACTTTTATGGTACAGTTGAACTGATTGCATTTCATGACATGGGCTACAGACGGCATCGGCTTCGGCTTCTGAATAGTGAGGCACAAAACGGGGCGTCGCTCATGGCAGCGCGCGGTTCTGTCCTCCCTTTGCTTGTAGACTCATTACGGTTCCAGCTGTTGGCCTGGATTGAATAAAGCTGGAACTACAACACAAACAAACTGGTTGTTGTCAGTACTCAGACGGTACACACTGCTGTTTTTGTGGGTCTGCCCTTTTTGCAGTGTTCATTTGTGGTCTTATTTGCAGTGAAGGTTCTATTGAGCACATCAGTGTTTTCTTTGGCAAAACTCCTTGTCATTATTTCTGGTCTGGGAGAGCCCTGTAATTTTATTTGTATGTAACCTAAAGTAAAATCCCATTCAAATGTTACTGCACTTAAAAGATGTACATGAAGATTAACTCGATGCCTTGAGTCTCTGTACTGGATGTATGGTTAGAAAAAAGATGGGTGGATGGATGGATGGATGGATGAAATGCATTTGTGAGCGTTCCTGCAAAATGCATTAATGAAATGTATTTTAGAGGTCTTCCAGGACTAAATTTACAAATTTTGTAAATGTACATTTGTTCTGTAATTTTCATGTTAGGTGGAAATTAGCGGGAGACCATTTCAAACTGGATTTAAGGAAGCACTTCTTTACACAGCGTGTAGTCAGAGTATGGAATAGTTCCTGATAACGTAGTGCAAGCAGAATCTTTGGGTTCCTTTAAATCAGAGCTAGATAAGTTTTTAACAACTCTGAGCTATTAAAGTTCTCCCCAAGCGAGCTTGATGGGCCGAATGGCCTCCTCTCGTTTGTATAGTTCTTATGTTCTTATTTGAGCTAAATCTGTTCAGTCTCAAGCAAAGGAGACTGAGAGGGGACATGATCCAGGTCTATAAGATTCAATGTTTGTACATTATTGTATTCATTAGTCCATATGTTCACAATTTTTACAGGCAGTTACTGTATAAGTCAAAACCGTCAGAGGGTCAGGCATGTTGGGAGTGGGGGCTGGTGTGGTGTGGAGGCGTCGCCTGCTGCATTCCAGCACTTGGGCCCCAGTTTGAGGCGACCCCTCCGGATTGGCACGTGGAACGTCTTCTCTCTCCAGCAAGTTGACCATCTTCTTCTGCTGTCAGGGGATCTTCGTAAACTCCACGTTTTCATGGCAGCGCTCTCTGAGGTATCTCTGTAGGTGGGTATACCTGCTTTTGGTCTGGTCAGTCTGATGGCTGCCATGCTGAAGAGCATGGGGGGGGTCATGAGGTCACTGCAAAGGGGTCGGTGGTACTTCCAATATCTTTGCCAGAGGATGAAGGTCCAAGTCTTTAGAGTCCTGGTGCTCCCTGTCTTGTTGTATGGCTGTGAGACATGGATGCTATCCAGTGACCTGAGACAAAGATTCCTTTGGTACTTTGGCTCTTTAGAGAATCCTTGGGTACCGCTGGTTTGATTTTGTTGAATGAGCAGTAGCTCAGCGAGTCCCAAAGGAGGCACCTGCATTATGAGCGAATGTCAGTTACAACACTACGTCCATGTGGCGCGTTTCCCTGAGGGTGATCCGACTCGCAGGATCCTCCTTACTGAGGACCAAAGCAGCTGGACCAGACCAAGGAGACGCCCACGTAACACCTGGCTGTGGCAGATGGATGGCCTTTTCGGGAGGGTGGGACTGTGTCTGCCTGGGGCGTCGCCGGCTGGGATACCGAGGACTATCGTCGTGTGGTGGGTGTGGGAACACGCTGCATCAACACATGTTCCCCAACCTGACCTGACCTGATACTGTATTTAATCAGTACTGCTTTGCACAATTGCTGTACGTCAGTGTCATCTTAGTCAATATGTGATAATTTTGCAGACATTCTCACATTTAAAACATCTTTCCAGTATGGTAATTAACAGGCTACCTGTAACATTCCACTGACATCTCCAGAAAGTTATATTTGAAGTTGTCAGCAATTTGCCATCATTAAAAAAATGCTTTATCCACAAACAGCCAGGTGATTCAGCAAATTCTAAAAGAGAAGGGCCATCATATATGACAAGAGTCACAAGAACAAAGGCATGTACGTTTTTCAAAAAATCCCTGTGCATATGCAAAATATGCAAAAATTGGGATAACAGAAAGGAACTATTAAGTGTGCAGTAACATTGCAAGACCATGGAAATGGTAGAAGTCACGGAAACATTTGTGAAACTATTGGAACTGAATAATATGTCTGTAGATATCGGTAAGAGGTGGAAAGCTTTCAGAAAGAACTCAAATATGTACCTTGAAAAGTAGAAATGTGCCCCTTGTACTTAGCCACATCGTCTTTCCTTTTCAGCCACAGAACACCTTTTCCCATCAAAAAGAGACCATTTAATGTAGCCCTTCTCTATTAACTCATCCAGGAGTTTCACTTCACTCCATGACTGACTGTCACTACCTAATTTGGCAAGAAAAAATTTCAGTCTTGCCGTTTTGGAACAAATTTTGGTAAAAGCGTTGAATTTAACGCTAGCAAAATAAACAAAAATTAAATCCTCAATGAGCTCAAATGGGTATAAATATTTTAAGACACATAGCTCTTTTGCTTATTCTGTGGCAAGGTTGAATGCCTAAATATATAGTCAGGTAATTTTTTGACGCATCCGTCCAAAAAATTAAAACACAACAATGCTACTATATATCAATACAATAGCTTTGAGGTAATTTGTTTGAGACACAAAGGTGAAGAGGCCATGTTTGAACAAGAGCTTGAAGGTTTTCATGAAGAATTTTTCACTCCCACTTCCTTTCCTTTGTGAGGAGGAACAAGGGGGAAGTAAGCCTTTTTTTTTTTTTAGAAGAAGAAGAAACAGAGTTCACAAGAGTCTAATCCTCTCCTTTTTGTGCGGCTTTTTTCCATGATAGAAATTTTGCAGGTGTTGAAGAACCACTGGAGATATGCAGTAGCCAGAGGGGCATCCGTAGGCCCAGTCTCCCAACGGCATGGACTCACTGGCCACTAGCAGGGAAAAAAGATAGGTACCAGGAAATAATGAAAAACAGGACCCTCTTGTAACACTGTAAGATAATCATTTAATTGTAAAAGTATTATAGTGTCTGTCTTTATACATTTTTTAATCTTAATTTTGTCTGAAGGCTCTTTGAGCGATTCCTTTAACTATATATATTGACTCTATATATATATATATATATATATATATATATGCGCTACAAGGGAAAACAGGGATACTTGGATATTTTGACTCTATACTAGCCCACGCAGACCTGTTGAATCAGGAAGCCTGGCCTTGGAACAAGGTGATATATATGAATGATTCTGTAACACTGAACATCTGAATAAATTGCTTTGCCCTTTGATCCTGCACCCTGTCATGCAGGAGAAAAAGCATTGGTTTCATTGTTTTCTCAACATTTTTTTAGTTCTGATGCAAACGTGGTTGTCTGCACATTCCTCTTTAGCATAATGCACAAAGACGGGAGATGTGTGAACAGTTCACAGAAAGTTATTATACCTTTTTTGTTTGAAAGGTCTGAGCGGACGCTTTAGAAAAGGTCATTATGATGGATTTTTGTGGGCTTTGCTCGTCTTCACATGGGTTTCCTGCCACAATCCATCTTTAGGAAAAGTGGTTATTTTCATTTGCTTTTTCCATTTCTGTTTAAGTGAGTCTAAAAGCTCGTATTGGCAGCAGATTGTATTTCGTTATATATAGCAGGTCAGCAATACTCCCAGTAACCCTGACCAAGATAAGCAGTTGGAAGATGGATGGAGTTTAGTGATATTATTTATTAATGTCAGAAGCGTGTATTACAGTGAGCGGCATTATAGCCTTGCATCCCCTGGACTGTTCGGCACAGTTCCAGACTCCATATGCATGCATGTTTTTTATGAGTTCTCTGAATCCAAAGACAGTTTACATGGATTAATAAATTATTGTGTGTGTGTGTGTGTGTGTGTGTGTGTGCGCACGCCTGTGATGGACTGGCTACCTTTCCAGCATGTTTGCTGAGATAGGCTCCAAACTAATTATGACCCTGCTTTGGATAATGTGTATGCACATGTCTGAAATTATTAGTCTTATCTTTTATTCACCCAACTGCATATGCATAAAAAGGATGAGGTCACCTGACCTTGCAGCTGGCAATATCATTTCTCAGCATCTCCCTGTCTGTGCACACCCCTCTCTGTCATGCTGTTGGAATCTTCCAGGTCATGGTGTTCTGTCAACCTCTCATTTCTATTGCACCTTTGGTACATTTATATCTGTATATTTCTGTGGTAGGGCAAACGTTTGTACAACTGTGCAACTCACGAATTACTTTCTGATAGACATACATACATCTGAACACATATTTGTACACAACAATTTAATTTTTTATGTAAAAGTTTTTGTCGTTACAGAATGGGCATGTTGTCAAAACAACAATATAAGCAAAAGTATCAAAATGATCCACTTGAACGTAGGACTGCCCAAAAGTAAAAAAATAATTTTTGCTAAAAAAAGTCAACTCTGAATATAAATTTTACACGGCTTCTTTCAACAGTTAATAATTTTGATGTCTAACTTATTCATTGTTATATATGCATATAATACAATAGTTATATACATTTATATGTGTAACAATACTTATATTGCATATATTATTCTAAAAATAGATAACAGGCATTATAAATTCAGAGTTATCTGAACACAGATCAACACATTTTGTATCTCATTTACCAGCAAATATTCCAGATGTTTGTCTGCCTTGTCAGGCATTCTACGCACATGATAGCAAAATAATAGGACACAGTATTTATTCACAGCTTTTTTTTCTTTAGAAATCAAGTGAATTATTCTAAAAAATCTCTCAAAGTGAACAGTTTTCATTCGTTTTCACAGCTTTCTTGTGAGATCCCATTGATGTTCGGGTTCTTGCCTGGAGACATCTGCTGGCTGGGAAGCTTAATGAGGGAATACTCTTCCCCACATAACCGGTACATTTTATTTTCACAAGATTCCATTTTCATAGGCTCCTTGCTCAATTCTTCCCCTCCTTTGCCATCGTCTGCCTCTCCTTGATCTGTGGATTCATCTGGGCTCTTGCCATCAAAAAAGACCTCCTCAGAATGTAACGCGCGGTTGCCGGGATGGTGATCCTCTGGGCTGTACTGGCTCATCCTGTAGAGGCTGTCCTCATCCTCCTCGTGGCACAAGCTACCCTGGACGCTGTCCCCATCTGACTGGGAGAGCCGGAATTTCCCTTTGGTCTTCTTAGAGAGGTCGAAAGGCTCCTCCTGGCTAAATTGGCTGATAACGCTCAAGTCTGCGGGCAGATGAAACCTCCCCCTCTCTCTGAAACCTAAACATCGATAAAAGACACCAAACACTCTCCTCTGGGTCACAGTACACACATAGTTCTTCGCATTAATTTACTTAGCTATTTCATTATTTGAACTCAAATTTGTGAGCGTGATAGTATTTGTGTTATTTTTTTTTCATATTTAAGCTTGGAAATTATAACAAATTATTCCTGAAAACAGTCTTCCCAGGAACACCAGTATGTTCTTTGCATTCTTGGTATTGTGAAACACTCATAGTTTCCAAATGCACAGAGCTACACACTGCCCCACTTACATTTGTATTATATAAGAATGAATTTCAGGGAAGTAAAAGTGAGCCTCAGACTCTTACCCCATCCATGGGCTCCTCTTTCCATGATGCCATGTTTGACCTTCATGTGTCTCGTCAGATTTCCTTTCAAGGTGAATTTGCTGGAGCAGTACAGGCACTTGAAGGGCTTGCTGTCGGAATGCAGGTGCATGTGGCCCATCAGATTGTGCATCCTGTTAAACTCCTTCCCACAGAGCTGGAAACAAAACAATCATCATTAAAAATATTTTGCAGGTAGTGATCCACCATGGTCAGCTACATTACTTCTACCAGGACATGGACTTCACAGTACTACAGAAGTCAGGCCTTAAGGCTGTAATCCTAATTTATGTTCATAGAAATATGCAAAAGCTTCCTCAGTGACGTAATATGATCTCCACGCATAACAAATTAATCTGCGCAATATGGTTATGGCTTTTTACATAACAAGTTTATGTTTAAACAGTTTAAAAGGTGTTTCTGGAAGTTGTAACTGATGCCAGATCCATGTTTAAAAAGGAATTTTATTTTCATACATGCAGAATAAAAAAAAAATAAAGGTGCATGCATCCCTCCCTTGCCCAGCTGAAGCCAGTTGGGGGGCAGCTGGAGAATGTCATGACTGAGCAGCCACAGGAGCGAGAGGAAGCCCAAGGCAGACAGGCCAGTGGAAGCCTGAAACTGCCACTCCTGCTCTCCTTCCTCTGCATTCTTTTTTTTTACTAGGGTGTTCCTTTCCTCCAGGAGGAGAGAGGGACTGTAAACTGTCCGAAAGGACCGTGAGAAAACAGGAAGTGCTCCCCCCCAGGCATGAGAGAAAGCGAGATGAAATCTATTTGCGTTCCCGTTCTCGGGGGAGTCCAGAGCCATTGTTACCAAGGCAGTTTGTGCAGCGATATCCTTCCTTTAGCTGAAGAGGTGCTCTGTGCCAAAATGCAGCTATCTGGTCATCGTCGTAACCCTCGTCTGCAGGTCAGACATTCCCCCAATCTACTGGCTCTTTGCTAAGTGCACATACCTGCTGTCTTCATTATTATCCATGTATGTGTACAAATATTTTTGTATGTATTGCGTAAAGGATATACCACCTGCTACATGAAAATAGTATATTATTATTATCTCAAATGCATATGATTGATGATCAACCTTTTGCCTACAGGTAATGGAGGAAATGCCTGTTTTGCTCTCACTTCCTCCAAAAAGACTTCTGTATAGATATTTCAGTCTCCCTGGTGCAGAGGAAGGACTCACCTTGCATTTGTAGGGTTTCACATCTGAGTGGACGATCATATGGGCCTTGAGGGTCTGTTTCTGCACAAAGCTCTTGAAACACAGGTGACACTGGTAGGCGCGGATGTTGGTGTGGATCAGGACGTGGCGCTTCATGTTTGCCAACAGGGTGAACTCTCGTCCGCAAATCCGACACTTGTGCTCCTTAACCCCCTAAAAGAGTGTACGCCATTGTAGCAAAATAAATCTGTACCATGTGGTTTTTCGTTAACAATACGTGATCAGCATTTACTAGTTCATTATTAAAGTTTAGCTCATAAAAACCCATAATAGTTTCAATATTATTGAAAAGGGACTACACATGTGCATTTAAATATAGAGAAAAATAAAATAATGGGTAATGCATTACATTGACTGTACCTTCATAATGCATTCATAGAATAAGCATAATTCATAAGCAGCATTCATAAGCATCGTAAGATACTTAAGTACAAACCTTAAATAACAATAACAAACATTATAACTATAATCAAAAAATGTTTCTTATTAATGTATTTTAAAGTTGTTGCAGTATGCTAGGATGTTAAGGTATACTTACATGCTGCTTATGAATGTTCTGTGAATGCATTAAGAAGGCGCACTGAATGTTACCAGATAAAGTATATCCTTAAACCAGGGGTAGGCAATCTTATCCGCAAAGGGCCGGTGTGTATGCAGGTTTTCACTGCAACTCCCTAATTAGGTCACTA
>JAODUD010000117.1:9778863-9826716 GCA_026784285.1 Stomatorhinus walkeri
ACAGCTTCTTATCTTTGGTGTGATGGTACTCCGGGGTGATATACAGCTTCTTATCTTTGGTGTGATGGTACTCCGGGATGATATACAGCTTCTTATCTTTGGTGTGATGGTACTCCGGGGTGATATACAGCTTCTTATCTTTGGTGTGATGGTACTCCGGGGTGATATACAGTTTCTTATGTTATTCTGTGCCCAGAGATACATCTTTGTGCAACTTGCGAGTGACAAATGCAACACAACAGCAGTTTTCAACAAATTCACAAATCTTGCCATGCATCTTCAAATGTCAAATTTAGCCCCACAGTTATTAGTATAGTCAGTTTATATTAGTATCTCCAAGTATATATGATATGAAGAAGTTTGTACGATGTAAAAATAAAGAATATCATGCATTTAAGCAATTCTCCTGGTTCCCTTTTGGCTACACTGGAATCTGAAAGTCTGCCTTGGCTTTGTATTGGGCTGGCACAATGTATAATATTTCCATTTTTCCTTCCCCTATCTTTAGAAGAGTTATGGTGTCCTGTTGTTTTTCATTCTGTTACACAGCCAAGGCCAATCCCTGCTCATTATCAGAAAATGAAAAGCCGGGATCATGGGAATCATCTCGGTTGCCTCGGAAACCTCCTCCCATATGTCACGATCACCATCCTGTCCCTGAGATAACACTTTGTCGATTGGCATTCTTCTGGAGTTCAGTTTTTTTAGCATCTCTGCCAAGCATATGATGATGCAATGAATGATAAATCTTGTGCAATTCAAGGCTGTAATCAGATTTTATTTATCATCTTTAAACTGCCACCAATATCGACAAGCCTCATTAAGTTATTAATGATGCACTGGATATATCAATAACTGTCATTCCTTAATAATCATTTGAGTGCTCACATTGTAACAAGCTTATATCCTCATACATACACAGAGCCTGGGTTAGAAACAAAACCACAAGCACCATTGTGTGCCCCTTTTGCCATTTATAATGGGCTTTAATTGCTGCCAGAAGGGATCACCAGTAATAGACAATACACTGGTTAGAATGGGATAGGTATAGTGGGAATCTATTTTTATGCAGACCAGACCTGTGTAGGCCAATGAGACAGTATCCATCCATCCATCCATCCATCCACCAAACTGCTTATCCGGGGAAGGTGGTGGGTGTTGGACTTGCCATTTCAGCCTTTTAAGGCTTTAGAGAATTAAAACAGTTTTTTTCATTAGCATAATATAATTGTAGACACGTTTGCATGTAGCTTTTTGCAGTTACAGAACTCCAAGTAACACAAAAATTCTCTTTTTCAGTTCGCCTGACCATTACATCAGGCAGAGCAAAGCAGTTTGGTTATATGAATACCACACCTCAAGGGGTAAGCACTTTATTGTCAGACTTTATTTCGTATAAAATGACCATCACAGCCAATTTGTCTATCTGATATAAGACAAATTTCACATTGACTTTTCCAGTGCTGGTAATATATTTCATCACATTATTACATAATTGTATTATAAACAAGGGTGCTGCTAGAGACTTTGGGCCCCATGAAAGCCTGTCATCCTGGACCCTCAGCCCAGACCAATCCAATTATGTTCCAAATATTTTGAAATCATCATAACTTTTCCCTTGTTTACGGCACCTTTGACCACAAGGTGACCTTGATGAGGATCTAAAGTCAGCAGGACTACAGATATACCCAGCACTGATTCCCAGCACTGATACCAGCTTTCCTATTAACTAACTACATCCGCATTTTAATGCTCATTTGTTCCTGGCTTTTCCAGAAACGACAGTATTCCAACACCCAAGGGAACAGATCAGGCAGCTTCACTAACCAAAAACACCTAAATCACCGCACTTAATACCATCTACATTTTAAAAGCTAGCAAAACAACTTACGTTCTCTACTTGCCCTCTGGGAAGTGATATTTCAAAAGCCTGGCAAGTATAATTTGAAATCTCAGCTATTAAATGAGATGTTACACAGTTCATCAAAATATTTCTTTTGTCACTGCAGAAAGCATATCAGTTTTTTACAATAAAGTCTACAGAGAGCTCCAAACGTGATGCATTTGAACCTAACATTTGTTTATCGACAAAAGCCTAACGAAAAGAAAGGCAGATCTACTTTAATGTCACCATGGCAACTCTGGAATATGGAGTGCAGAACACAGCACTGAAGCCAGACTAGGCAAAATTAAATTTGTTGTAATAAACAGGAAATTAAACAAACATCTTAACTCAACAGGTGGAAGATAGAAAATACATATCGCTTATCTTTTAATGTTAACTAACATATTGACATTGACATGTATGCTGAATTTACTACCCATTCTGTCTAAATTGCTGTATTTTCAAATATGCTACTATAACTGATAGCACTTTTTTCTTGAATGAATAAATGAATGAATATTACATGTATATAGCAATTTTTAAGATACATGAGGCCCTTTACAGAACCAGTGAGGAGACCCCACCTGGGTTATGCAACAGCAGCCATTGAGCACCAGTACACTCACTGCACAGTAGCTAAGGTGGTGAAGGGGCTGGAGATAATTCATCAGTTATATATATGGAATGATTAGGAGGCCAGATATGAAAGAGCAGCTTTAGCCCGGACATCGGGGTACCACCCCTGCTCTTTCAAGAGATGCCCAGGGATCTTTTATGACCTCAGTTTTATGTCTCATCCGAAGCATGGCATCATTTTTACAACACAGTGTCCCCGCCACTGCAATGGGGCATTGGGATCCACAGGATGGGTTAACCTGCTGGTCACACCTGCACCTCTTCCAGCAGCAACCCAGCTTTCCCAGTTGGTCTCCCATCTAAGTCCTGACCAGGCCCAGAGGACATAGGATTGGCTAGGTTGAACTGCGGGTGCTCTGGCTGCTGACCAATGGCTGCTTGGCACATAATTAGCAGTTAAAGAAAAAACTATCGCATTTGAAAAACACATACTGTATGACAAAGTCACATGTAACAACCCTATAAATGCCACATTTAAATTTTATTTGGTTCTTTTATTATATATATATATTTTTAATAAGAGACAGGTGCACATGCAGTATTAATACCCCACAGACAGTAGGTTCCCTGCATTGTGATTAAATATATTTAATTTTTTCCCATTTAATTGTTCTAAAATAAAATGCAACTAGTAAATAACATTACAATGGGCACAGATGCCATTTTCCTGATTGAGCTCAAATATTTGTTTATTTATGATCATTTCTCCTTCATCTCCATTTTCTGGTTCATGTTTTTGCATTGTAATTGGATAATTTTATTTTTATGTGCTTCAGTATTTAGTGTTTATGTCTGTTTTATTAACATGACCAGGAATCATATAATGCTTTGTAACAGAGAACAGCAAGAACGCTTCATTCCTACAGAACAAAATAATTCAAGTCAAACGTAATACGTGTCTGATTAGAAGGACCTAGCATAAGTAAGACAGTGAATTTGCAATAATATCCTCTGATATTGTGACACAGTAGTAGCTGTAATAAAGTCAACGTCATTATTTCACACACATGGGTAGCGTAATCTTATAGTTTTCTTTTTCGAAACAACGCAAAAGGAATTATACACATTTACATATCCATCAACATTTCAGTGGACAAACCCAGTGTCAATTCAGAAAAATAGAAGCAAAACAGATTTCAGGCAAAAGCGTTTTTATCTTAACGATGTAAAACAAATACAATTGCACATAATTTATACGTGCCTTTGTGTCATCCTAGAAATAAAATCTTCTGAAATGATATTAACATTCTTTTACGTGAATGAAAACAGATAGGCAGAGAATGTCAAGCTACATTTATATCCAATATTAATCACAGTAATAATTGCTACAATGACTAAATTACTGCAGAGGGCAGAGAACGAAGCGTTTCAGACGGGGAAATATGTATGTTGTTATTCTAGGTCAGACAGCCCCGCACCGTTTCGTGGGCGTATAAATAACAGGCGCTAGGACCGCTCGGAGAAGGTTTTGAGGCAGGTTTCTAAATGCGCCATGACTGCGAGCGTAGAGCCTGTTGCAAAACTGAGCGCTCTTGCGAAGCGGAGGCCCATGTCTGTGTCTTTCACACTATAGTTCGAATAAAAACCAGAAGCGGTGGGTTTCCAGTTCAAAAACCATTGTAAAAATATATAAATCTACAGCGTTATCGCCGTTGTTTCATATATATGTTAAAAAAGATAAACTGGTAGCAGTTTATTTTATTTCGAATTACATTCTCCGCCTGATCTCATTGCAGCAAACCAAGATGGAGTATCAGTGGAAACCAGACGAGCAAGGACTTCAGCAAATTTTACAGCTTCTGAGAGAGTCACAGTCGCCGGACACGTCCACTCAGCGATCAGTCCAACAAGTATCCTTAAAAATGATGATAAGATAAACGAGGTAGCTGGCAGAGTTGGTAGTGTTTGTTTTTCTTGTGCCTGTAGCTGTAATTTGTGGCTGTCTGCGATGACACGCGGAATGGAGAATAAAAAATCCACCTATTTTATGTGGTCAGTATAATGGGGCTCCAATGCTTTTCGCCATGCTACAGTCCGTTTGCTTCCCGTAAGCATCGGATAATGTATTGTGTATAAGATTTATGGTTTGGGTGCCCTTTTTTAAATTGTGTGTTTTATGATTGCTTTTGTAGCGTTGTAATATTTTCTCGCTTGGTGTTGCCGTGCATGTTAATCATGCATAATTGAGCGTGATATCTACATAAACGAGTAACAAGATTGATGTAGGTAATTAAATCAGTTTATTGTGGAATGCGCCTGTAATGGGTCCGTGTGCAGGTTTCGGGGGTCTTACTGGTGCGGCTGATGACGGCATGATTCTACTCCTGTGTCAAACAAAGAAAAAGCAAACCCTAGGATTGCAGTAAATAGACATTTTATTGCATTTAACTGTCTTACTCGAGCAAATCACCCGGTGATAATTATCTGTTATTTCCGCAGTTTTGGCTGTGTTTAAGTCTAAACATGGTTTTTAAATGACGTTCAGATTGCGGTTGTTTATGTGTGGGTTATTTGCGATTGCCGTGTCGAAACATGTAAGATACGTAAGAAGAGATGTAGAACATGCATTAAATATGCGAAAATCTTTACAGTTGGTCTGTCCCAAAGTACACGGTAATAGCAGTCTCAAATTGCATGTATTTCCTTTCAACAGAAGGAGAATGTAATGCGCAATTTGTCATAATCCTCTTGGAAATGAAAACGGTGTTTTTTTCTGATATGTTAAGATATGACGTTTAGTCGGATTCCTGTTAATCTGGCGGCTGTACATGATTGTCAGCGTGCGTAAGATTTCCGTGGTCGGTTTTCAAATTAGATGTATCTGGATTTATTTAATAAATCAATTCCCTTGTAAATCTAAAAGAAGCCACTTAATACCATTGCAAAAAGAGGAAAGAGGGGCATGTTTGTCGCCGTAGATTTCACTGATGTTTTTTTAATGTGTTAAAAAGTGTCAGATGTATGCAGGTGTTTTAAAATATTTTTCCTTCACTACCTTTCCAGAAACTTGAGCAATTAAACCAATATCCTGACTTTAACAACTATTTAATTTTTGTCCTTACAAAGCTGAAATCAGAAGGTAAGGCATTTATTTACAATTTTACCTTGTATTTCTCATGATATTAAGTAACGAGGCCTGTCTTTTGTGAAAAGTGTCATGCATAGCAGTGACATTATGTGGAGCTGTTATTTAAATTAATGATTGCCTTTCAATGCCTGAATGTGATTTGTGGGATTAGGATGTGTTATCTAGTGATGCTGAGCACATCTTAGATTGTGTCAAATTCTGGTCTTTCAGGATCCTTTTGTGCTTTTAAAAATAAAACGGGTAGTGTGTGAAGCTGATTTTATGTATTGTTTTATGTGTCAGCTCAGTAATTATGGAAATTGTGTTTGGAAAACCTATAACTGACATGGTCTTTTGAACATGGAGATTACTCTCTTTGGCATAAGCCTTGTCCCTGCCAGTGTGCCTGACTGTGTTTGATTAAATAAATAACGTCAGGGCTGGGCCGCAACTCCTGCTCTATATGCCATAATGTTGCTCTCATATGGTTTGCATTTGAATTGCCTAAGATGACAAATAAGTGAAGTTAGGGCTTAGATAAATGATCATGCTCTAATTTAAATTTTTGACTGTCTTTTTTGTGAACTAGGATTGTTAATCAGGGTTTATATTCCAAGTCTGTTACCTTCACGTGTTACTAATATTATGAGCTGATCTAAAATTAGATAGAAATACATTTACATATTTAGCAGATGCTTTTGTCCAAAGCAGTGTACAAGTCTGGATGGAACACAGGGTGAGCCGGTATCTCTGGGGCCCAACAATGGCATCACTTTGCCATCTCTGAGATTTGAACTGGTGACCTTCCTGTCCTGATCCGAGTCCCAACCTGCAGATTCCTACACCATGCATGCACCCTAAAACCTAGAATTTTGTGGTAATATGTTTACTATGGCTCCACTGGCATTAACTGAAGATAGAATCAGAAAACTTAAAGTATCGTGAAGGAAATTGTAACTGATTGTTTTAATTGAAACATATTTTTATTAATATAAAAACACATTTGCTCAGTCATTTGCTATTTGTAAGATTTTCCAAGCTATTAAGCTATACTAACAACTAATGTATCACATGATTTATGTTTATTGATTTAGACAGGAATTAGTTTTCTGTGGATAATGGAACGTAGTATATTCAGTATAGCTGGAAAATATGGTCATCTGGCGTGATCAAATATGTCATCAAATTTTTGCAGCAGAAAAATGAATATCTGTGACTATCCTGAATTTAAAGAAAATATTTAGTTTTGTATTACTTTAGAAAGTGGTCTTTGCAGAGAGAGTATTTTTTGGTTCCCAATGACTCTGACGTTCCACAACTACAGTTATCACATCCTGATTTGCCAAAATAAGCTTCCTACTTGCTTTCTGCAGCACGGTTTTGAAAAAAGATACTTGCACAATTTGATAGTATTTTGTTCAGATATTTAATGCATGTATCATGACTCTGGACGTGTCTTTTATGGTCTGCCACTCTTAAATGCCTGTGGACATTCATTATAATTTATTTAAATGATCGACGGTCTTCTCTGTCTAGGATTTTTTTGTGGGCTCGCTTCGTGGCCGTATTCTAGAGCTCTATATTCTCATGACTGAGTATTACTTATTTATGAAGGATACACAGTGGCCACTTTATTAGGTTTACCTAGCTAGTTAATGGGTACGGCTCTGTTTTTGAAACTATGCTTTGCCGTTTGCATGGGTACATTGAATTGCTGCTCTTCACATAATCTATCTTGCTCTCCTTTGAGACTTATGGATGGTTAAGGACCTTGCTCATGTGTGACTATGTGAGATGTGACTTCTGCTGGGGCTCAAACCAGCCAGCTTTGAGTCACAGGCATATAGCTATGACCCCCATTGAGCCACACACCTCCCACAATGATTTGGCCAACCTGAAGTTTGAACCCATGTTGAGCTCTAAGGAGTTGAGCTGTCCAGCTAATGCTTTTGCCTGTGCATTTGACTTTTTGCATTTAGAGAAGACTTTTTGCATGCATCATTTGTGCAAAAACAGAGCTGTTCATTATTTACGTATGCCATTTGCATCAGTGAGTCTGGGCATTCTGCTCTGAACACAATCATTATCAAGGTGTTTTCACCCACAGCACTGCCACTGACTGGACATTTTTTGTTTGTCATACCATTCCCTGTCAACTCTAGATACTGTAAATTGTGAACATCATAAGAGGATGGCTGTTTCTCAGATGCTAGTGCCACCACTTCTGACACCAGCAGTCTCACCACATTCAAAATTGCGTATGATTATAATTCTTAGATAAATAGTAACTCAAACCTCGCGTACGTACTTGCTTTCTCATTGTTTTCTGATTTAGCCATATAATTCTCTGGGGGCGTTGGCCATATTAACGACAAGTGCACCTAATAAACTGTCCACTGACTGATGAGTGAGATATAGGCTGGGTGATATGAATGATATATCAATTTGTCATAAAATTTTAACAATAAGGAAATGAGAAACTGATATTGTCAATAAGGAACATTGTTTGATAGCACACACAGCTTATTGCATCATAGGAATGAACACGGTTCCAGCCAATCATGTAGTCTTTTAAGAATGTATCGCCTATGCACAACAAACATGGTTAAGTTTGCAGAGCAAACTGTTTTGATATCATGGAAGAGATAAGCACTCCCTCAGAGGAAACTTCAGTTAGAGAACAAACCAAGCAATAATCATATTGTTGATATTTTCTAGTGCTATACCCTATGACAAGAAAAAGTTTATTTTTGTCTGATTTATTTATCAAAATTACGTTTCATTTTGCAGTCCTTTCAATTTGTCACCTTATTTCATGTTCTGAACCTGTTTAAAAGGCAACCCTAGAAGAATTGTAAGCAAAAATGGAGCCTTGGAATAAAGGAATAACTTTTATATCGTAATAATTGATTTTGACTGATACAAGAAAATTTTGATCTAAATATTTTGCCTTGTATATGCATACATACAGTCCTACATGTACATGCATTGATGAGCCAAAACATGGCTTCACACACGGCAGAACATCTCCGAAATGGCAAAGCTTGTGTAGTGCTCAGATCAGCCTTGGAGAGTACCTAATGACAGTGGTCTGAATGATAAAACTACGATCTGCCGACAGGGTATTGGGCAGCCAAGACTTGTCAGTTTGAGATGTGTACATTCTGAACAAAGGCTTTTCCCTCTGCTATGAAACAACAGAAGGGCTACTGTGGTACAAATGGCAGATAGTGTTGTTGATGGTCATGGGAGTCTGTATTCACAAACAATTGGATGGTTTATTACAATAATAACCTCATTGAAATTATCAACTAATTCTGAGGTAGACTTATTTGGGAATAAATACTAGGACATTGTGAATAGTTTGGGGCAATATTTTAGCTGATAAGTGGTCCCTTCTATGGATATGACAGTTTAGATGTGAAATGTTCACATTGTCCTTGAATTGTTAAGTTGACAATACACTGACATTACAATTCTGTTTAGCACTAAATGAGGAGGAGCCAAAGTGGTCCATTGATGTTTTTGGCTCTTGTTTAAGGTTCCTGTCTGTTTTGCCATTGTGTCACTAGTGTAAATCTTCAAACACTCCAAATCATACTGTGACTAAAATACGATAGAAAAATTCAAGACTCCCCATAATTAACTTTTTGTGAATTCAAATAATAATATGGTGATATCTAGAAACTGCTACATTTAACATGCAAATTTTCTCCACCTTCATCCAGAAATTTTGGGTTCCTTTCCAAAACCTTGAAGTTGTTTGATACTGAATGAAGCTAATCATCTAGATAGCTAGAGATTAGCATCGTTTTGGGCTGCTCTAAAAACAGTGCCTTTGAGAGGTAATAGCACTGGATGTTATCACACAGACTTCTTCTAAGTCACTTGAGGATTCTGTATAGACTCTCTGTCACAGGTGGTGATTTTATCTAGAGATGCATCGATCCAATTTTTGGATCAGGATCAGCGCTAATCCAGAACTATTTCACAGATCAGCCATACCTGACCGATCCACATCCAATACTTTGTTTTTGTCAGTCTCTAAAAACATATCTTCCTCCTATTTCATGTTAAATCTATTTGTACAGGGAGTCGCATGACAGCTATTTTCCATTTTAGATGTATTTTTTGTGACAATCAAGCTGAACGCTAACGCTGCCATTCAGCCACTTAGTGGGTGTGAGAAGCAGTGAGTTCCGCCTGCTGTGACATCATGTGCATTCCCTTTGTCGTAGGGGGAGTGTAAGAACAACAGATTAGATGGTGATGATCTGGGAGTATTATATGCTTTTAACAGGAACTAGCAGCACAGAGATTTGCAATCTTTGTAAAAGTAAACTTTTAAGAAGCTGGAGTAGTTGGAAAATCCCACTAAACAAAATTTACACAATTGTGCAAATCAACATAAGTATTATGTAAAAAGCAATGGATGATTTGGGAGTCCTTAGCTTCAGCTGTTTTGTACCCTCGCTACGGCTTGTGATACATGAGAAGCTGTGATCACAACAGTGGGAGAAAAATTGTGGATCATTTTAAGCATTTGCCACTTGTGTATCCTCACTTGGAAGATATTCAAATTTAACTCAAAATGCCTCAAAAACACATAAAACAAGATGCACAAACAAAGTGGAACAGTACTTCATGTAACTTTAGTAGCTGAATTTAAGACTTTTTGACAAAAATATATATATATATATTGTGTTCATTATATGAAAATATTAAAGTAAAAACAGCTCTTGTATCGGAATCAGATTGGAATTGAAAAAATGTGGATTTTATCTTTCTTTTAATATTTGCTTTTCTGGAAATTTGAGGATCTTTCTGCCTTATGTCAATATTTGATGGAACTGTGTGCTGAAATAATGGTACCAGAAATCTTAGTGTGTGTGGGCTGGCAGAAAATCAGGCGCTCTTTTCCACTGCGCAAGGTACCGTACCTAAGGTACTTTCAGAAAGTACCAAAAATACATTACTACTTTGTGTTGGTTCTCCAGCTGTGAAAACACTGAATGACATCACATGAAGTGGTGGGGTGTTTTGTACTGAATCAAAAAATGATTATATTGTATAATATATAGTATATTATAGGGTTCAGGGATGTGCAATATTAATACCACCGCCGCATGCTATGCACATGCAGTTCTTATGTTGCTAGTAAGCTAGATTAAGCTTTTTCTTTCTTTCAGTTCTACACGGACATCTCAGGGAATTAGTTTCACAAAATAATTTTTGCTCTGTCATAGAAAAAACACTGCTAGCTTTGCTGTAGAGCTGGGTGGTACGACCAAAAAATTATGCCACAATATTTTTCAAAGTTATACCAGTTTCACGGTATACGATGATATTTTTTTTGAAGTATGACTGGGCGTTTACTACATTTTACAGAATTTTACAGGACACGTTTTTGGTTTACATTTTTGTATTGTTCCCACATCAACTATATTTTATTATTAGCCATTGTGCCTATCTGCTCCCTTAATGATAAGATGACTAATGTGTTTGTTGGCTAACTGCTTATAGATTTCCTTTTCTTAGAAGGAAAATGTATTGCCTGGTTTTTATTGCAAAGGCTTTAATGGGAAAATTACCTCAGTACATGCGTAGTGTGCTGACGTTCAGCACTAATACATACAGAACCCGTTCATCAGTTAAATTTCTCCTTCAGCCTCCCACCACATGCACAGAACTGAGGAAATCTGCCTTTTGTACTTATGCACCACATGAGTGGAATATATTACAAAATATATTGAATTTAGTCTTGCTTTCTCTGAATGAGTTTAAAAATCTCTTAAACTCTGAGCGTAAAGAATAGTGTCATTGTTTCATATAAATAAATTGTATTCTAGGGCTGCCATGGTAGCTATGCTGTATGTAGTTTATAAAATAATTTGAATACCTCTAAAGTTGTTTCTTTTTAAAAATGTCTGCATATAATTTCAAAATTCATCACTGAATTACTGAATTTAAAAGAGTGCAAACTTTGGTTTGTCGCCGCATTTGCCATATTGCGTAATTTGACAATTAAATTACACTTATGTTAGGGTTGAAACGGTAAGCCACAGTAAAATTCCCAACAGTTGGTATTGCTGTTTCAATTTTAAATTCTTCAATACTGTGGTCGATTACCACACTTTGGAAAAACTCACATTAAACACTGTCCATCATCAACCTAACAAAAGTCTTCCAGACCCAGGCGCGTAGACACAGCATGCAGTGTGAGGTTTGCTTTGTGCCAGTGAACATGGCGGAAGGCAGTGACAGCGCTCCAGAGATTTTTAATGGTAATGCACATTTCAAAAGGTTTTCTTATGTTTACGTAACAGGGTTCTAGACTAACTTTTCGCATTGGTTGCACTGGCGTGCCTAATTTTCTTTTAGGTGCACCGACATTTTTCACAGCACCTTTAGTGTCACAATAATACATTTTATAGGCTCCCATTTTGTCATTTTACATATACTTTTATAGTAATTATGTAATTTATAGTAATTATGTAATTTATAGTAATTATGTAAATGATTGTAAACAGGAATAAAGGTGCAGGCAAATGTTTGTCTTCATTTGAATCACAGCACAAATTAATAAAAATGAAAAAACTTAATTATTTTAAAACTTAAAAAGTGCAGCCAATTTTGTGCTGCTCTTCCCAGATACTTGTAGAAGAAGCTTTGGTTTGCCGCTACCTGATGCTAAAATGCTACAGGGAGGGGGGCCACTCTGTTGTCACACACTAGTCATGATACAAGATGTGTTGTTATTATTAAAACATATCATTAGCTTGATAGTATAACCAACATGTTTTATTAGATTATTAATGTACATTTAGCTCTGTAGCTGCAGCAAATATGAATTAAAAATTAGTCGTACTTGACTGATTTTCGGAGCCCTGTCTAAGGTATTGGCTGTGTCATTATTTGAATCTTTATGCAACCAAATAGTGTAGTGTGCTTCCAATTTCCTTTTTGGTTTTCTGTATATAACCTGATTGGTTCTTTTGTTTAGCACATTTGAACAATACCGCCATACTGATAACCGGGATAATTTTGGGCACTATCGCAATAAAATTTACATACCATTCCATCTCTGTTTATCTTTTTTCAGTACAGTATTCTTTGTAGTTGGCCTATTGATTGCTAAAGGCTGCATGCACACAAAACCATGAGCACATAGCTTATTCATCAGTAGTAGATTGGGGTTGCTTTACAGAATTAGATGAGAATTTCGCCAGGTGCGTATCATTGCAGAGGGTGTGTGTTAATTTGGAAAACTGTATTTGTCAGTATTTTTGGTAACTAGGGCTGCATAATTCTGTGAATAATTCAAAATTTGCAACGTGTTTTTTATGGTAAATATTGTGCTATTTTCAAAGCAAGAAAAGAGGTCAAAACGGTGATCTCCCAAGCCAGTATTGAAGATTGGATTCGGGACTGATCCAGGCATTTTTTTAAATGATTGCTTTTGGCTGCCTTAGCTCAATCCAAAGCCCGATCTATTACATTTTCAGCGGCCACCTAAATTACATCAGTTGCGGACATTGTGAGGTCTGTCACATGCTGCAGTTAGTCTGGGGCACATGGCTTCAAACTACAAACTGTTGAGATATCAGCCTTGTGGAAATTCTTTAAGTTGGAAACTCAAAGTAGCCCAACAGCTGCTTTCAATATTTGCAATGCCATCCTTTCAAGATGAGGTGACAGCAGAGGGTTATTTAATACAACGAATGTAATTAGTCACTTCCTGGAAAACAACATAAGGAAGAATACTGCAAAACTGCAGGGCTTATTCAAAGAATGCACTAGTGTTTGTGTGTGTGTGTGTGTGTGTTTTGTTTGTATTAGGTTAATATTAACTAAGTGACTTGTGTTTGTTTCCCATGACAATGTCTCCCCCACGCAAATCTTAGGACCATGATTTAAGAGTACTTAGACTGCATTACAAAATATTGTTGCTTTTAAAATATTATATGCTGCTGAATGTCTGGATGGTATGAATGTATGGAATATGAGATACCACCCATGCCTGATCACCCAGCAGTCTCATTCCTTGCAATGTGACCGTTGCATGTGCATAATATGTAGTGTTGATATTAATATTGCAATCTTCCAGTTGTATGGGGTGTGCGATATCATGATAATAGATTGTGAGCACTTCAAATATCTGCGTGATCTGCTCTTATGACGAGATCGCAGTTCTATGGCTTTATCACATTAAAGTTTGTCAGTCAAATGCATTTCAAAGTAGTGTTTTGGATTTCTTCCTAACATGCGAAACATGCAACATGTTCCCTATTTGGCAATGTAGCTGCATGTACAATGTGGAGTTTGTCCCCGAAACGATTTTGACACTGCTCCCTGTTGGTTTTGGTAAACAAGTCTCATATTACCAAACAGTTATTTGCGAAATTTGCAAAGATTTGGTTCACGCTAGAGCTGGGCAGTATGGCCTAAAAATAAAATCTGATTTTTTTCCACAATAAATCCGATTTTCGATTTTGATTTTCCCCTCCTCATACTCAAAATCAAACTACAGATTACAAATAAATGGTTAAAAACAAGTTTTAACTTTTTTTTTTTTTTTTTTGCTTTAGAGTTGAAGTGCAAAAAAGATGCTTGTAAGTGAGATGGCAGACCATGCCTCTGTAAACACTTTTAGAAACTTTTAGCATGTTAATGAATCCCGGCTTTTCCACAGTATGTATGGGCATCATGTCTTTAGCAATATACATCGCGACAGCGTTTATCGCCTTCCACCGTGATTCTTATCATATGGCACACAGTTCGAAAACGTGTCAGGGACAGTTGCTTGCTTAACCTTGAATGATATACTGATGCTGAGGCTATTTTCATTTCGCTGGGAGCTGCACTTCTCCCACTCCGCTGCGTGCCTCTGCTTTAGGTGCTGGAATAAATTTGTCGTGCTGTTTCCTTTGGTTGCAACATTTTTTACAGACTTTGCAAGGAAGACTTTTTTGTTCTCTGTCAGACGGCGCAAAACTGGACCATTGCCATGGTGTTTGTGAATCCGGTACAGTGTTTGGGTGCGCCGCGCTAATGTACCCGTGAAGAACGGTGCGTCGCAGTAGTTCTGACTTTTTGTAAAACCAGAAATAAAATCGATTTTCATAAAAACACATTGTCCTGAACTGTAAATTCGATTTATCGCCCTCCTCTAGTTCACGCATCTGATGGCAGGACAATGATCTGGTTTTAGCACCGCAAAAGCAAATGCCCAAAAGAGTATGCTGAGTATTTTTGCCTTTTACGTTTTGTCACCTTATAGGGCTGATGGGGGGAATTTGTTTGGTTGTGCAGTTAAGTGACTTGCAAAATAAAAACCAATATGAAAAAAATGATTAGATCATGGATTGTGATCCTGTATGAAAAAAATTGCGATTATGGGATTTTTCCATATCACCCACCTCTACTCAGTCATACTGGTAACTAAAACTAACCCTGAAAATCTGTTCCTATGCGTACTGTGATGCAGTGCATATTTTTATGATTTAAAACAAAAACTATTTATACAAACTTTGAAATATCCACATTGTTAAATGGTAATCTTAATATCAGAAATGGACATCCGATGTATAGAACCTGTTTGTGGCAAAATGTCCACCCAAATGTTCTTAATGTTGTCTGGTTACTTCTGTAGTTGTTCTGTTCTAGGTTCTTGCATTGTTTGAAAGATTATGTGTAGCTCTGGCTTGACAGCATGTATATTTGCAATGTGCCTCATTTGTCTCTTTAGACTAATGTACCTGCTCCAGAAAGTAAAATGTAAAAATGTTTGCAAAACTGTTACCAGCAGTATCGCAAAGAATGTGGCTTTCAAGTTAAGTTCATCTTAACTCATATCAATAAGAGCCCTCTATTTATGTGAAGAACCTAACTAACGTAACTTCAATTAATTTTTAGTTTTATGTAAATTGATAAGAACATTTTAGAATGATAAATACTAAGCTTTGGAGATCTTGGAGATTGTCCAATATTTAACTAAATCACACTTATCTACATGAAAAATGGTATGTTGTGATTATGAATATTTACTGCTTTGTTTTACTGTATGTTCCAGCTGTCACAGGTAGGTAGGATAATTGAGGTTAAACACATGATTAGCTAATATGTATTTCTTTACATTCTGTAATGTTCTTTGTGTTATTAGAAGAAATATTTATTCTAGCGCAATACTCTTAAACGGATAAGGGTGGTTATTAAATATACTTTTTTTTTTTTTTTTGCTTGTTTTGATTACGAACAATATTGCAGAGATTAGAATTGTTTTTCAAAAGTGAAGAAGTGACTGGTTTTATTGGTTTCAAATCTAGCTGAGCAGCAAGAACTTCACTCAATCTTAAGTAAATTCCCTGATTTATTGAGCAAGCAGTATGAGTGGGTTGTTAAAAATAATTGCAATAAATGGAAAGCTTTTCTCATTAAGTACTAATGACAAGTAATTTGCTCATGTAATATTTGAATTTTATCTGAATTTTGTATGACAGGTGTATTTTGGTGGATCTTTAATGTTAAATGCTGCCATGCAATGCTTTTTTCCAAAACCATTATTTGTCAGATTCTAAATGGCCTTTATATTCCTATGATTTACCAAATTGAAAAAAATAGCATGATTCTTATTTATAGACTGAAACATTGTGTCTAACAATACCTGCTGTGCTTGTGGAAATGTTAAAACTGTTGTAAGCAGATGCTGAATTGCTGCAAATTAAATAAAACATGCATATTACTCAATCAAACTGTGAGCGGTAGAGCAATTAATGGGGAAAGACAAAGAGCAATCACAAGGCACTTGGGGTAATTAGCTGCTTTACTGCACCTTGTCTGTGATAATGGATCCCTAAGGCTAATTACTGAAGAGCTACCGAACTTAATATCAGATGTTATTTTCGTAGTTTTAGTTACACGATTGAGCAAGATAAGTCAAGTCCCCTGTGACACTTTCCTTGAATAAACTCTTCAAGGCTCACTCTCAATGCCTGCATTGTCAACTTCTTAATATTTTTGATATGCTAAATTTATTGCACTGTTTTGAAACCTGTGAATGAAATGTAAGCTTGTAAATGCAATTTTTTCAAACTGCCTACAATTTCTTTGTGTGTTAAATGAATAATTTGAGCTTGGCGATCTGTGATAATCAAGTAATGCCAATTGAAAATATTTTGGTTAGGCTTCAGAGGTGTGTTCAGGCTCGGTGTTCTGTGGATAGACTGCTGGAACTTGGTGAGAATCTGAAAGCCTACAGTAAACCCTTTGTTTGACAGAATTGATTACAAGGTCTCTCTTAAACAGGTGACATTGTAGCTGCAGACTAACAGCTAAATGATTAATTTAGTATTAAGGCAATTGTGCTGACTTGCCTCTTTTAGATGAGCCCACAAGGTCTTTGAGTGGCCTGATATTGAAGAATAACGTGAAGGCTCACTACCAGAACTTTCCCAATGGTGTGTCGGACTTCATCAAGAATGAATGCCTGCAAAACATTGGTGACTCCTCCCCTCTCATTCGAGCGACAGTGGGTGAGTGCTATAAATTCTCTCCCTTTTTATGCATATACGAAAAATGTAAACAATGCTTAATCATTCATACAGCGACATAGTCTTGCTTTGTCCTACTTTTGCTGTTCATGTGGTAAGTGCACATGTGTCATGTCGCCGAAAAGATGGCAGTTCCTTTGTTTTTTGTTTTGTTTTTTATCCTCTCCAGCTTTCAGGGGAAACATTAAGTTCAGGAATTCGTCTTGGTGATTTATTTTTTTAAATTTATTTTTTACACTAAATATTGAAACCCATTTCTGATAGTTTAACCTTTATTTAGCCTGACTGGTGTTATTTTAAAATAGCCTCCTCCGGTATGTCTTTGGCTAACGTGCACTGGCTAACAGGATGATGTCTTTGTAAACTGTATAGAAGCTTGTCTTGAGCTTCGCTAAAAATACTATGGTGACGACGATGTGTTGAAGAAGGCACAAGTGGCAATGTTAAAAAACAGGTTTTTGAACTAGACTCGGCGTTGTTTGTGCCGCACTTTATTGGCTGTTCCACCCCCTCTGCCTTCTCGGAATAACATGGACGGGTGTCCCCAGTATCATTCAGAGCTTAGCTGCACTTGTTTTTATTTAAAAGAGAAGAGTGAGGACTCTTTGGTGTTCTGTAGGCATTTTGATCACGACCATCGCCTCGAAGGGAGAGCTGCAGAACTGGCCGGATCTGCTTCCCAAGCTGTGCACCCTGCTGGATTCTGAAGACTACAACACGTGTGAGGCGAGTGGTAGTTCTACGTCTGCTGGGGTCCTTAACCGCTCAAGATGCAAGTTGCGTGCAAGTTGCAATATTTTCTTCTCTGACTAGGTCTCCAGGGCAAGTCATTGCATAAATGAGTTAAAATGAATGTCCACAGAACTTGCCTGCTCAGTGGTCTGGGATTTAATTTAATTTCTGGGAATGCCCTTAGCTTTAATTGACAAGCGACAGGTACTCCACAGGCTGATAGTGTATAAAATTGGTTGTCATGGAGAAGCAGACATTTTAGAGGCTCAGGTTCCTGTTGATTTGTAAGCTTGTTTTCTTTTTTGAAATTTAAGTATCTGTAAATATCATCTTTTACTTGGCTGCAAGGTTGAAGTGAAAAATACTTGACCTGCCCACTGTTCTCCTTACTTCTAATTATCCCTTATGTTTTTGATAAGCTCAGGGGGCTTTCAACAATTGTTACTCCTGAGACCGCCCAAAATGAAAATGGACCTGAGTTAGGACCCCTAACACCAAAGCTTTAGTATGTCAACTTGGGGAGTTACCCTAGAACGATTTGTGTCCCATGTGAACCTGTTTTTGCTCTATTCAGCATTGTGTATGGAGCTTGATAGTTTCCACAGTGCCTTTTCGTTGGGTTTTCCAGAACGATTCTGCAGACCTGCTTCAGCTGCTCTGCAGGACCCCTGGGGGGGGGGGTTGTGGACTCCAGGTTGCAAACCCCTGAATGAGCTGATCCTCTCATTAGATAAGGTGTAAGCTGCCTTTGGAGCAGGTTTTTAAAATACCGTAAATACTTAATTGTGCTGAAATTTAATGCATAGAGTGTTGGCATATTTACAACTCATATACTCTGGACATGAATATGGCTTTAGTTGCTGGCATGGCATTAGATGACAACATAGCATAACTTGGTATCTTTGTGTGAGGCAGGCATTGAAAACATAGGTTTCTTCCTGAAGTCTTTTGCATATAAATGAAATCAACAAAGGTGAACACCTGTCATGCTTTCTGAATAAGGTCGATTCATCCAAGAGGCCTTTAGTGGAGTGCTGGTATGTGTGTGTGTTTTTTTTATCTGTTTTGTATTTTTCAGCGATACCAGGATTGTATTTCGGTCAAACAAACTATGCCTCATATAGCCTGCTCTGTATAAACAAGGTGTCATGCTTCGTTTTTGGTGGAATATGGTTCTCTAACTCAGTGTCTCTAGAAAGTGTCCAAACACCTCTACTTCATGTTGTGTTGTATAATCTTTTCAGAATGAATGGAATTTATTCCTTTTGCCACTGTTCTACGCTCACAGTTCTTGGTATAGCAAAAACCAAATCATTACAATCAAAGAACACTCTGTAGAATGTTGGGATTGTGTCAATGCATAGATCTACAATAGGGTATAAAACTGACAATGACCTTCAGAGTCCCTCAGTAAAGATGGGAAATCTACTGTACAAACAACCATCTCAATGGCACTCCATCAGTTGAGTGTCTGTGGTAAAGTAGCTAGAAAGCCACTTTGGTAACAGACATAGGGAAGCTGGCCTGATGTTTGCCACAGGGCACTTAAAGCATTATGAGACAAAGGGTCCTTTGGTCTGATAAGATAAACCAAACTGGAATCCAGTAAGTGCCAGGAACTGCTCATCACTTGGCTAATGCAATGAACTGTTCTGACAGCATCCTGCTGTAGTGCTGCTTCTTAGCATTAGGGGATTAGGAAACTGGTCAAGATCGAAATAAAGATGAACAGGACCAAAAGATATTTATGAAGTAAACCTGCCCCTGAGTGCACACAGGCTCGGACTAGGGCTGATGTTCACCAGTCTCCTGTGACGGGGCTGATGTTCACCAGTCTCCTGTGATATTCACCATGATGACAATCTGAAGTACACAGTCAAGACAATGCTTGTGTGGCTTCAGAACAAATTTCTGAGTGTCTTTAGGAGCCTCAGCCAAAGACTGGCTTTGAATCCCATAGATTATTTGTGGAGAGACCAAGACATTGAAGATTACCAAAACCTTCTGAATGCTGCTGCCAAATGTCTGGGTCCTTAAGCGGAGTAAGGAGTTACAGATTTATATACCTCTGCTTGTAGCTTACTGACCCAGCTGGAGCCATTTCCTGAAATGGGCTCAACCTGAAGATTCTCCTGAAACCATCTTGGGTCCTGCTCGTATTGTCCCTCCTGACTCCATTTTCTTAATTTTGCTTTTACTTTGAATAAGAACCATTTCTTGTCAGAGCCGTTTGTTTTCTAAAACCAACATATAACTATAACAAAATATATTTGCATACAAAATATTTTTCCCTGTATAGCTTCATAAGATTTAAGAGATGAGCAATATGTGTGCAGAATTTAAATATACAATGGAAACTATGTAATTCATTAATGTAATTTGTAATCTCTCTATTTTTTTAAGCTTTGTACTTCATCAGTGTTTTAGATGGCCTATTGTCAATAGATTTTTCAGTGCCTGTTATAAGAATAGGTTATAATTGTTTTTAGAGTAAATTAATCTTTACCTTTCCACTATCTATATTGTTGCCGAAATGGAGAAGTTAAGAGATTTAATTTAAATAGTCAGAAGCAATAATCACTTAAATTTTTCACATTTAAGAATTAACTGCTACATATTATCAGTTGTATACATTTCACATCAAATTAAGATTAAAGAATGACCATGGCCCTAAAATAATGCTACAGTGGAATTTTAGATGATTGTAATTATAAGCAGCTGTGTGAAATGGAGCTGAAATGCAAAGGGCCGGTGTGTGAGGAGCCTGTCTGATGGGGCAGGTCTGTAGCTTTACTACTTCAGTCCATACGCTCTTCACAATGATGCTGAGGTCATGCGGTCCAGTACTGACACAGAGCTGCAGTCCAACGTGCCTGAACGTGACTCGATACATTTTTAGGTTGATATTGTATGTAATGTTTGAATAAAAGTGATCAATGGGGAGGGGAAGGGTTGGATTTTTGGATTCCATGTTTTCAGTAATCCGCTGATTTTAAAAGTGATATTCCCAAAAAAAAATAATTTAAGCTTCTAAGTTTTTAAAGTACACACATTTTGGATATGGAAATGTTCTCTGAACTTATCAGTAATGCTTACTATATAGTTATATATGGACCTATACTCTACTGGTTAAAAATCTTTATAAACTAAAATGTATCATGATTTACACATTGTGCATTTTGCTCTTAACTATTCCCAGGTCCCCAGCACACAATTCTTAGTCCCGCTTTATACATGTGCTGCAGGGTAACGATTAAATCGATTTTTTTTTTTCCTTTTTCTTGTGTGTGACATTTTAGTGTTATAATGCTTGAAATAATATTTGTCCAGCCTCATAAAATTGAACTAAACTGAATTATGCCAACATGGAATCGACATTGATTCAATCTTTATGCAATATTTTTGATTTCTTTTGTGGCTTTTGTTATGTAAGTGTATACATTGGTAACCTCATAGTCATCAGGACAAAAAGATTAACTCTTTAATAACACCATTCCTTCTTGGAAGCTTTTCAGTGAGGTCGTAAAAGAATTATTAAAACATCAGTCTTATTGAGAAACCAGCTTATGAATTCTTGGGGAATTGTAAAGTTCAGTATTTCCAAAGGTCTTGTATTTACTGTTGTGTTTGTTGAAGTATCATGTCCTGCAAAGACCCCGCCCCCACAAGGCCTGTGGGGGTCTTACTGGCATTCTGGTGTGATGTGATGCTGTACAGTGGGTTGCTGTCATGCAGATCAGAGCAGGTGCTAGACAGCAAGTATCTACAAAATGATCACTATTACTTTATTTAGAACTGCAAGCGAGCAGGACTCTTTTGAGATGTGATTAATGACTGCATACACTTTGGCCCTTTATTTGCACTGACCCCTTAAGAACATGGTTGATGGACAACATTGTTCATGGGCTCCTTTGACGTTCCCACAAGTGCGTTGCTAACATGATCCTTAAAGAGAGGCTGGTAACCTATCTCGAATGCTGTGCCCGGTTTGACCCTGACTGCTGGCAAATTGAAGCCTATTTGTGCTTGAGACGACTCTGGTTCCTCTGTTTAAGTAGCAGGCGTGTTAAAGCACACGGCACAGGATGCCTGTGTCACGGTGATGGGCTAATAAACCCCCGGTGGTGGTGATTCTAATGATTTTAAGTCTTCAGACAAAACCTGCTTGCGTAGCCGCAGGGTGAGGCTCCCCTTAATTGCATATCTGTGTATATCTACTTATGCACTCATTAAAAACCAATCATCATATTTACAAAAGGTACATGGGTAAGCCTTGTCAAGGCTGCACCCTGCGTGTATGAATGGCGACGCGGTGCCTGTTTGTACTTGTGCTGAACCTCACCTTGCTTTGGCAGACTTCTGCGAGAGCTTATGGCCCATGGCCAGCAGACATGCTCTCAGGCATTAGGAGGCTGATGCATTTTTCATCTGTACAAAAAAGTACGGCGTATTAAAAATTCAATATTTAAAAATATTTTTAAATATTTAAAAGCCCCTCCAGTCTGCCGACTACTGAAGACATGGTGTTAGCGGTCCATCGATTTCACACAACCCTGAGATGGTTCTTAAAACTAGATAAATGTTGGTATATTATGCTTTTGTAAGGTTATAAAATCAAAGTGAAGGAACCAGTATGTAAGAAAGGTCATTGGGGAGCACTTAAATCTTTATGTATGTTTAACAATGTTTTATCAGTATCTATTCTGAAAATATACATATTTTTGTAAAAGTAAGTATTTTGTAAAAACCTGGTTTAATAGCATATTCTCACTGAGTAAAAATTCCTTCCAACTTGGTTGCCATATCTGCAATAGATTTATAATTTTTATTGGGAATAAATAAGGTTTATACCTTATGATCTCGAAACAAAACAACGAAAACCTGCTGACTCGAATTGAGATCGGTTGCGTGATATTTACCAAACATCGTGTTGCTGTGTGCTTAGTTGTACCCATGTTTGCTGTAAATAATGCAGAGAGTGGGAATTGTTTCATGACATGGAATGTTGGTAGGGTTGAGATTGTTGTAGTGACCTACCAGGCAGCATTATTCCTATTGTGCTGAAGCATTCCAGCAACATTGTTTCTATAATTTTTTTCTTTTAGGGTGCTTTTGGGGCCCTGCAGAAAATATGTGAGGATTCTGCAGAAATCCTGGACAGCGACATCCTTGACAGACCCCTTAACATCATGATCCCCAAATTCCTGCAATTCTTCAACCACAGCAGCCCAAAAATCAGGTACCGCGCATCTTCAGAAATTCACAGTGCTTCCTTTGCCTCTGCCTGTGCTTCACACTGTCAGATGCAAGCATCCAAAATTATAGAAAACTTGGAGAGAAGCTGCTTTTGTGTGAAGTAAAGTTCTGCGCTGTTGCTGTTTCACAGGTCCCACGCCATTGCTTGCGTCAACCAATTCATTATTAGCCGAACTCAAGCACTCATGCTCCACATCGATTCCTTTATCGAGGTGAGTCAGGCCTTACGATGGGAACATCGGGCAGTGCTTCTCAAAATTCAAAGCTTTTGTTATTCCTTGTTAATGTGAATAGTGTGATTTGTTTGAAGCCATTTCTCAGCTGAGCATTTTTGAGATCTCAAAGTAACAGACAATCTAGGGTTTTTTTTATCTTTGCAGATGTAGAAGATGCCATTTGTGCTTTTAATGTGATTAAATATCTAGATTGTCCGAAGGAACAAATTTCTGGAGGACTTTAAATCTCATTTTTTGGCTGCAGCTGATAAGCCCTGCAGAGTTTGTGTGGAGTGGAAAAGTGCTGTGGTCAACACCTGAACTCCTTTGAGTGTTTGGATGATAACAATAGCCATTGATCCTGCCTTCCGTTTCCTGGTGAATCATTAATAGGCAGGAGCACTAAAACAGAACGTGCCGTCCTTGTAAGCTTGTAACTTGTGCATTCTGCCTTTTGGAAGAACTAGAAAACAAATATGAGACAGGAGGGAGGGAGTCTGCGACTCAGAGGGCATCTGCGTCTCAGTTTTACAAGCTGTCAGTCTGCAGAGTTCAGTTCATCTGGTTCAGCGACAGACGTAGCTAATACTACATAAGACTGATTAGGCCAGTCCTTCCTGCAGTTAACCCAGATTTATTTGTCCTAGTATACTATACTATTAGAATATACCTGTACCATTATGGGTCTCACCTAGTATTGATTCTACTTAAGCCTTTTTTCAAGAATAATCAGGAAAGCAAATATCTTTTTTCTTCAAACTAGTTTGGCTTTGTGCAGACTGTTTACGGTAGTACAAAATGTTAATGAGCAAGTAAAAATGTACCATGATTTACACATATTGCTGTTTAGAATATAGGGGAAATGATTGCTTGCGCTTTATGGACCAGTTTTGCCTGACTGGCATGTGAATGCATTCTCTTCTGTGCCAGAATCGTAGTCTGAAAGTCAAAGGGCCCTCCCTTCCTCTCTCTCTTGGGACGTCGTAAATCCTTGTGAATAACCCATCTTGTACAAAATGTCCTACAATGTCAGAAAAAAGGGTGCAGCCCAGGTACAGTTTTGTTCCCCAGGGTACAAACAACATCAGTGTACCCACAATTGTTCCTCAGAGTCCATTTCTGTACCTTAAAAGGTACATTTACTTACAGCTAGGTATGGCAGACCCTTGAGGGAACAGCCACACTGACAAGTAATTGTACCCCCAAAGGTACAAATTGATTTTTTTTACTTTGGGTATAAAGACCAATGTTTGGAATAAAACCAGACAAACATGGCCCTTAGCTAGGGTTCTGGATGCTGTAGATAATCTGCTGGAGAATAATCTTCTCTGGTCCCCAAGTCCTTCAGAGTTGCCTGCCAGATTGATCACCTTGTATGAACTGTTTGGTGGGTTGAAAGCATAAAGGAGATTTTGTTCTATGACTATTTCACTGGGGAAGGGCTATTTGAAGCGAATCTTGGTTGCTGTATGATTATGATGGATGTTGTGCTCGATGATTATGAGTGACAAGCGTTGGGAGCGTCTTCTGCTGTCGTCGAGCAGAACCTCTTTGCGCTGGCGGGGGATGAGGAGCCCGAGGTGAGGAAGAACGTCTGCCGTGCCCTGGTCATGCTGCTGGAGGTCCGCATGGATCGGCTGCTCCCGCACATGCACAACATCGTTGAGGTAAGATCAAGCTTCATTTTTCATATAAATTATATATACATTCAATTTTCATATAAATTATATAAATTATAAATTATTTATGAATTACATAATTTTTGCGGGCGAGGAGGAGAAATTTCTGCAGTAGGGCGGTATAATCAAAATCTCTCCCGTTGGCCAAATTTATATCGTATACCGTTTATACCGCCCCGTACTAGAGGGCGCTGTGGTTACAGGGGAGACCCACTTGACTGGGGCGTCTGTGGTTCCCTGTGCTACGTTCTGCTATGTTCTGCTATGAGCTCAGCAGTCCTGAAGAGCAGCCCAGCTTGACTATAAACCAGCATTTATGTAGCACAGCAGAGCGGAAAGGATGCTGTGGATGCTAATTACCATCATCAAATGTCAAATGTAATTTCCTGTTTTCCTATAGTACTTCACTGACATTTTGATCTTTCTTTAATAAGAACTTTACTAAATTACTTATTGCTTTGCATTTTTACAGTTACATTGTTTGAATGGATAATAATATGATCTGCAGACTGCATTCTTTAATCCATCTGCAGCACACATGAATGCATGTAATAGATGGTCAGGAACTACTATCTACAGAATATCAGCTGGAATATCAGCCATGTGGGCAGAATGCAGCATGCAGTTCCTTATTGTAGCTGATTTTTAAAGCGTTTTCTGTATGCATGCGATCCATTGCTATAAAATGGGTTTTACCAGAAAACATAATAAATTTGCCCATTTCAGTAAATATTCTTAAAGTCAGTCAGCAGTGGTCTTGCAGATGAGACTTAAGGAAAGTGAGCCTTCAGTCATTCTGGCTGCAGTAATTAAAAACCTACAGTATTTGGTGAAAAAACTGAGCCATCAAAAAAGGTGAGGTCATTTAAATCTGGCTGGGGGGTTGGGCGGTCAGAATAATTCGTCCTTGACAGCCCATGAGATTCTCACAGGAGACGAGGAAATTAGGTATAAGCTGTGAGATTTGGGAACTGTGAGTCTTACTAATGCAGCCTTTCCCAATCCTGTTCTCGGAGACGCCCAGCCGGTCCACGTTTTTGTTCCCTCCCAGCTTTCTGCCAAACAGCCCATATTTTTGCTCCCTTCCATCAAGCTATTAATTTAAACCTGTGGCAACCAAGCACCCTAATTTCTGTTCAGTTATATTTGCCTGTGTCATTTTGTAGTGTGAGTAGATGTTTTGTGGGAGATTTGAAAGCGGTAGGTTAATGTCTGCACTTCTTCCTTTATAATGCGACTTGTGCCCTTGATATGTGAAGTCAGAAAGACTAAGAGAATTAGCACCTCAGGCTCACAGTCCTGGGCTCCTATGTAGATGTATAGCTAAAGAATGGGGAGTCTCTTGTGACAGTAGTGATTTTAGGGTTCCTCCCTACGCCTTCCCCACAGTACATGCTCCAGAGGACTCAGGACCAGGACGAGAACGTGGCCCTGGAGGCCTGTGAGTTCTGGCTCACGCTAGCCGAGCAGCCAGTGTGCAAGGACGTGCTCTGCGGACACCTCTCCAAGTGAGTGATGTGTGGCCTCGCCGGGCCGGGCCGGGCTTGCCGCCGGGGTCCGTAAATCTGCCCGTCGTGGGTATCGATTGGTTCCTGGCGAGCCGCGGCCCCTCTCGTTTCTAAATGGCTGTCAAAGTCATTAAGTGTAAGGACTTGCTGTACATGTACATGTTTTACTTTATATATATATATATACGTTTTTGTTTCACTCATTTCTCAATTTATGGGTGTGTGTCTAGATAATGTTTCCCCGCATAATTGCAGTGTGACTCTTCCCTGTTTCTCATTAATAAATGGCTTCCTCCTTACTTTATGGGATTTCAGTCATGCTTCAAGGAGCCTGATACGAACTGTCCTAGCCGTGCACTTCACACCTGCAACTTAATGCTTCCCATTATTTTTGAAGGTCGTTTGATGTCATCCTGTCGGATAAGTTAATTCATCTCTGGCTTTAGAAAGTTGCTTCCACCCTTTACCTGGCTGGTCATTCCCAGTGTCTCCTGCTTCACCTTTTTTTTTTGTGCACTGTACCTGAAAGCGTCCTGCTGCTCAGTGTAACCTTCTGCTAGGAGAACCACAATTAAACCATGATTTGAAAATTTACGATGGTTTCTTTTTACGGTTGTGTGTGTGTTTATATATAAAAATCCTTTGTCAGACTTTTAGTAGTGTCCATATTTTTTAATTGTGCTGATTAAACATGCATCTTTCCTTGAGTGTAGCTACATTGTGCCACATTTTCAGTGCATTCTTTAGTTTTGCTGATCGAAGTAAACATTGCTGCTATTTGTCTTTGTAAGACTGCAAGTTTTCTTTGGTTCCAAAGTTTAACGCCAGATCTACTTAGTCATGCTGTAATTCTCATATTCTCTTTTTTTCCTGTTTCAGGTTAACCCCCGTTTTAGTTAACGGGATGAAGTATTCTGAGATTGATATCATACTGCTTAAGGTTAGTAATCTTTTGAATATATTGTTTAGGGGTTTTAATGCATTTTAATCAAATGGTAAACTTTCGATTTTAACCATATTTGTTAAGGCAAAGAAAATGGTTTTCTTGGTCTGTGATAATATTTAATATAGCCAGAGGTGCAGTGACAGGACAGACAAGGTAAGGTATTTCCTGTGGCCCTGAGCTGGGAGGGGGCCCCTGAGGGTGACTGATTACATTGTACATTGCAACGACAAATCTGCTTCACGTATTTTGTTTTTCACAAAACTGAGAACGAACGACTTGTATTTATTAAATTCTCTTTGATATTATTCAGTTGATGTTGAAATGATAGCAATACATTTCCCCCTGTCAGGGGAGGGAGAGCTAGCGGGTCCATTGAGTTTTATTTTCCCAGGAGCCCCAGATTTGCCCCCAGTTTAGAGTCACCTCTCAATACAGCTTCACCTATAACAGCTGAGGGTTAGTGAGCAGAATGATTAACTGCAGAGGGGAATTGAAAGGGAATTTTGGACATGCATCTTGAAAGGATGGATAAATTGACGATTTCCAGTTGCTCATAGCACCTAAAGTTTAATCTCCAGACAGTTTAGAGACCAACTGATGTGTCTTAGAATGTGGAATTCTAAGTGTTGGCGTCACGCCCTTACATCATCCTCAGATAGCAGACGTATCCATCTGGAAATTGGCTCTCAGTAGAGGGAATGAAAATCTTTAGCATCTGGTTCTGTCCTCCATGCAGTGTTGGTGGTAATAATATATTCCACAATGGTGGAAACTGTTTAAATAACTTTTAAAGACCCTTAGGTTTTGATGTTTTATTAAAACAAAGCCGACAGTTCCTAATTGGATCTGATGTTTGTATCGTGTAAATGCCACTTTCATAGAAAGAGCTTTACCTGTGATCCTTACCACATGCTGATATTAATAGCAGTTTCTGGGAGCCTAAAAGTGAGGCAGGGACCAGGCGCCACCGAATTGCGCTTCAGTCTGTGCTCATTTAGAAAGGTTTCCTTGCACGTTTCCAGTCCACTAACAACTGGCATGTTTATAACAAGGATGGGAGAAAAAAATGTCAACATTGTCTGCAACTCATCTTAGGGAGATGTGGAGGAGGATGAGGCCATCCCAGACAATGAGCAGGACATCCGGCCCAGGTTCCACCGCTCGCGGACGGTGGCCCAGCAGCACGAGCCCGATGGCATCGAGGAGGGGGACGATGACGACGAAGACCTGGATGATGACGACACCATTTCTGACTGGAACTTGAGTATGTGTTTCTGTATAAAGACTTCTTTGAAATATAATGGGAATGAAATATTTCTTTTGTATGTGGGTTACCACAGTTGGGAAGGTTACTTCTGAAATGTAATAAATTACCCTGTTAAAAATATAATAAGTAGTGCAACTAGTTTGATTACTTCTTTAGAGTAATGTAGATAGAGCTAGGTGATATGGCCAAAATTATCATGATAAAAATGTTCATATCTGTTGATATTGATAATTATCGCAATAAATGTTGAGTCATTATTTCTCTTCAGTTTAAAGGCTGATTTTTACTTCTGAGGTAAAATTGAAGAAACCAGATGGTAAATCATAGTTATAAACTTGTCTTTATCGTCAGAATGTAACAAACGTGTTAAACAGTAGCAATGGCTAAAATTACGTTTCCAGAACAATTCGCTATATTTTCTGACCCCACTAGATGGAGCTCTCTGTTGGAAAAAGGGCTCAAAGCCTGTTGAAAAGAAAGCCAAAAACTACTTGTGGGGTCAAACAGTATTTCGTATTTCAGAAGTCTGAGATAGAAGTAGATTATTTTAGTCATCGCTGAAACATGCTACTGCTGGCATTCTTCTCATCTTTTCTTAATTCTCTGTGAATTCTTACTGTTGGGATTTCTAATGGACTGACATTTACTGGGGATTTTCCTTTTGGATTTTGTGGAATTACCTTTATTGAACGACGTGCTTTGGACTTGCACTCCTGGTGAATTGCCCTGCTGGTCTGACAGTTTTGTCTGTTGTCTGCCTACCTGCCCTATTGCATTCTGTTTGTTCAATAAATCCCCCATTTTCACGGCTGTGTTTGAGCTTATGCTCCACTGCCGGTCCTGACTTGCAGAGAAAGTGGCATCATTTAATGATTCAATGTCTGTCGCCAGCAGCTTGTCGGATCGTAAATTGGCATATCGATATCAAGGAAAATTATATTGCAATATTTACAGTTTTCACTTTATCACCCAGCCCCAAATGTAGCACTATATTTGATTACTTTGTTTACTTTTCTAACGTTTTAAACTAGTCAATACAGTAAAGTGCCAGCGACATTATCTAGAAATATGGCAAAGGGCATTTCTGCACAGCAGAAAGATGCAAAGCAACAAAATGTTCTACATACAAGCTTTTTACCGAGAATATAGGTGCATCTAACCCCTTTGTAGTCACCCACATCTTGATTAGTAACTGTACATTAATTACATATGTTTTCATAGTAATTGTAACGGATAACAGTTCTATTTATTTTGTAATTTAATTACATAACACTGTTACATGTAACTAGTTACTCCCCAACACCGTCTCACAAGGTGTTTGTGCTTTTGAATCCATTTACCTTGAAACCGTCTTGTTTGTATAGCTCCCCAGTCATATAAATAACACACAGTACTTTTTTTTTTTTTAAATGGTTACCAGATCTTTCATGTTTTCTGTTTTTCCGATCAGCCTTGATGAGATTATCTAACTTTTCACTCAGGTGCTTTCAGACTTTCATTATAAATACAGCAGTTTTGCTCTCTGTAAATGACGCCGTCGGCTCCATACACTTCACCCACATACACCCACAGCTTAGGTCAGTGTTTCCCACCCTGGTCCTCGGGGACGGCCAGATACTTCATGTGTTTGCTCCCTCCCAGCTCCTCCACATTCTCACTCTGGGAGGGAGCAAAAAACTCTCTGGGGGTCCTGAAGGACCGGGTTGGGAGACACTGGCTTAGATTACGGAGCGCTTGATGGATGGTCCGGCATCATTAAATGGTACTGGATGGGGTGAGATGAGCTTGGTCTCTCCCTGTCTCTGTTTAGGAAAGTGCTCTGCTGCCGCCCTGGACGTCTTGGCCAATGTGTTTCGGGACGACCTGCTGCTGCACATACTGCCCCTGCTGAAGGAGCTCCTCTTCCACCCAGAGTGGGTCATCAAGGAGTCTGGCATCCTGGTGTTGGGTGCCATTGCTGAAGGTAGGTGGATGCCAGGCCCGGCCTCCTGCTCCAGAGGCCATGAATTTTCAGATGTACTTTTGAGTAGTCTGGTGAGGATCATGAGACATCAGAAGCGGCATTGGCTGTGTCGAGGCCCTTATCTTACTTGGCTTGTTACCAGCTCTCTAAGCAGTTAAAAGCCATAAGCCTTCCACTGACTGCATTTTTTATGGCACGCATTTGTATGGAGGAAGAAATTCAACTCTGTACCTTACTTTTGAATCTGGTATATATAGTCAGGATATGCTCAATGTTAAATCTCTGTGGCTGCATTTATTAGTAATGTTGTAGAATAATGCTGCTGTGCTATAGCTTGAGTCTAATTGCTACAAATGTTCAGGGGATCAGCTTAGAAGAAGATATTAAATGAGCAATATTTGTTGTCTCCAGCTCTGATTTGCGACCACTTTCATCCAGTTGATTTTAAGCAGCTTCTCCAATTCTTTTTTGTATATGTCCAATTCAAGATGAAGTGTTCTCTTAAAATACTAATTACACTGTTTTAATAGTTATTTCTGGCAAATTCCTTGCTGTAATGTCATCTTATAAAGCCAAGTAATGCCTTCCACCAGGCTGTATGCAGGGCATGATTCCCTATCTGCCCGAGCTCATCCCTCACCTGGTGCAGTGTCTGTCAGACAAGAAGGCCTTGGTGCGCTCCATCACCTGCTGGACGCTGAGCCGCTACGCGCACTGGGTGGTGAGCCAGCCACCCGACACCTACCTGAAGCCCCTGATGACAGAGCTGCTTAAACGCATCCTGGACAGCAACAAGCGCGTCCAGGAGGCTGCCTGCAGGTATGTCAGTAAGCATATTTGGTTAGAGATTTAATCTGTGGGTTTGTGGGGTTTTTGCTAACATTAACCATAAAACTGACAACACTGGTCCTGTCTAGAAGAAGGCCATCCATCGCTGAATTCGAGGAGCTGGTTAACTCATTAACCACTAGATGGTGATGTACCATTAAAGACTTGTCTGCTTGATGGCTCTCATCAAAAATGTAACCTTCGGCATTCCACATCTACGGGTCTAGCATTTCCACCCCTACTAATGGCTAAAAAGCCATCAGTGACGGTCCTGGCTTTGGGAGTTAGCTTGTAAGCTTTCGTTTATGTGCAGTAATGTATGAAAACACTTATTATTAATGTACTGTATTTGCACAAGCCCACGGAGCTTTGGAAGTCTTAATGCCACCCTGATGGTCTGCACTGGTGGAATACTTTCTCGGGAAATTGTTTTGCCTCAATACCTCCTGTCCACCACCTTCAGCTTCTCTTCAGAGTTAAGAAATTATAAAAATATACACATTTGTATGTTCAGTCTGCTGCTTTGGTCGAATGTCTTCCACTCTGGGTGGCTCCAGGTTTCTAATGAAGAGCTGTAACTGTTGGCCTGTTTTTTTTTTTTGGCCTGCTGTGAAGCAACACTTAGACTGAGTCATGGCACTGACTCAGAAAATCTATTGTACTTCTCTGCTTCACAAATGACCATATGGATCCGGTTTGTTGTAATAGTGCCGTCCTCGACGAGGACTTGTATGTTTGAATCCTCTTGCCCAAGGAGCTGGGTGAATCTGAGACTGGATGCCATGCTTGTGATATTTCCTTAAGTTTTCACTCTCTACCACTAATCTTTTTCTTGGTTAGATAGACACAGAACACAACATGCACGACTGCAAGGACAATGTACACGGTGCAAAAAGAATGCAAATTAATAAATGGTTGGACGAGTTGGACTGTAATCCTGTCCATTGATTGTATTGGATATTTGAATACTGTCCAATATCTCTCTGCATCCTTTCTCATCCCCTGTCATCTGATGTCCCTCAGTGCCTTTGCGACCCTGGAGGAGGAGGCTTGCACGGAGCTGGTGCCCTACCTCGCCTACATCCTGGACACCCTTGTCTTCGCCTTCAGCAAATACCAACATAAGAACCTGCTCATCTTGTACGATGCCATCGGGACCCTGGCTGACTCCGTCGGGCACCACCTCAACAAACCGGTAGTGACGCCTTTCCACGGGAGTTTTGAGAAATGCTGTTAGGCTTCACGTTTTCGTGTAAAAATAAATTATGCGTCGTTGTAAGTGGCGTTTATGGAAAGTGGCTAGAAAGGCAAATCTTAGGAGCCATCCAAGAATTAACCACATCATTCTAACATATTAGGCCTACCGGTCCATCTTGTTTGTTATGGATGTTAAATCATGACCAGGACACACATGGTGAACTAAAAAGTATATAAACCGATTCCATAGAATCCCTAAGTATTAGCAGTATGAACTGTTGAACTGTGTTTTTTTTAACACATTAGCAGGTTGCACAATATGATTTCTCAATTTAACAAAAATCAGTGTATTAATCCATTTAATACAGGAAGCATATTTTTTTAACACCAGTGTTGTAACTACAAATCTCTGACACAGATTGTTTTTACTGTCTTCTTAAAAATATTATTCCACATTAATTTATAAAATGTGTTGTTTAAAGCAAGAACGCATTTATTTCATGTAGATACATTTGACTTTATTTTGCATTCAGAAACGTGATCAAAAGTGACAGTTTAATGCAAGAATATTTTACTGTAAGTTAAGTGTTTTGTTTCTGTTGGGTAGTGCAGAGCATGGTTTAAAAATATCCACCACTGAGGCATCAAAGTACTTCTGTTTTTTTAAATCCAAAAAAATGAACACATTCAGATACTATGGGTGTTTGTGTTTTGGCTTTCCTTCTGTTCAAAGTGAATGGAGACTGGGAGAATTGATGTGTCCTCTGTGAAAAACTGTTAATAAGCACCTAGCTGTTGCTAGCAAGCAACCACTTTAGCTACATAGTTCGGTAATGTCAGCTAGCTTATGGGATTCGCATTATACACTGAACATAGTTACTGTTCACCTTAAAAAGATGAACTTAGGAGCACTAATTTCAGCACACTAACGAAATGTCAAGACTACAGGTGATAGTTACCTGTCATCCAACCTCTGTTGACATGAACAATAAAAAAAATTGAGATGTAAAAGTGAATTACCAGGCAGGTTGGACAAATGTTACATGTCGTGCCTTTCATTCTTATGTAAGTTCTCTTTTTAACTGTAAGGTAATGTAACACAAATTGTGTTAGTGATAACAAAAATGTGTATTGTTAACTAACATTGTTTTTCTGAGTAAATAAAATGTACATATGCAGTGTATGTTAGCATATTGAAATACCTTAAGTATCGAAGTGGTGTAAAGTTAATTTTGAGGCTCAGGGATTCACTGCTAATTTGTTTTTGAGTAGGAACAACAGACCTGATGTGTCACATAATGTTTTATGGGAAGATTTATCTATGGAATTTACTGCAGTGGCTTTTAGAGGAATCGCAGAAGCACATGACATATTTCCTTCTTTGTCCCTAGGAGTATATTCAGATGCTGATGCCACCACTTATTCAGAAGTGGAATCAGCTTAAGGATGAAGACAAGGATCTCTTCCCTTTACTTGAGGTGGCCTTTCATTGTCTGTCTTGGAAGAGTCGTTAATTCGGTTCTGGCAGGAATAAAGCCTTTTTATAGATGCAAATTTAGCAAATCCTCATTTTAATGGATGTTTGGGCAATGGGAGCAGTTTCTTTCATTCTCTAATATGAAACAATACTGAGGTAGAAAGGGACAAAACACCCGAATATAAAAAGGACATTCTTTGATAGACAGTCTACAATTGTCACAAGTTAGCAGTGTTCATTGGAAATACGTATGGTAACATAAATCAATAACTCTTTATGCTTCTATGAGTTTTATGCCATATTTGCTAGTTCTATTTTATAAGGTTCTTTTGAATAGGTCAGAGTCTGTATATTGTTTAGCAATATCTTTGTGAAACTGATTACAGTTGCCTCCAGTAAAGCCAATCTCCCTTGTAGCTTACTCAGCTGAATCGGCTCTTCACATGTGATGTTTCTCCGCCGGCCGCTGTGTTATCTCACTCTTGTGCCTCTCCCAACAGTGCCTGTCCTCTGTGGCAACCGCCTTGCAGTCTGGCTTCCTCCCATACTGTGAACCTGTGTACCAGCGCTGCGTCAACCTGGTGCAGAAAACCCTTGCACAAGCAATGGTGAGAATAGTAGTATCTTAGTGAACCTGTCCACATGAGTCCTGGCAACTATATAGTATTGGTTATGTAAACGGTAAATGCAGTTATACATTATCTTTTTATTTTGTTTCTGAACCTACTAAACACTGTATGATCACCAGCCAGGCAAATGTCGAAACTTGCATTTATACTTTGAGAAGCTGTTGCAGATTCTCCAGTGTGGAGCTTTAATTAAAACCCCTTTTCCTTTCCCCATCCTAGTTACACCACTCGCAGCCAGACCAGTATGAAGCACCAGACAAAGACTTCATGATTGTAGCCCTAGATCTGTTGAGTGGCCTGGCAGAGGGACTAGGCGCTAACATTGAGCAGCTGGTGGCGCGCAGCAATATCCTTACGCTGATGTATCAGTGCATGCAGGTAACGGCGTCCTCCGAAATGTATTCCACCCTCGTCCTCTGTCAAAGAGCAACAGTACACTTAAGTGTTGAGTGTAATGTTAGTGTTGAATGCTTAATTCCATTTTCCCCATGAAAAAAAATGTGGCTCCAAGCTAGAAATTGGACAGTTTGTCCTTTTTTTGAGAAATGATGTACTGCCAGTCAGAGAGACAAAAGGTTTTTATCAATACACATACTTCACCATATTCGTGTTCTCGTCTCCCCGTTTGACATCTTCCATTGCCAAAGTTCAGTTCCAGTACTAAGAACATGCATACAGAGGATGGTAAAAATCCCCGGATGTCGTTTTTGCTCTGGTTGCCTCCTCTCCAACAAGACCAATCCCATAATTCATTGTGTTCGTTCTTGGGAGGCAAGTTAGCAAGACCACTCTTGCCAAGAACACAAGTAGGATCTTTGTGTTCTTGGTATTGAGAAACACCCAAAAAGTTACACGGTTAATTGAAACTTCGCACTGCAAGTTAGTCTGTCCTTTGACCTCTGACCATGGAATATGCATATTTTTAAGTGTACTTCATAGGAAAGAAAAAGTTAAAATGATGGGCTGTTTATGTATGATTACTCATTAATCTGCAACTATGTTGTTCAAAACAGTATTTATTCTGTCACTGTACTCATGTTTAAAGTAAACTTGCAGTCTTAAGTTATTTTACTGATTCTCATCATTGCTGCCTTTTATATATAGCTGTTAATGCCGAGTTTTCAGTAAGCAGAGAGCCTTACAAGCCCACCAGCTGGTGAGGATGAGGCTGGTATGTTTAGCCTGTTTAATGAAGGCTTAGGCTCTCTATGGTTTATGGCTAAGCCATTCACATGTCCTGTTAATGTATCCCCCTGCTGCAGGATTTGCTTAACAAAAACCCAAGCGCCATGAATGGTAACCTTGCAACGTCCTCTACTTCTCTTTCAGGACAAAATGCCTGAGGTCAGGCAGAGTTCATTTGCCCTTCTGGGCGATTTAACCAAGGCTTGTTTTCCCCATGTCAAGCCATGTATTGGTATGTACTTTGGCATAGCAGTGTGCCATCTGATCGTCCATTTAACATTGTAGCTAAAGGCTAATGCTGAGTTAATAATATTGAAATATTCTTGGCCAATTCTGAGAATGTTTTCTTTTCACAGCTGATTTTATGCCTATTCTGGGCACTAATCTAAACCCTGAATTAATTTCTGTGTGCAACAATGCAACATGGGCAATCGGAGAGATATCTATTCAGATGGGTAGGTGGGTTTGTACTATATTGAAATTGTGATCTGCTTATTTTCAGCCTCCATTAGCTAGTATGAATTTTCATGAAGTTTCTTTAAGCTGAGTGACTATCACGCTTTCTTATTTTTTGATCACACCATAGGTGTTTCTGTAGATGTTGGTCATGCTGCTATTTACAATATTTTTAGTTTTTCAGCCCTGTCTTTGACAGAAGCTTATTTTTAAATTTGTTCTACCGGTCCTACAGGTACTGAAATGCAGCCCTACGTAGCCATGGTGTTACACCAGCTGGTGGAGATCATTAACAGACCAAATACCCCCAAGACATTGTTGGAGAATACAGGTACCACACGGTGACACATGCTAAGCTAGGCAGCACCAAGGGAGGTGTCTGCCGTCAGAGCGGGGGAAATTTGCAAACTGAAGTGCCTGTTAATCTCATAACTCCCAAGATGTACTTACAAGATTTGCTGGTTGCATTTTATTTACAATTACAGTGCAACTGAAATTCAAATGATCCCTCATGTCTCCAGGACATGAAAGAATAAACAGGAGCAGCTGCCCCTCCCTCCCTAAAATTTTATCTTATTGAATTGAACAAATCTTGTAATTGTACATACTTGGTATTAACAGAGCTGAATTAAACTGTTGCCAGGTTTGACATGTTCTTCCTAATTTTACTGAATGAACTTGTAACAAACATTAGAAGGAAATTTGATAAAAGTGTATATTATGGCCTATAATTCTAGTACTTGATTGGCAAAGTAAAGTTTGCCTCTTTCTGTTAAAATAGTATTTTTAACAGATTTTTATTTGCAGTAACTGCACATAATTGAGAAAGTATGGCACCTTTATTTAGTAATAGTGTTGCATTTTACACTCTACTTTTAGTGTGAAATTTTACCTTTTGCTTTGAATGAAAGTGTTCAAATTATACTGAAATGGCCATCTTCCCAATTACAATGTCTGAACACTTTGGGGTGCAGTGTAATTTAGACTAACTGCTAGGGAAATATTAGGGCATTCTAGTTGTGTTCCTGTTTGTTTGTCAGTTTATTTATTTGTTGTTTTTAGTTACTGTTTTCAATGTGAATGCATATCTGCAAATAGATGTTGAATGTTGTTTAGTTAAGGATGGCAAATGTTTAATGCAGGATATCTGATCCTTCTTTTTTCTCTTTTTTTCCAACAAGAATGTCCACATTACCTTTGGGGGGGGGGGGCGGGTATTGTATCTAGCGAAAATGGAAAATAGGGCCATTAATTTTTGGGGTGGGGTGGCGTTTAGCCGATGTTGCATAGGTATAATTTAGAATGTATGCCAAACTGTAATCCATATCCAGCATAACGCAATATTTGTCATAGAATTCTGGATATGTTCTGGTTTATGTTACCAAGTAGTTTCTACCAAGATACAGCCAATTTAAATGCTGTTATAAGGCAGATGACCTATTTAAATGAAATGGTCCTGAATGAAATATCAATCAGCAGTTTCCACTGCTACAGTCAATCAGTGTATCCTGCAGTGAACCTGTTTCTAATGAGCATTCATCTGCTTTCTGCATGTTTCATTGGATTGTTCATAAATGCCTGTTTTAATGAGAATGTTGCATAGTTTGTGTCTCTTAAACTTAGGTCTCCCTCCTCTGCTTCATACGAATCTGCTGGAATCTAGTGTTCTCCATGTAGTTGGCTTGGAGTAATCTTTAAACCATTTCTTTTTTCTTAGTAAGATTAACCTTTTGTGAGTTTAAGGGAGAAAACTTAGGAAGCTCAATAGCTGTGCAGTGATTAGATTTTCTGGGGATGCGATAATGAAATGTTAAAATGGGTATTGAACATATTTCATTAGCATTGATTTATAATTTTCAGAGTTTTATGGTAATAGTAGGTATTGTAAAATAATCTTCATGGCCAATATTTGAGGTATCTGTACTCTTGTATGTTGAGTTTACCAAAGGTTACATTGTGCTTTCAAGTATTCTCCCTTAAACGTTTTGTTTATTTTAGAGTATCATATTTTACATTCCCCTTAGCTGGGGTATTAATAATCAACACTAGTAAAATCTTATGTTTATTATCATACACAGGTTCTGTTGATTTCTGTTTCTGAGTTATTTGTTGTGTTTTTCTTTATTTTTTTCTCCTCCCCCTCATTTGCTCATGTCTTGGTTGGCGTTTGGTGGTGTATAACCGTGATTGCGTTACCTTAGCAATAACAATTGGTCGTCTTGGTTACGTTTGTCCTCAAGAGGTGGCTCCCATGCTACAGCAGTTTATAAGACCCTGGTGTGTATTATTCAATCTTTTATTTAATTCATTTCTTCTTCACTCTCCTCTTTGTCTCTCTGTCCCTCTCCCTTTTTTCAGTCTGAAAGAACTATTTTCTGTTTTTTAGAATCACAGTCCTTAATCATTGCCAGTCATGTGACTAATCCTGTCCTTTTTTAGGTCTTGTGATTTTTTTTTTCCCTCAGTAGCACCTTTCATGTATATATTTATTTATTTTAATTTGTTGTTTATTGTCGCTAACAACTAATTAGTGCATGGGATAAGATTGTCACATGCTTGCTGATTCAAAAAAGGGCTTGTATATATGCCAAAAGAGCATTATCAGTCCACCAAAGTAGTCTTCCCCAGTGCATGCCTCAATTCCAGAATGTTCCAAACCTTAATTTGAAAAAAAAAATGTTGTACGGAAGGTGCTATTGTTGTCGGTGTCTTATAGTAAATGTCAGTTGTAATAGTCAAGTGTAATATTAAAACAAAATGCCCTTTTTCAGTATGCTCAATTGGCTTTTTAACAAAAAAGTAAATGGCAAATTTTCCTTTTTCTTACTGTGCATGTCAGAATATTTGCTGATTACAATTATTGAAAATTTTACTAACTATTGTGTGTCACAACAAATGGCACACGTTAAAACTAAATGGACACAAAACTGTTTAAGCATTAATGCTTTTTATAACGGCTTAAATATTAATTTTTCTACAAAGTATGAACTTTTATTAATGTAGCAATTATTTCTCATAGCTTTGACTAAAATACATTTATTCCACAGGAATTTATATTAACCTGATAGAATGTAAATTAAGACCAAAATGTATATGAAGTGTTGTGAAATGTCATGTTAAAATGATGTAATTGAGAACTGTAATATATTTATGTATAGTTAAGTATGTATTGCAATAATTGACTGTGCAAACTGTTTAGTGTCTGAAATTTTGCATCAGTATAAAACAAAAACTGCTGTAGTTCAAATGTCCCTGGTTTTTCTATTGGCAGGTGCACCTCTTTACGTAACATAAGAGACAATGAGGAGAAAGATTCTGCTTTTCGAGGCATCTGCACTATGATCAGTGTCAATCCAGGAGGAGTGGTGCAGGTGATGTCTGCCTCCCCCCCCCCCCGTCTCTCTTCCTGGTCACACTTGCCCAGGGGACTGTGGGCAAGGACAGGAGAACAGGCTTCAGAAATGAATGGCATTTTCAGTGGATGAATGAATGGAACGCTCCTTTCCTGTTTAAATTTTTTTTCTTCTGCCTTTCAGGACTTTATATTTTTTTGTGATGCAGTTGCCTCATGGGTTAATCCAAAGGATGATCTACGAGACATGTTCTGTAAGGTAAGGACCGTATCTGTTTTACGGATGAGACTCTTGCCAGGGAAAATGTATTAATCAATGTCTTGTTGCCCAAGTTCAGTTGATGAACTTGACGAATGATGCTTTCCTCATGTTCCTGGGCAGAAAAGTGTGGTAGCTCTCATCCAGTGCTAATTTTGACTTGCTCTGCTGCATGCTGATTTCGCTGATCTTGGTGAACACAACTGGAGCATTCGGGATGCCATTTCAGATACTCCATGGATTCAAGAACCAAGTGGGAGACGAAAATTGGAGACGATTCTCGGATCAGTTTCCCTTGCCCCTGAAGGAGCGTCTGGCAGCCTTCTATGGCGTGTAACTTCATAGGTGGCAAGAGGAGTGCATGCGCGGGGGTGAGGCTCACTGCGCGCTGCAGTGACTGTCAAGCCTATAACTAGTATGAGTTCATTATGATTATTCCCCTCAAGCCACGAAGAGACTAAACTAGAATTAAATTCAGAATTAAACTAGATGTAAATTTACATTTTATTTATTATTATTTTTTAAACGCTCAATCTCAGCGTTCCCAGTGCAGGAAATGTTAGTGTCTGCCAGCTTAAAAGTACTTTTTTGAAAAGCACATTTCAAAGAGAGTATGGAAAATATGAGTTTGAGAAGTGATTTTGAGTAAGGCCAGCAGTATTTGTGATGTTAGGTTTGCTGAGACCTTGACTGTAGGATGCTGCGCCGTCTCCATCTGCATCGCAGTAGAATCTTAATTCTGTTTCTCTTTCTGCTTTTAGATCATTCACTGTGGGAGACAACGGGGGCCTCTATACCCAGGGGAAATGCCCATTACTGGGGGGACAGGGGGACCCAGTGGGGTGGGGGGGTGGGCTCAGTGTGTTTCCAGCCCCTCTGAGTGGGTGGGAAGGACGAGTCGGCCATGCGGCTGTTTATGCAGAGAGGCGAATAAAACCCAACAGGCCAATTTAGTGGGAGGAAAAAATAAGCTTTTATCAAGTCATTCAAAAAAGACCAGACTTTGTTTTCTATTTCGCATCTATGTAGGTGTGATTGAAACTGGGATTTTTTTTTTCAAGATGGGTTAAAACTTCAGAGAAAATGTTGAAGATGAGAATCTAAATCAGTCTGATGGCAAAACAACAATTTTACCAATATGAAGAATATATGATGTAGATGGTCTTGGATGCCGACCTTGTGTCTCTTCAGTGAACAGCTGCTAGCACAGGATGAGTAGTAGTGGCGATAATTCATACAAATGCTATTGTTTTCAACAGTCTAGCCTGCTAACAGCTAGCGGGTTCTCTGCTTCTGCATATCATAGGAATAAATGACATCCTCATATAATCGTAATCAAAACAATTATTAAAAACTGAAATTGGCAGTGGCAATGCCATTTGAGAAACATCTAGAAAGCTGGATATTTGACATGTACATTGGGGGTGGTGTCTCAAAAGTACAGCCGATTGCAGGCAGTGAAGGCAATGGTGTATGTCAGGATTAATGCGACACCAGTTTTCTGTTGCATTGCCCAGTGTTCTACTTTCCCACTGCAGCCCCTTTGGTTGTAGAACTGAGATTCTGTTAAGGATAGGTTTAAATAACAATAGTTCCGATAAAGCCATGAGATACCAGTAGGAAATAAGATTAAGGTTGATAATAGTAGCGACTTTAAACCTGCACATCGTGGGAATCCGATATACCTGTGCAATACCTTTTGCTTCTGTGCTGTCAATGTAATGTGCTTTCTGCATGGACATATACTAGTGAATAAACCAGATTTTTCTGGGACTACAAGCTGTGTGGTTAGGAAAAACTGTTAAGGGCTTTGTTGAACATTGGTCGGCACCGAAGGACAGCAATCAGTGTCTGCTTGAGGTTCTTGGTCGTCCACCTCCACTCAACTTGGTTTTTATTTAATTTTATTTTATTTTAACGCATGATCTCAAGAATGCTTATAATTAGTTATTTAAATGGATGTAATAAGCAGGGTACTCAAATTTGATTCGCGCATGTTGGTGGCCTCACTTCCCTAAGTAGATTAATGGGTGATATATCGATAATGAAAAGTGGATTATGACCCTCATATTACCTACTTATTTGACGTTTTTTAATTTCTCATTTTTAGGCTACATATTGTGGGCCCTTATGTGTTCAGCCTATCCCTTCACCTTAATATGTATTTGTTACATTGTTTAATACTGTGAACCTGGAACAAAATAGATCTGGTACTATTAAGTGTTTTGTTTTGATTCTCCAAAGTGCGAGTCTTGAATATGTAGATCGGCTGACTGTATCCCATGATGAACAGAGGACAGGCAGGATGATGGGATGTACCAACTAAAACTCACTCTGCTGGTCAGAGTGAAGCCCACCATTTCCCCCCTTCCTCTACCGCTTTTCTTTCTTTGCTTTCGTAGCATACCTACACATTGGTGCCCTTCTAAAGCCATAACGGATTCTGGCAGAGACTTAAGTGTTTAGTGCTAATACGTTACTCCCCTAATTTTAATGGATCTCTACATGCTCTCATTCTGTGCGTGAGTGGTACTGTCTGTCCCAACCTGCAAAAGTGAAAGGCACATAAGTCTCCTTTTTAAAATCAGTTGGGGTTATTAGTGCATTTGTATTTCCACATTCCTCATCTTCCTGGACTGGATGCCTTCACTTTAATTTACCTTGAAGCATACTGTATTCCATGTAAAATTCTAAGAATTACCCTATCGATGTTTTACCCCATATAGTTCAACCACTGTTTATTCATTTCTTTTAAAGAAAGAAATGGCATAGTGTTCAAATCATATACGATTGGAAAGACTTTGAAATTTAAATTCTGTTATGTTTAATTTCACTACCACAGATGCTGTGCGTTTTTGTTTTATTGTAAAAATATGCATATATTTGATGGACTATGCAAAGTCCTATAGAAATTTTCTTCTGATGTAGAAAGATAAGTCCATCAGAATTTCAGAGTCAACATAAGACTACTATTAGTCAGCTTGAGTATTTATTTGTTTTTATTTATTCTAAAGTGAACGTTTTGTTTCTCTGCCTTGCAATATAAACCACCCAAAAGAATGGACATTATAATAAAGGAACCATCATGGGATATATGAAGCACCTGTTTTATGGTTTTCATGTTTGTGCTGTGTGAATGTTTCTGAAGTTGTGATAATTTTGTCTTGTCACATTCCAGATGTTTGGCATGCTTAAAAAGCACGGCTTAATTTGTCTGCTACTCTCACACTGAAGTAAATGCTTTTGGTGTGCTGTCTTACAGATATGGCCGCTGCTAAGTGATGATGTAGTTTTCTACTTGAATATTTTTGTTGTAGAAACCTCAGGAGGTCTGTGTTTACTGTTATTTTTTATGTATGCCTTTTCCATTTGAGCTTCCCTACTGAAGGACTCTAACAAAAATAGACTACGAAGTAACTCCTGTTCAACCCCAAATAGACATATAGATTTAGAACTGGTCATTTTAGAAACTTTCCCCATTTTAGGGAAAAAGAATCTATTACTAACTTTAACGATTGAGTGAACTTCTACTTGTCAAGATAGTTTGCGGGTACATTCATAGAAAATTCATAAACTAAAGTTCATATGCTGGAAGAAAACAAATGGCACATAAAATACAAAGGGGTGACTGATTTATTATAATTACAAGTACAGTATTTACTGGGTGCCTTGAAAATCACCTGGATGATTTCAATGTAAGCATTGTCACAAAGTAAAAAAGGCACATTGCACATTTGCTCTGATCTGGTCTTACTGGGGTTGAGGATTAGGGTTTTCTTCGGGGGGGGGGGGGGGGAGTAATTGAATATAAAAAGCTTAATATCGCACCATCTACTGTAATGTTAGAATGTCTCCTTAAAAACATCCTCCAGCAAACTTCTCTTTAGCTGTGTATACTTGACTAGTATTTCTTAAAGTCTGCCTTCACTCTTTCACAAACATAAGAACTTAATTTTGAATAGTAATATGGTTTTAATTTTTTGATAAGCTGCTGAATTTTAAAGAAAAAATTTTGGGGCCACCAAATATTTTGGATCATGCAAAGAATATATATATATTGTACTGTAGTAATTTTGTAATGACATTTGTATGATGTAGTGATAGATGTGAATGTTAATCACTGCTTGGATCTGTAAATTGTTGAAAATAAATTGTTTACATACATCTCTAAAATGTGTGTTGTGAATTTGATCCTATCACCTTTGACTTATTTATAGCCGGCCTCCCCTGCCATCAACACCCCCCTTATGATTAAGAATTTGATTCTATTACTATTTTGTATCATAGCAAATTATTTGTCTGTTTTGTATATGTATATTTTTTATATTGGCATATATGCCCCCCAATATTTATTATAGTTACGGTCTTGGACATATGAGGAATATTAGTCTGTATAGATCACTTGGTTTGACATAAATACACTATATTGCCAAAAGTATAGGGACACCTGCCACACATGAACTTTAATGACATCTCATTCTTAATACACAGGCTTTAATATGGAGTTGGCCCACCCTTTGCAGCTGTAACAGCTTCAGCTCTTCTGGGAAGGCTGTCCACAAGGTTTACGAGTGTGATTATGGGAATTGTTGACCATTCTTCCTGGAGAGCATTTGTGAGGTCAGGCACTGATGTTGGACAGGAAGGCCTGACTCGCACTTTCGACTCTAATTCATCCCAAAGGTGTTCTGTTGGGTTGAGGTCAGGGCCCTGTGCAGACCAGTCAATTTGCTCCACACAAGGAGCAAGTGGGGGTGTCTTAATACTTTGTCAATATAGTGTATATCAATCAGTGCAAGTGTGGAGTATATTTTTAAATATAGTGGTACCTCAGTTCTCGAACTTAATCCGTTTCGGACTCTGGATCGAATCCTAAAAAGTTCAAGTTGTGATTGAATTTTTCCCATAGGAAATAATGGAAAACCAATTAATTGGTTCTCAGCCCCCCCAAGATTACACCTAAATGTGTTTTTTTAAGAGTTCACACACAAAATGAACAGCATAAAACAAGAAGAGCATGTTTTCTTAATGGCTTCCAAAACAATAAAGATCTTATTCCAACATTACCCCTGTCCTGCCCCAATCATCCGCTCCTTCCGTGTGCCACGCCCCCTCGGTAACCTCGTGTGGGATCCCCATGTCATCAGCTGTTTCTGGTCATTGTCATTAGTCCTCTGTATTAAGTCTGTGTTGTTTAAGTTCTTTCCCCCAGTCCGGCCATTGAGTGCGTTCGACTTGCTTACAGCGCTGGCTTAAAGCAACGCATTCTGATCCTGACGCAATGCATTACGGTTAGATGCATTGCAACCTCTCACCCGGCTGCACAAACTGGAACTGCCTCCGTGACGACACACCTTTGCCCTTATTGGCTGAAGAGTTTAGTTGCACGCATGACGTTTGTATCCCAGGCAGTTCCGATGCGTAATCTGCTATTTCTCCCGAATATCACGTAAAGCAGTGAGAACTGGTTTTCAGTTAATTTACCTGGTAAAATAAAGTTTAAATAAATTACATAAATGCTCTAATAGTACACGTAAGTTAGTGGTTTATTTATTGTTAGTTACTGTAATGTTGCGCTGCTTTATTTGGTTAATCGTCCAGTCTGTGAAGAAGGCATTCAAGTAAGAATTGCATTGTAGTATGACTCATTTCCTGGCGCGTACAATTTATATTAGGTCAGTGTTCACGGTTCGATTTCTGATATTCAGATCGAGTTCTAGGTCAGACTGGTTTGGTCGACTTTCAAGAAATTCAAGTTCTAGTGAGTTTGAGAACCGAGGTACCACTGTATATAGAATACTGAATATAAAATTAACTTTACCACAGTTAATTCACAAAGGTTTACAAAATTAACAACAAACAGCCCCCCACTTGCAATATTATTAGTGGGTTTCTGTTGGCCCCCACCTATATTCTTAACTAACCTCCCTGCCCCCCAAGTCCCTAGTTTAATCACTCCTCAGCTACTCTACACATACACCTCCCCAATACACTACTTCCCTGCCAGTTCAGATGCAACCCATCGGACTTGAACAGGTCCCACCTGTTCCAGGAGGTCTTCTAGTGCCCCATAAACCTAAACCCCTCTTTCTAACACCACCCTTTTAGACACGCATCCCCTTATCTCAGCTAACTTAGCCTGGCTTGCACGTGAAACAGGAAGTATTCCAGAGAATACCGCCATAGATGTTCTGCTTCTAAGCTTATCCGCAACTTCTATAAATTTATCCTGCAGAACATCCCTCCTGCCCATGCCTATGTCATTGGTGTCAACATGCAATACGACCGTTGGATCCACCCCGGCTGCGGTGATGTCCATACAGTTTGGAAGATCCCCCACCTGGGCACCAGGCAGGCAAGACACCGTACAGGACCCCCTATCACAGATGCACACATAACAGTCTACATCTCTAATAACTGAATCCCCTACTACCACAACCCCCTTCTTCCTGGGAGGAGGGGGCTCCTTGGTGCCTGAGGAACCCACCTGCCTCCCCAATCGCTTAGAGCTTCAGGTGATGCCACCTCTGTTAAGTGTGTATGCCCATTCTTACGTATGTCTATAACCTACGGTCATCCAGCTCACTCGCCCTCTCCGTTCTTCATTCTCCCCCCTCACACAATCTCCCTAAAAGGTGCATTATCTATCTCTTCTAATTCTGTGTTGTGTTGGATGAGAGCCAGTTGCTCCTCAAGGTCACGAACCTTGATCATGAGTGAGTACACCAGCTGATATCGCTCGCAGGTGAAGTCCGACTGGACGCAAGCATCCAGAAGGGTAAACGTCTTGCAAACTCAACACTGAGCTGGCCGGATAATTAACTATGTCACTATGACCCCGTCCCATACTCCCAGCCATGTATAATTATATAGCGTGCTGTATTTGACTTCTAGCTGATTTAATTAATACATAGTTAATACAATAAATTGCTGAGAACTTTTAATGTTCTGACAGGGTCATAGATATAAAAGCCTCTTGGGAGGCTGAAAAAACACAAAAAAATCCCCACCGCACACTACTGCAGGAGCAGGAAAAAGAAAAATCTAAATTGTATCCTCTTCCTATGCTAACTCTTTAAACTCTGTCCATTTTTGAGGAGTTTGCACCCCTTTGATTATTACATTGCATGTACATGAGTTAGCCACATATGCTGTATGTTTTTGTTTTCAGGACATTCTGGGCTAGTCAGATATGTCATAATTTGATTGGGGCGGGGAGCCAGTACTCCATCTGCAGGATTCTGAGTATCGGCTAAAGGACATTTACATCTGTTCTTGTTTTCTGAGATCATGACACCAACAGGAACTCCTGCATTTGTCATACAGGGGCTGTCTGTCCATTCTGTCGAACTGGGATATATTGCTGAAAACACATCCGACATACTAACTTTGAGACAACATCCGAGTGTATACGACCACACTAAGACAGGAACTGCAAGTTAGTCTTGCTGTAACTTTATGAAACTTTTGACTGGCTAAAAAAAAATAATATACAAGTGTTTATCGCTACAGACATGCAAATATACTCAGCAGTACAGAACACAGCTTTTAGTTCATTATGATTTTTGTGTTTTTGACGTTTTTATTTATTTTACATATTTATTTTTATAATGTGCAAATGAGTGTCTCGTGGTTATTCACACCGACGCATTGCTTTGTACAACTGTTCCTAATTGTGTTTGTGATTTTAATCAGTGTTGGGCATTTCAGGTCCAGAAGCTACAAATCCAGACCATGGTTTTGATTCTACCAACCAGCTGAGTATGA
>JAODUD010000117.1:9826816-9850256 GCA_026784285.1 Stomatorhinus walkeri
ACAAATCCAGACCATGGTTTTGATTCTACCAACCAGCTGAGTATGAAGAGCCACAGTCACAGAGTACTCAGCTGGTTCGGAGAAACAAAACCATGGTCTGGATTTGTAGCTTCTGGACCTGAAATGCCCAACACTGATTTTAATAATAAATGATTTAAAAATGCTGTTTTCTCTGCTATACCGAAATTGAACCGCGAATCCAAAGCCTAAGTTTGTACCGAAATGTGTTAGACTTTTATTGGCCGTTGAATGTTATCTGTAAAATAATTTAGATTGCTGTCTGATAATTGATAATCTGGCTAGGGCCAGCGAGTTGGTGGAATAGTGAAAGTTACTCAGCTGGATGGGTTAGTGACATTTTATGAACACGTCATATGTAGGCCTATTGCAAACACCGATTTCTAATAAAAATACACTATTATAGAACTGCATAGATGTAATTCAATGACAGACACCGGCTGAAAAGCGGCACCGGACCTTTCCGCCATGTTTAATTCCAGCTGACCAATAGACGCGGAAGGTAGACACCCCTCTTCTAGGACCCGCCCACCCGTTAAAAAAAGTGACATATCAGAACCAAAAAAAAGCATTCCAGAAGCAAAATTAAAATAAAATAAAATTCCAGAAGCAACACAAAAAAGAGAATATGATGAAAAAACGATTTCATCCTGTATCTTTGATATTTGCAATGTATATTTTATTCAGGTTAAAACACCAAACAACATGACAAAGGTGATATTATTTCTTTTATAATATACTATACATATGATCATTTTTGTATATAAAATAAAGAGCCGACTTACGCTGGAACCGATCGCAATTGTAAGTCCAACACTATATTTTGCAGTACCAAGTTTTTCTGATTTATGTTTTTTGCTTGAATAATCCGGGGATAGATATTAAAGGGTTGAGAAATACTTCACGGTAAACAATATTTTAGACACTTTCATTAAAATGCATAGGAGCACTTTGGTTCTTGGACATCTTATCGAAATCTCGTTTTTTTGTTATTGTAACCCTTGTCATTTTCACACAGCAATTGTGAAGAATCTTGATTTACACCAAATACAGAAACAGTTTTAAAACCTTATTGTGATTTAATAATACATTGTTAAAAAAATTAACTTTTAACATCATGTTTTTTTTTTTAAATTAATTTTTACGAGTATACTACAACACAAATATTAAGTATTACCAAATAAAATAGCTTTGATGTAGTTGGCTGCTTTTTCTATGTAGCCTGTAGCGTACAGAACTACTATATTAAAACAGTAGCTTGGCTTAGGTACTATTAACCATTAGTAGCTTGTAGCTTGAAAATCTAATGTTTAAAATGTGCTTCCCCAACACTACATGTGAATGCTTGGTATGGTGTATTTGCTTGTTTACTCACAAATGAAATATTTGTAAAGTACCATGATTTACTCATGCCATATGAGAGAGGTTGCTATGTCCATTTTGAGACTTCATGGATCACTCTGTTTATAGGGAAAGCAGATAATAACTGCATGGTGTGCCTATTGCTGTAAAACCGTGTTGAAAAAAGAAAAATCTGTATAAAATCATGTTGCTGGTGTTTTGCCAAAAGGGCCTATAGTCATGGAGAAAGCACTGAAGGGTGGGGGGCAAATCTGCTGCTTAACACCCCTGTATGATTATGATTGCATCACGCTTACTATTTTAGATGGCAGTGTGTGGTTGTCTGGTGTAACATAGCAAAATTGTTTTTTTTTAATATGGGTAGATAATAGGGTGGACATCTGAATATTGGAGGGGGGTGATATATCACAATTATGGCCTTGCAAATAATCAAAGTGGCTGCTTCAATAAAGTAGTCCTAATCACTAATTAATCGCTAACTTCTAACAAGGCCATTTCTGCTGTGCATTCCAAGAGCACAAAATTATGTAATGTCTACTGGTGACAGTGTAAAAAGCTGTTTTCAGTCATTAATAACTGCAGTCAATGAGAAAGCAAGCTGGAAAGGTGCATCCTGTAATCTAGTTTCAACTATCCGTACAATGAGAACATGAAATCATTGACTGTTGTCCCACTAACTTATCCTTGTCCTCTAACCAGCAGATCTAAGCATAGGCAAACTAGGGTCCTATCAGAAAAAGGGTCCAAGACACCCTCCCCCCCCCACCGCCAACCAGCAAAATCATCCTCCAACACCGAAATTCCTATGGGCCTGTCTAAGGCAACTGTAGATTGATGGGTAGATCTGCCACTGGTGGTAGGGCACAAGGCAGGGGTGCATCATATAACATCAGTAAAAAATATGATATAAGTTTGTTTAAATTTGATTCAACAGTAAAATTGTCATGATCTGCCCGTCCGAGCCTCATGTGTGCCACGCCCCCTCGCTATCCCGTGTTCTACCCCGATGGAAATCATCTGTTGTCAATTCGTCTGATCGTATTCATCTGTTTTGTATTAGTTCATGCCCGTCTCATGTATTTAGTCCGCGTCTTAGTCAGTCTTGTCGGATCCGTCATTGTGGTGTCTTGTGGCGTTTACCCTGATGTCCCTGCGTTTACCTATTCCCATTGGAAGATTAAACCCCGTTTTCCCGACGACTTGTTTACCTTTGCCTCTGTTCGCCACACGCCGCCGACACCCTGGCACAGCTTCGCAACGAACCGTGACAAAAATAATAAACAGCACCATATTCCCTCTTGATATCATTGAATCTGAAATGAAAATGCTGTTTTTAGACTGCTGACAAGTTGGCATGGCTCAACAGAGAACAATTAAATGACTGTCAGCATTGTGCTCTGCTTATTTACTATCCTATATCATGGAATTTAATGGTAATGATTCATTTTCTATTTATTCCTGAAATTTTATATCTTGGGAACTCGGTCCATCCAACTTGATATACCTAACAAATACACAAAAAATAAAGCGCCACATCACCACCATGTGCGGATACATATTTATGTATGTAGCAGAAACTTTTTTAAATAAAATTTTTGATAGATATTTTCTTTACAGATTTAAGATATTGCTAATCAGTACGATATCAGTCCTAAAACATGAACAAAATAAAATAAAATATATTAAAATATATTCCTATATAGTCCTATACGTAGATACCCATTTCCCTCCTCCGTAGGATGATGTTATGTTATATTGAAGGACTCGGCCGGGAAATATTCCCCTGCTGTTACTGTACCTTCCACGGGTGGCGCCATTTCTTCTCTTTCCGCGAGCGGGATTGGGAGTAAAAGGCAACTGATACTTCTCAGACTAAGGGAGGTGGAGTCTGAAGGTGGGGAAGGAGAGAGAAGAAAAAAGAAAAAAGCAGACACAACAGAATAGGGGAGGACAGCAAGCTAACTACGTCAATTGAAATTAACGTAATAATATCAAAGGCGGCTGCAAAGGATAAGAAGAAATCAGGATGATAATGGCCTATTTCCTAGAGAATTTCTGGGTAGGTTTCGCATTTATCCGTTGTCATTAAAACTATGTCACTAATTGGGAGACTAGTCGCTAAAAAACAAATCTTGCATTTCCAGTAAATGTGAACATTGGGTTTGTAATAATTCTCTCGCTACCGTTATTGTTGTCGAAAATAGTTTCAATGTTCGCTGGAGAGAAACTCGAAGTATTTTACCGTGGCCACTCTTATTTTTTCGGCGAACACCATTTAGGCTACCTTGGGGATTGGGCCTTAGTACGGTCCATCTAAACTTGAGTGACCAACTGGCGACCACCTTCCTTCTTGTTGATTGGCTGCCTGAGCGATTCTTGGGCCGCTCAGTGTCTTACCTCGGAATGTCATTGGTGTATTTGGTTGTCATTTACTTTGTGGGTCACGTCACCGGCTTCCGTAATTAAGTTAGCAAGAGAAACCATGTATTTATGAAAGTTTCTTAGAGAAAGAGGGAAAAAATATGAGAGGCATTTCCCCGGGCTTCAGTCCAAGTTTATTTTTCACCACTTATTCATGTCGGGTGTTGTTCGAATAATTGATTGCGAGAAATGTGCTCTGTACTGTGGTGCTACTATGTAGGCCAGATGAGGTCCAGCTATAGTTCTGAAAAATGTCATTTGCCCTTAAAATAACCAACTACATAAATGAATCGACACTCGTTATTGCTAAACGCAATCCATTAGGCTCAATTTAGTTGGTCTTTGCATCAGGCCACTATTGTCTACCGATTAGTATATAGTGGTGTTACGAAATTTTATATTCGTTTTCAACTATAGCTAATATTCTTCAAGAAGCTAACAATGAAGCTGTCACTTAAAAACATATATAGCTTCAAGCTGGCGTGTTGTACAAGATACATAATTACACATGCAATTAATTCATGCTAGCAAGTGCTGGTTACCAGCGAATTCCAAGTTTGCAATGTTTTTCTAGCTACAGGAAAGAGGGTCCGACACTACAAAAAGCCCGCTTCAGCCCCTTTTGGACAAGCTGAATTGTCTGTGAACAATTAAACAGAAAGAACAATATCATCAGTTGTGTTCAGTAGAAACGATGCATGGTCGAAAGGGATACGTAGAGATTTAGGATCTTGGATATAATTAAACGGACGTTTTTTCTTCGTAAATTCCGCGCCTCTCAGTTCCTTTCAGTATGAGAATTGTGAATATGCAGCATAGTGTGTAGTTCTACGTGATATGTTGTTCCCGTATATGCGTGTATTCGTTATAGTGTTCTAAAAATAACCTAGTTTGTTCATCTTTTGTATACTTTTAAAGCAATAGCAACTTTTTGATTATTTAATCAGATTATAATCAATGTATGTTAAAATGATCTCTGCTTGCTTTTAACAAATGCGTGCATTCAAAAAAGCATTTCAAGTAGAAAATCTAGTATTTGTATAAATGTGTGAATAGATGAACAGTATTCAAGGGTCTACCTTATATGTGTGCACAGGGTATGACAGACATATCGTGCATGTATGGGTACTGTATGTCTGGGTGATACGTAAATGTGTTTCATCACAGGGTTTTGCTGCTATTTAGACTTTAAACATTGATGTTGCCATGGATATTTAGTGAAATTGAAGAAACTAAATTGCATATAATAATTACTTTGTCAGTGTTAAAGTTGGTTAAGTTCTAACAGAACCTCTTTCGAGCAAATTTGAGATGGATAAACGATCAAAGGATGTTTGTCATCATATTCTGTGTCTTTTCTTCATGTCAGTATGAATTAGCAAGTCAGGTTAATCATTGAAGTGTACGGAGCACAGTACATTATATGTGTATAATAATATATTGCAGTTGTGCATGACCTGAGGAGGATTTTATCTCATCTCCCTTACTTTCCCTTCCCATCACAATGCAGTCATTCTTTTATTTCAGTCATACTCTTTCCATTTGTTCATCCTCACAAACTGAACATTCTCTAATGAAATTATGTATTAAGCCTCTGAGAGAGTAATCACTTCATCACGTCATTGAAAATGTCATGGGTCACATCATGCATTCCCTGCACCAATGTGAGTTTGTTTAACTTTCTATGGGAAAATGTGTTTTTATAAGATCATTTAAACAAGCTGAAGTTGTTTGTTGTGGGATGTCCTGTATGGGTACACTTTGCAGAACAATTCTTTCCATAGTAAGTAAGCTTCTTGTTAGGAATGTCTCCTTATTAAATTGTAAATGCACAGGTAGAACACGTATGCAGTGGTGTAAGTGTGGGTGAAAATCATTTGTCTTGTATTTGTTATGTTTGCTTAACAATCACAACACACACAAGTAGTGGACATAACAATAGGCGCATGTCTTTGAACTTTGAGAGGTCATGTGGCAGATTTCGAGTTTAGATATCAAAGAAAATGCTGATGTGTGGAAAAAGCCCATATTATAGATATTTAATCTTTGAGTGATGCAAGAACTTTGCAGTTTAATAATGGTAAATAGAGGCATGGCTGTTTGTTACCCTGCTTGTGTCTGTTGCTGGAGTTCTAATTCAGAACAGTGGCATCAGATTGTTCTATGAATTCAGTAATTATAAAGGTCTGAATTGTTTGGACTGTCTCCACATTGTTCTGCCGAAGTACTTCTTGAAGCTCTCTCCATGTGTGTGCAGGTAGCAGCTGGTGGGTTGCGAGAGGGCCTATGTCTTTCTAAAGATGGCAGTGGGTCACCTGTGCTGTTCTGTATTCTGTGGTGTGTAAAGACTGGTTTGGCAAGGAGTCCATCTGAATGGTGCACACCCAGCCTTTAAGGCCTCTTTATGTATGTAGGGTATTGAATATAATGTAGAAGTGAAACAGGCTGAATTGGGTGAGAGAGCAAAAAGAAAGCAATTTTGCAAAATGACATAGTTGTCATATATATGTATATATAGCTTGAAGGTATTTGTATATGTACGTAGCTATATGCTACAAAAACTCCAGTTTGGAACTCCAGTTGTCTATATTGCAAAATTCAACTGGCTATTCTTGTTTTATGGTGATAATCCAATTTGTCAGCCTTTACCTGCTGTTTGTCAATCATTTATAGCAGTCAGCAAACGTAAGCGTTTGAAAATGAAAATAATTTTCAATTCAAAAGTGTGAAAATCCTTCTCACTTATATGGATGATATCATGTAATGTGTAAATGCATCTAATGGGGTTTAGTATATTTTTGTTGTTGCAAGCTTTTCTTCTGGTTTAAAACATTGATGACCCAGTTTTATCTGTCACATAGAAAACATTGTCACGAATTTATTGGAGATTTACAGTTAGTGACCTGTGGTCATAAAATGTACATTCAGGAATGTATGTGTGTATATATTCTTCTTCTGTTATACTGTGAAATGGTTCATAATTGAAATAAGTTCCAGAATGATACATATCAACAATTTCTGTGCATGTATATGTATTAGGATTGAGAGTCCTGACAGGCCTAATAATTATCTGTGTTGGCAGACAACTGCCTTTTCTGGTCTAGTGCTTATTTTACACTATACTAGAGGTGTAACAATGTACAAAATTAAGTTTGGTACACAGTTTGGTCTTATGTGTTCTCTCTCCTGTGTTGGTGCAATTTATTGGGAAACCAAAATGTTCCCAAACTGCCAATTATGACTGATTCTAGCCATAATTATCCATAATTCGCAGCCTCAATTAACATAATATTTTCGGTGTTGAACATCTGCTTGTGAATTTAGGTTCCGCTTGTGTCAAGAAATGTGATCATTCTTTTCATTGTGTGCACCGAGCCAAATGTAATATACCAAATCCGTGTTCTGGAACTTGCACCATACTATCACCTGAAAGTTTGTCTTGCATATGTTTCAATCAGGGGGGTGACACTGAGAGGGGTAACTTATTAAAAATTAAGAAATGATTAATGGCAATGAAGTTATTACTGATATTGATCTGCGGCACATTTTATAACAGTCGTATTTGTAATAGCTTGAAATGATTAAAAACCGATAAATGATTTGTGATTTAATGATTTGAAATATATATATATATATATACACACACACACAGAAACACAGACGCTCTCTACTTATGAACTTTCAACTTATGAATTTTCAGACATACGAACAAAGTGGACTATAAGTCCAAATTGTGTTCATTTGGGCTCCTGTTTTCTGTCTGCAACATAATTTTTCTTTTTTCTGCACGCCAATTCCGCCTAGTATGACTTATGGCTGCTGTGTATACTCCCAACATCCTAGTTCTTAGTACTTGTGTATTCTCTTAAAATATGTTGAATAACGACTTACGAACATTTCAAGTTGCGAATGGCCGTTCGGAACGTATTTCATTTGTAAGTAGAGGAGCATCCGTGTGTGTGTCTGTGTGTCTGTCTGTGTGTGTGTGTGTATATATTTAAACCACAAATGGAAGGGATTAATTCGGACACTAGTGAACAAATAAATTGTTCAACTGGGATAGACTGTTTGACGTAAGAGAATAATACTGAACTGTGTGAGCTTCAGCATTAAGACCTTTTCAGCTGTGGAATTTGTATGACGTCAATAATCAGTGGGGCAAGTGTGATTTTGAAAACAACAGGTTTATAAGTGGCAGCTGAAAAAGTAGGGAATGGTAAATGAACTAATAAAACTGGATTAGGGGAAAAATGCAGTCCTTTGGAAAGCAAGAATTTTCACAACGTGATTTCCGAGACTATAAAGGCAGAGATTCATCAGAATAGAGCAAATATTTGAAATTTTATTCATCATTAGTTTTGTTTTGTTTTTAAAGCCAGGCTGGAGTATGGGTGGTCTGCTCTTATCACATCAGAAACCATAGTGATAAAATGACATTAAGGATGAGGTGGAGAAACTGTTGTGGGACACAGGGCATAAGGCTCCTTTGTATGACTTGTGCAATGCCTTCATGACACATGTGATGTTTGTACATGTTTTAAAATGAAATAGATTATTCTGTTAGTAGTCATTCGATATTCCTAGGCAATATTTACATGGTGCAGTACTGTGCATGGTAACTTGTCATTATAAGAAGTACAAGCTCCATTAATCAACTAGGCACCTGACATCTAGAGGCCTCACTGGCAAAATAAAAGTCCTTTTGTGCTGAACTGTCTGAAAGGCCTAGATAGAGCACTGCAGTGCTGCTTCAGATTGGCCAATGACAGCGGATCCGGCTGAGACCCTAATCAGCTGTGCGCTTGAAATGCAAGGCATGCTCCCTCACTCAGATCCGCACTATGAAACTTTGACAGCCTCCTCTTTCTTCTGAGAAAACAAACAGAGCAGGCAAATGATGCAGTGCACCATCCAACGATTTAGTCATTCTTTCATTTGGGCCAATTATTCTCTTTGTTCAAATTTTATTGTTAATGATGTCATTATTGTGTGTGATTTTTTTCCCTTCTGTGGGAGAAAGCAGCATGTACCAGTGTGGGCTTCGCTGAGATGTTCTGGCCAGTTTTCTTAATTCATAAGCACCATGATTCTTATTTGGAATATGCAACCCAGTAAGTCATAATGTGTTTCTGCACTACTTCATACTTGACAATACCTGAAATTCTGTGAACTCCTACAGTATTTATTAATGCTAATAGCCACCTGGGGGAGAAACTGTGATAAAACAGCAGTTCAGTCATGTTTTCTGGACATTGTAGTTTGGATTGTGTTCTACTACAATCCGCATCATATTTCAGTTGGAATTAAACTTCTTACATTATTCTGTGGGATGAATAACATGGTGGCCTGCTTTTTCCCTTAGTTTTTTGTGCTCTTGAAGAGAGCTGTCCTGACCCGTCCTGATTGTCTTGCCAGTTATTTAGATTTTTTTTTTTTTTTTTTAGGTTGATGAATTGAGTCCTTACTTGACCCGAGTCTTTTTTAGTGGAGTGATCCTCTCCTTTGTACTGGATGGTATATATCATATTCAGTATGCATATGACTTTCTCACAAGTGGTTTCATATTGAAAAATGTGTGCTTAGTGCCATTCTGGCTGCACGTCTCAGGTGAATTATTGTCAGAATTGTCAGTCATGCATGACTGCGGTTCCGGGGCTAAGCATCTGCCATGTGGCCTCTTAAGTATCACAAAGTGTGATTTCTGGAATTCCTTTAGAAGGTTGGGCCTTTGGAAGTATGGCACCTATGTTCATATCGCAAAAATGCTAGCTTTCTGGATATGTAAATGCTGTAATTACAGACTGCTTTGAAGGTCTGCTCTAATGTATGTCTCAGGTCTGGCTTGTTTTCCAAACTGTGATTTTTAAAATATTTTCTTTAAGTAAAGCTCTAAACTCAGTAATTATTCTATTGCAGTGCTCAGAGACAACTCTTATGACACATTTGCACTAGATTCTACTTTAGGATTGCAATAATCCTCTGGTATTTATGATGCTTTCTTTTCAATGTCCAGGACAGTTTCTCTTTACTGTGGTGGAAAGGTTTTTTTGTGTGCATGCATGCGTGTGTGCGTGCACATGCACGTGCACAAGCATGAGTGTTATCCAAACATAGGTTTCGCACTAAATTGTATATTTCATTAAATTAAAGCAATTTTGACTTTGGAAATTTATATACACAGTGTATACTTATATAATTATGTTGACAATATCATGTTAGACTCTACAATTGGAAAATAATATAATTATAAACGTATTCATGCAGCCTAATGGTATCATCATTATTATACATTGGCTATAAATGCTATTGAATAATAGTAAATTATCAATATGAACATGTCAAAATGCAAAACAACTGAAATTATACAGTAATTAAAGGACTCTTGATTCCACTGATGATGCTGTTAGAAAATATCAACTTTCTTTTGCGGATCTGAAATCAGGACTTCAGTCTGTGAACACTTAGTTATTTTTTTCCATCTTTATTGCAATTTTCATGAACAAACACACCGTGACATATTTTGCAGGACATGTAGCCTTGTATGGTATTGTTGGGGTGTTAATTATGCTAATTTACGATTCTCACACACGTGCGCTGTATTACGAACTGGGAGCATTCATGTTTATTCAGGGTGTTTACACGGTTTTCTGAATCTGACATAGCACACTCTCATTAGCCCATTGTCCGAAAACTAGACTTAAGATCAGAATATGAAAATGTTTTGTGCATTTTAAAATTTCAGTCATATTCACTTATTCTTAATGCTTATTCAGTTATTATTGGATGCCACTGCATCTTTTTGTATTTTAAAACAGGTTTTTACGCAAAATGTCGTGATATGGGAAACAATTCAGGCTTGATGTAGATTGAGCTGGACCAGTATATGGAGCATACAACTTGCTGGCTGGATAACAGCTATAAACATCAATGAAACAACGGTCAGCTTGCATGCACTTTCAGTAATAGCTGTGCATAGCTATGATAATTAGTGGAGGGCAGTTTGTGATGATATTCAGAGTAATCTTATGGAAGCAAGACCAGATGTTCTAAAAAAGTGTCAAGTCTTGACAGTGCACTGTAATTTTTCTCCTGGGAAGAGTGCATATATAGTAAGAATTGCTAATTTTGAGGGACCTACAAAGTGTGGGGAGCTTTAAAGAATTTTGATTAGGTGCACCTTTCAAAATGCATGTCGATCTCTGCACTACTCCTCAGATGGTGGGCTATAACTGTGAGGAAGAGTTTGGGCACTCTTTGGAATTATCTGGGTCTTCATATGATATGGGTACAGTTTTGGTTGTTCTTCACCACAGAATTCCATTCAAGTGCAATATGGCCAGATTGAAAGAGATTTCAGCTGTTCTCAGAAGTAAAATGATCGAAGTGCATAAGGCTGGACAGGGTTACAAAAGGATTTCTGAAGACCTGGGCTACTACACAGTTAGACAGTTTATAATGGAAGAAACTGATCAGCATTGTTATACTGCGTAGGTGTGGGCATCGTACAAAGACCAGTGTAAGAGCACACTGTAGAAAACTTAATACCCTGTATATATGGCTGTGGATAGATAGGCATCTCTTGCACTTGTTAACATCTGTGTTCATGCTTTAAAAAAAAAACCCTGAACAACAATATTCATGGGAAGTTAAACTGGAGGAAGCCACTGCTTTTTCTTACTATTTTACAGACCCCTAGATTTTCTACAGCACCGCATTGGTCAATTGGACAGAAGGTAAACTTTTTGGGTAAATGTATGCAGTGTTATTTTTGAAGGAAGCAAAACTGCATACCAGCACCAGCATTTTATACCAGCTGTGAAGCATGACAGAGGGAGTATAATGCTGGATGGATTTCAATCATTGAGCAGCTAATAAATTCTGAGTTGTCTTTGATCTAAAATTGAAATAAATAACTGGTTTAAAACCCCAGAGTAAATAACTGAGAGGATCAAATAGAAGGAAGTCTGACTTTTTGAAAGGGCATTCACATTTAAATGCTGTCATCTGAAGCAGATCATTCTGGTAAGATGGCCTAGTTTGTATGGAGCATTGGGCCAAAATGCCTCCTCACTGCTGCAAAGGTCTACTCTTAAGCGACAGAACAGTATTTAGTTGAGAATATTGGCAATAACGTAGGTTCCAGTGGTTACTAAACATAAGCGTTCATGTACTCATAACATGTACATCCTGACATGCACACTATATGGCAAAAAGTATGTGGACTAGAAATGCACTGATCCAATATCATTGGCACCGATCGAGACTGATTAGACAGGTATCAGCATATGTGACCTATCCATGTCCAATACTTTCCTTTTTAGTTTTCGGCAGTCTGATAAGAGAGCTATTTCTTGTTAAATCTATTTATACAATCAGTCTCACAACAGCTCTTTCCCATTTTAGTTGTGTTTTTTGAATGCTAACAGTTTTTCTGCCACTGGGTGTGAGTGCAGTGACTTCTGCCTGCTGTGACATCATGTGCATAGCATTTGCAGTAGGAGCAGCAGAAGAACATAAGTTAAGAGAGTGACCATCTGGAAGCGTTTTATGCTCTTAGCAATAACTAGTAGCCCGACAATTTGCAGTCTTTGTAAAATTAAATTTTTGAGAGGTGGAAGTAGCGTTTAGTGTAAAATTCCACTAAACAAAAGTGCACACAATTGTGCAAGGCAATGTGAGTAATATGAAAAAAGCAATGTATGATTTGGGAGTCGCTAGCTTGGGCTGTTTTGTGCCCTAGCTTCAGCTTGTTATACCTGAGGGGCTACTGTCATAAAGTGTAAGTGATCGCCAGCAGCATATACTCTCTTGGAAGATATACAAATTGAACTTTGTAATGCCCCAAAAACTTAAGATGTATAAATGAGGTGGAACTAGTACTGGGCGATATAAACGGTATATGATATAACTTTGGCCAACGGGAGAGATTTAGATTATACCGCCCTACTGCAGAAATTTCTCCTCCTCACCCGCAAAAATTATGTAATTAATAAATAATTTATAATTTATATGAAAATTGTTTACATGATTATTGTTGCACCCAGCAGCAGAGTCCTGCACGGGTCTGATTTTGACAAACCTCACCCGCCCATACCAGTCATACTTAAACCCGTATCCGAACCGTTATCTGAATTAAATAAAAAAAAAATTCCACACTCGATCTGCAATAAATTAATACTGACACCCAACCCACACCCGAATGAAAATCAGTCAGATTAAAAATTAAAGACAAAAGTTTGACATAACAAACCACCAGTGACATGTGCAACATCAGTTGAAAAGGCATAGCCAAATGTAAATGTTGCTTATGAACAGCCTAATAATAAGCAAAACAAATGGTAGTAGCCTACCTCCAAACTCAAATAATGTTTGATATTGCCATGCCCACACATAGCCTTACCAGCTTACAGTTAAATGTGTTTATAAAACTAATATTATATAAAATGTGCAGGGTAGCCTAATGTACAATATTGGGTTTTATAGGCTACCTACATGCACTGTCCATTTTCCTTTGATTACCCGATTGGAATTCGTACACGAAGGCGAAGACTAGCGCTTGGTGCGGTGCTTTATATTACTGTGTAAAAAAAGGATATCGTCCACAGTTGATGGCCTCAGCTGACTACTTCAGCATCCATTTCGAACAACTGGAGGAGATCGCATGTGTTTTTTGAAAGTTAAAGTGGGAGAGATTTCTGCGAATGCGCATGCAGGCATAAACTGATATGGATTTTACGTTTTATCATCTTGAATGCAGGGATTTTGTCACTAAAATATACCCCTAGGGCATTTTTTTGTTGGTACATGATGTTTTGAAAAAAGCAATTTAGCTCTCCTGCATCCGACCCGACCCGAACCCGTATCCGACACAGAATATTTTTCACCCGTTTCAACAAAATTTGCGGGTCACACGTCGGGTACCCGAACCCGTGCAGGACTCAGCCTAGCAGGACCTTTATGGGAGAGATGGTCATACTAATATAGATGGGGTTATGCCACTAGTCTAGTTCTGTGTCTTGTTTTCTGCCTACCTATACAGTTTACAAAACCAATGTGTGTTTTTAATACAAGATAAAACCAGTGTAGTTACTTGAAATGTTTTCATATTTTTTCTATAATTGCAGATTTGTACAATAAATATTCTACGTTCATGACTACTTTGAAATGTTTTAACAGTTTATTATACAACTTCCTGCTGCAATGCCTTTGCTATGGACATGTGTTACCCTTTCAAAAACAGTTAAATTGAAATTTACAGATTATATCATATACCACAATATATACCGTCTTCAAATTATACCACAATATGAATTTTATGCCGTATTGCACAGCCCTAGGTGCATTATTATTTGTAACCAATATCCTAATTAAAGATTTTTTGCCATACATTGTTTCATTTGTATTTACTAGTTAACAATATTAATGATATATAAAGTATAAATATTTATAATATATATTTATTGTATTAAAATATTACAGTAAAAAGAGCTTGTGTATCTCAGTATCGGAATTGGATGAGAACTGAAAAATCAGGCCATGCTTAATGTAGACATTGGTTTTTTCAACATCTTTCCAAAATCAAGCGTATTTATATGAATTTAATTCACCTTTAGTTGCTGTCAGGGCCGACTTTGACTTAGGACAGAAGAGGCAGTTGCGAAGGACTGATGAATTACCTGCGTTACGGAGAGAGTGAAATTATCATCAGTTTTCTTTGGTAGGGGAGACTCCAAGGGTCCCAGAAAAGGGAAATCTGGCCATCCTTGGTTATAACAGTGTTTACTCTTCTGGAAAGACTTCCTATTAGATTTTGGAATATTGCTGGTAGAATCTGCAGCCAAGTTGAGGATTGTCTACCACTACTCAGGTTTGTGTACACGCTCATCACTTTGCAAATGAACTTGCTCCTAGGTGTTTCACTACACTGTTTTTCACTTCACTAGAGGTTACCCAGACCAGCTTAAGCAGGACAGAAATGAGGCAAGCTGATTTATAAAGAGGGGATCCTATGATGGTGGGAAGTTTAATATTATTCCCCTCTTCTGTACGACCACCAGTGTTTGGTGCTGGTGATTGCATAGCTGTGGTCTAATTTATCTACTTGTGTCAGCAACTGGTGTGACTTAATTACTCGGTTTCTCTAATTAGTATTGATGTCCACGTACTTTTAACCATGTACTGCAATACGGAAGGACACCAAAAACTAACCATGGCCTCATTGGATACAACTAGGGTTTGAACTTGGTTGATTCAACTGAAGAAGGTTGGTGTTACTACAATATCTTTTTCTTTGCTAATTATTATTTGTTTCAATTATTTTTAAGCCTTAAATGAAGGTACCAATGCACGTAGTTCGACTGGTGTTTAAAGAGGGAATGCTGCATTGTAACTGCACTGCCATAAAAGTCTAACAAGTTCCTGGCATGCTTGCTCATGACTTCAACCTTTAGCCTTACAAAGAAAAATGTAAGGAATACGTGGATTCCCAAGCATGCCATGACAGAGCTGAGAAATGCTTCAGGTTTCGGCCCAGGCATTTTGGTATTGGCAAGTTTATGTTTAAGATTTGGGCGTACTGCAATATTTGAAATGTAGACATTCTTGTCTCTTAGGGCATACCCACACTTGGCACTGTTGCCTAGTACCATGCCCGGGCATGATTACCCCCGGTGGTCTGCACGCCACATTGCACTTAACGATCCTGGCCCAAGCATGCTTTCATCATCACTGTGCGACTTTGTTTTTGTGTTGAAGAAAACATAACATGATCAGATGAATAGAAGAAAGCAGGAGAAACTGCTGCAGCCTTTATGGGCACTTAGATTTTCAGTAGAAAAAAATGGTGCAATCTGCACAGGCAGCTCGATTTAGTTTTTTCTGGGTTCAGTTTATATACAGTGTATATGTACGCATGCGTGTGTCAGTTGCATCACTGTCTCTGTTCTGTACTGATCGTGCTCTGGCCCACCTCTCCAAGCGAGCCAGGGCACGGTTAAGCGTACCACACCTGGTCACGGTACAGAGCGATTACTCTAGTCAAACAACCTGGACTCTGGGGGTCAAGCTTGCTCTGATATTAGTCTGAAAAATGTGCATCTGATATCATTAGTATGATATTGATATTCATTAACACCTACAATTAGGTAAACAGATTAGTACCTGGCCTAAAATATTAATTAGGGGCGCACTGTAACCCCAGAATGTTAATAACCTGTATAAATTCAGTGTGTCCTTATGTTTAATAAAGGTGTCAGACTTAAACTGCAGAAAGTACCGCCACACCCTCAAACTCTTTTTCTACCTTGTTTAAACACAATGTCTCCTCTTTCAAATGATGTTGTGGCTGTCCATTTCTTTACCGCCACTTTAATACTTATTGCTTCCATGCTATACCACGTGGCAGGCTCCATTAACTGAATTAAATAAAAATAAGTATATACTGAATTTATACAGATTACTAACCTCTGAGCACTACAGTATGTGTGTGTGTTTTTATATATATATATATATATATATAAACAATATTTTAGGTGTACTACTAATCTGCTTGCCAAATTGTGGGCATAAATAAAATGTCCCTGTATTGAAATATACTGAAAAACTGTATTCTGGACAAGTGTTTACATCTGTGATCTATAGCCCTGGTAATTCTTGCACGTGCAACACTAATATGTGTCTGCTTGTTACTTTTATTGATGTCTAAAAATCAGTGAAAATTCAATAGTAATAAAAAAATTCATATATCATTTTATTATTTTTAATCAGAATGAACATATGAAGAAATATTGGTCTTTTGTTACATTTAAAATCATGTCAGTTATGATGTTTAACCACCATCCAAGCAATTCTCCTTCTTTATATGGAGTGGGGATTCCATGGGAAAAGCTTTTGTCCAGTTGACCAAATATTCCAATTTTGACAAAAGTCAAGCAGTTTTAGAACCAGTTTATTGTTTTATTTGCAGCTGGACTGGAAAATTAGGGGAACGTTCTGTTTCACCCTGTTTCCCCTCATTTCTTGCTTAGATCTAAAACATGCCTTCTCTGTTGTGTCCCAGACTTAGTTTATGCATCTCTAAAGGCTAGGCTCCTCTGGGAAAAGGGGCAGACTCATTTATCAGACATCAGAGTACTCTCTGTGTGCTGTCACATTCTGGCTTGACCAGCTGGGCCATCGCTACTGAATCACACATTGTGGATGCTGCTGCAGCACAAAAGCATCGACTAAGGAGAAAGAATTAACAATTGCTTTCTTTGTGAAATTTTTACTGAAATGAATCCCATTTGTTGATAAATCAGCTCACATATTGGCTAGGAGAAGTTCAAAGGTATGCATCATAGTCAACTGAAAGCTTTGCTGTGGAGGTTAATATAAAAATCCCCAAAGTGCAGTTTGGTGTACCAAAACAGGAAATGCTTTTATGATTAGTGACCCAGTTTAATACGGAACACAATGAGTAACAATATACAGTCTTTATTTTCCATTTGAAAGGTGAATGAACTCTGAGGTGGTCTGTCAACCGTAAGAGAGCACTACTGTTAAAGCTGAGCTTGCTTATAAACTGCATTTGCAATCTCTTGGATGACTAATTATTATTATTATTATTATTATTATTATTATTATTATTATTATTATTTATTATTAAGTAACCATAAATGTGTGTTTATGTGTTTTTCATTTATTGCAATTCAAAAGGTGGATACCATGCTAGTACCATAGATACATAGATTAGTCAAGTGTAAAATATAGTTGACCAGCACATTAGTAGTTCCATGCAACACTGGCATGCAAATTTACGTTTAATAAGTTTGACTTTGGCAAAATGTGTATGTTTGTATGGACTTGAATTAATGCTGGCCTCCAAGTACATTTATTTAGGGGTCTTCACTAATTATGGCTACCTTTTCTGGTACCTTTCTGTTCTGAACCCGAACAGGCCGTATATCTTGGCTAGTAAATACATCTAATGTTTGGCTGGTGTCCATTAAAATAAAACAATGCTGTTTGGATAGTGTTTAAACGAGGTCATCCATGTTCTTGGCAAAATTTATTGAATTTTTCCTTCTTTCCTTACCAGCAGATATTTAGAACTTTCTGTGTTGTGTTATATGTGTCCACTTCTTCAATATTTAGTGCAGTACTGTACTATGAGTTTAACATGTTTGTTCCATTTATGGGTGATTTATAAATAATTATCTGTATTAATTGTTCATTATTTGTAAGGATTTGTATGGTGCTCTGACCTTTAAAGTACCATAATTGATTATTTTGAATAATTAAGTTGTCATATTAAAGCTATTTGAGCAATGAAAGGGGCATTTGGATGTGTCTGTTTCACTGAATTATTAAGGGTAGAATGTATTATTAAACATTGTGGAACCTGAGTTCTCTGTCAGAGCAGTCTTTGTCCTTTAGCTTACCTGTAGCTTACTCCTTCAACAAGAATTGTCCCATCTTCTGTAGTTTGGATACTAAATGTAGGACGTCCAAATCCGACATGGCCAAGATGAAGATGGTAGATCAGAGACTATTAAAAATGCAGCTAACAGCTCTGCAAACAGCGAGAATGAATAGTGTTGAAAGAATGACCATGGTAGTTATTTATTTAAGTTGTGTATCTTTGGTTACCTCTGGGTATTTAAGAAATTGAATATATCTATGGTTCTCTTTCATGATAAAATGTTTATACTTTGTGTCTCAATACAGGGAGAAAAAAACAATGGATTTGATGTACTTTACCATAACATGAAGCATGGTCAAATATCAACGAAGGAGCTTTCCGATTTTATTAGAGAAAGGTAAGTAAAATTTGTGTATATTTATTTTGTATTGCTGCACAACAGGTATTGCGAAAATAATGGATGGCTCTTGGCCGAGCTGGTAGCCTATTTGTATTGAGGTCTCAGTGTTACTAGTTTCTTAAAATGTTATTAGAGATGCATGATATATCGGATAACATGTCGCTATCGGCTGATATTTTTGAAAAATCAACATATCGGTCCATTATTTGGGCGATATTGCGGGCCGATTTTGAAAAAAAAATATTGCAAGATAATAGCACGAGCTGAAGACATATTTGTTAAGATGTTTGCATTGGACAATCAGCCATTTTCCGTAGTGGTGGGCAAGGGATCATCAGCTCACCTAACTCAAGGAATAAGGGACTAACCCCGCCCCGCCATGGGTCCCACATGATAAACTTTGTCGAGTTGGGGAAGGGGAGGAAGAGATTGGTCCAAAAATACTGGCCAAATGACGCTCCATGTTTGTTCAAAATGGGAAACAGCATTTTATTTTATTTTGCAGTATGATACCACCCTGTAACGTGCAGAGTAGGTGGCAACTCCTAGAAGAAGCTTAGAAGAGGTCTCAGTACTGACCTACGAGATAGTTTTATATGGCTTGCAACATGTCTTTAATTAAGTGTAGCCTTCTGATCGATTTTTCATTTCACCACAGAACAAAGAATGATGTACCGTAGCCAAATATAGACAAGACACAAGGTTATAAACGAGACGCGTTCCCTAAGTCTATCTTTAAGTTGAAATTGTAGGCAATAATAATAATAGATATACAGTAATAATAAAAGTACATATGGTACTGTACTGTAAATAAGGCCAACACACTGCTGAAGCCATGCAATGTTTACACGAGTGTCTCAAAGCAGTGCATGCACTTATTATGGACCTTTGTATTTACCCCAGATCTTTAATATAATAGGCTTCATGGCAGTCTGTTCGTACACTGCCAGGCAAAAGCTTTTGTACACCACAGGTTTTTTTTCCACTTTTCCATTTATTTCATAAAATACAGATTTTGTATTCTTAAGCATTGGGAAGTTGAGTGAACAAATGAAAAGAAAATATAAGTCAAATAAAACAAGTTTCCTTCTTAACATGGAAAGGGTATGTAACAGTGTATGTCGGACATGTTATTTACTGGTTGTGTGGTGATGGCAGAATCAAAGAATGCCTTAAATTTTCTTTGGTGTTATAAATTTTGTTAATTTAAGTAACATAAATAGTTCAAATGAAATTTAAGTGAAAGCAGTTAATGTTATACATGTAGAAGATGTGTAGAGTTATAAAATATATTACTCTGGGACTTCATTAAAATTTGTTTTGCTGTATGTCAGAATTGGTATTGTACTACCAAAGATAATTTTGGATTTTTCATATTTTTGGAATACAATCTGTTTATTTTATTTGTTTGTTTATTTGTTTGGATGGAGTGTCCCTCATTTAAGTAGAGCCCTCCCAGACAATTGGTATTGCTGTCAGTATCGATTTTCTGAATAAATGGGTATTGGTACCGGCCAAATGTTTCCTTATTGGTGCATCACTAAATGTCATGCCTGTATATTGGATCTTAACAGTCGAACCAGTTGCCTTTAATACGAAATTTCTTCTTGTGTTGGAGATTAATACCCCACAGATTAAGTTGCACATCAGGGCTTAGGTTGTACTTTCTGTTGAGCAAAAAGTTGTAGGGGACAGACCTTGGAGACTGTGCTTTATTTAATAACAAGCCATCAAACGTCCCTGTCTTTGGGGCTGGACCCTCCCCTGAGCAGCCCAGGATACAAGTCCATCCTGATTGGGATGCCAGTCCATCGCAAAGTACAGATTTTATGGGCGACTTAGATAAGTGCATGTCTTTAGGCTGCGTAATATGCAAACATTCAAACTCCACATGCCCAGATTTGAACAGGATTTAACTGGGAGTATTTTAAATGCATAAAAATGAAAAATTAATATGATGTGGGCTTTAAAGTTTCAGTTAATTGAAATTCCATTCCATTCTGTCCTCAACTTTAAAGTTGCCCTTTGGTTGTCGCCTTAAGAATCTGCTTGATACAACATTCTACAGTCCATAGTCAGGCATAAAAGGAAGAAGGAAATGCATGACCATAGTTTATCTTTCTTGAACTTGCCAGGATCATTCCAAAATCTAGCAAATCTATCAATAGGTACCTCAGTATCACAGAGGTATAAATCCCCGCAGAACTTACCAGATGTATTTCTCTGTTCTGCCACAAAGTGGAGCTCCAGGATTTTTGACAGTTTTGCCGGATAAGAACTTTTACAGTTTTATAAGTGGTGGAACATGAGTTTTACTTCATGTACTTGAGATGTACCATAGTGTACATCTTTGTCCTAACCGTAACTAGCAGTAAATCAGTCAGTAGATACTTAGAAAGCCTTTGTTTTTCAAAGTACAGTTTTTAAGACTTAAGCAGTGCATAGGCTTGCATTTCTAAGTCATATTTCCCAAAATCTTTTTAATTTAAAACCGGTTTTACAACTTTTGCATAGCTTATATAATAAATGTGACGCCTGCAAACCCATATTTGCAGTCGACTGATGATGATGATATAATAAATATTAAGTAATGCTACATGGTTTTATGCTTGTACATGATGGGTTTTTTTACTTGATAATGTAACACTGTAGAGCCGTAACGATAATGTGAAACTCAATAACTAGATTTTTAAGCAGCTTAGATTAAAATTTGCCTTCTCGATTACTTGGCAATATAGCAGAAAGATGACTGTGCATAATGCATTAGTGAAAGCCTCAATTTTATTGAAGTTCTTTGCATTTAAAGTGATTTAGGGTTGACTGTATTTTGCTTTGCAAAAAAAGATGACACCGGGGACAGGATGCAAAGAGAGGCATCGAAGCAACACAAATATGCACACCATAAGTACTCCGACTGTAGAAAACATAGCAAAATCCTGGACATTTCAGGTAATTTTAGGTTCCAAAAAAGAGGTCAAGTCTGAGAAGATGACTTGTGGTAACCCTAAGTGAATGAAAATGCAGTTGTCTGTCAGAAGGGTATTGAAAAGCAGAACTATTATATAATATTAGCCTTAGATATGTGCTATTTTTCGGAGTAGCCTAGCCAGTTTTTGGCATCATTTTGACTTCAGTTATTTTGCTTAATTTACATTATATGATTCCTCTACCTTATAATACTTGCAGGTTAGATCCATTACTAATCCACATATTTTTGCATAATACGGCATTTAATAACTGTATCATATAAATTATATTTTTGCCAACATATTGTGTGTTTTGAGTAGGGCTGAACAATACTGGAGAAAGTTCACATTGCAATATTTCAAGTTTTTGTGATATTTAGGGTTGAAAATGAACTGTATAGTCAGAGATCTTATCTTCCAGTCTGTGAAATAAAAGGGTAGATTACTCTATTATTTGTATAATTGATAGTGGTAGCCGTAATTACAATGTAATCAGACTGACATGTCTATAGCATTTTAGCTCCTTCTAATGATAGAAATTGTGCTAACACTTTATAGGAGGGTGCACAAATATATATTATGCCCACAAACTTAAAAATTTAGTTGCATACTGATCTCATGTTTGCTCAACATTAATGAATCATTGACACATCTCAAGCAGATACTATATTTATTACTATATCTGTCAATTATGTAAACCTTTGTGAACTACTGATGGAACAATTGATGGATAACATAAGTGAAATATTAATCTCATGTTTATTCATCATTAATGAATCTGGACACATCTTTGATCTCAAGTAGCTCCTATACTTGTTCCTGATTTGTATTCCAGTTGTAACTGAGTTACTGCTAAGTATTTGTGCCCTGTCAAGTAACGCGTTACCAAAATGAATTAGATTTTTTTTTAACGTTTTAATCTAATTTAAATTCTGGCTGAAAATATAAGCTGTGCTGACGGGGTAGCTGAGGGCAGCAGTTGCATTGCATGAGCTGAATTATGTTGAGAGTAGTCCTCATGCTTGCGGTACCCGTACTTCCACTAATATATAAAGTGAAGGTCTATAAGAGAACAGTCTGCATGTAATTCCGCATAATTTGATTGTCATACATAAATTTGGAGAGGAGAGAACGTTGGCTGCTCTAGTATTTACACACCTGGTGTGCATATTCTCTGCAGTCATGGCGAGGTTGTTTCTTTGAGTGTACCTTTCACAGAAAAATGTCCTGGGTTTGCCTCACTGCTATTGGAAGTGTTCATCTGGACCATTCTTGTTGCAGTGTCACAGAGAGCTGGGGATGACGACTTGCCAGGAAGACAAGCGTTCTCTAGCTGTAGGTTGCCTAAGTGCTCTTCAGTTCATTAGAGGTTGAGAAGCAAGAAGCTTGAATACTTGGAAATCGGTTGGTAGACTTGGAGTTCAGCAGAAACGAAAAGCAGACAGCAGACTTAATGCATAAAGCCCGTGGTTTCAGCTTGTTTAGTTATCGATTAAACCAGGACAGCTTAGAATCAATTTCCTAGGTAAAAGCTTTAAAATTTATTATTATTGGCCCCTCAACAGTATGTTAATGATTCTGCACACTTCCTCCCCCCAAGAGATTTGTAAGTTGAAGTGGCATCTCTGCCTGGTTTTACTAGAACCAGCTGTGCTTCCAAGACTTTCATAATTAAATGCGTCAGCTGAAAAATTTTGCATACTTTAACTTGACATAATTCACCACAGACACTCTTCATAAACTGGATAATCTTAAGTGCAATGCTTGCCAGATATTTTGGGGTGATTTTTTTTTTTTTTAAAGATGATTTTCTTTTCTAAGTGAACTAAGAATTTTGCTAGAAGTACAGAGGATTTCGATAGTGTAGGGAGT
>JAODUD010000117.1:9850356-9866729 GCA_026784285.1 Stomatorhinus walkeri
GGTTTAGCACTAAGCACCATAAAACATTATAATAAGGATCTGCCATATTTTAGGTAGAGCATTTTGAGGTGTGAAATTTTAAAGATGATTTTCTTTTCTAAGTGAACTAAGAATTTTGCTAGAAGTACAGAGGATTTCGATAGTGTAGGGAGTTCTGTTGGAATTGCTCATGAGTTCTAATAAGGATTGGTTTAGCACTAAGCACCATAAAACATTATAATAAGGATCTGCCATATTTTAGGTAGAGCATTTTGAGGTGTGAAATAGGACAAAGATAAAATGCAATTATCATATCTTCGTTTATTTTTAGTGACTTAATGAAGTTTTTAGTTTCATTAGAATAAATTAGGCTCGCCTCCCCTCCGGTCCTTGTTGCCTGTAGTTTGGGTCATTGCTGACTTTGCAGTTAAAATCAGTGGCACATCTTCACTTGTATACCTCAGCTCTTCCATATGGAGTGTATTAGTAACCATTTCCTGCACTGGTTGTATACAACCATATTTTAAACCAGTTCTGTCCAGGGGTTTGTCTGATGAAATGAATGAATAAATAATATTAACAACAACAGCAACAACTACTACTACTACTCTTACTATTGCTAACACTTCTACTACTATTATTATTATTATTATTTTAATGATATATATATATATACCCTCTATGTATTGGTTCAACAAAATTGCATTGCCCAAAAATGTATATTATGTATGAGGGTGGTTCTGGTTCCTTACGGTATTGACATTGTTGTGATAAATCAGTGTTTGATTATTTCAAAATAGGGCTACCATTGAAGAAGCATATTCAAGATCAATGACCAGACTGTCCAAATCAGCCAGCAATTTCTCTCAGCTTGGGTGGGTATTTTGGCCCGAAATGTTGTACATTTTTGTATAATGACAGATAACGTGTGTGAATATTGCCTTACGATTAATTTGGCCGTATGCTTCTTTCTTCCAGGACTTTTGCGCCAGTCTGGGATGTATATAAAACCTCAACAGAGCAGCTAGCTAGCTGCCATTTAGAATTAGTTCGGAAACTTCAAGAATTGATGAAAGAAGTTCAAAAATATGCCGACGACCAAGCAAAGGCACATAAGAAGGTTTGAACCTTCTCTGAGTAATTTCACCAGCTGAATGTTTAGTGCACGGCCTCTGTTTCTCAAAGAGGTCACACAGAATTGGGAGGCAGCAAAAACATGGACCATTTGGGGGTCCCTGAGGACTGGTTTGAGAAACACTGGTTTAGTGAATAATATTTACAACAATCGTATCAGTGGAGAGAAGCGCACTTGTGGATCAGGGTCGCAACATTTTTTTTGACAGCGCTAGTCCCCTAATGAACTGATATGAAATGCTTGCTCATCTGGATTATTATGATATAGTTTTGAGATAGGCTATAAAATATAGTCATAGTCTTTCTATGGCAGGAAAATAATAAGTGCAAGAAGAACACCCTTCCATTCATCTGTTCTCTGCACAGTGCTTTGGTGTCCTTTCTTTGGTTTATAAATTGTCAGTGTTTAATGTACAAATTCAGTGTGAGATTACCTTTATTATTTGTAATACATTAACGAAATGATATATTTTTCTTACAGCATTAGTGACAAATATGAATTACACAAATATTAATCACTGATGAAATATATTTTATCGATGTATTCATTGTCTACCTTCTAGTTTTCTAATGTGAAATGCAAATGCTCCTCTACTTACGAACTTTTAGACATACGAACGAAATGGACTGTAAGTCCAAATTGTGTTCATTGGGCTCCCGTTTCCTATCTGCAACATCATTTTTTTTTCTGCGTGCTAATTCCTGGTAATACGACTTCTGGCCGCTACTCCCACCGTACAGCAGCGTAGCTTGCGTACTTCCAGCATCCTAGGTCTTTTTTACTTGCCTATACCCTTAAAATGATGTTGAATGACGACTTACGAGCATTTCAAGTTATGAACGGCTGTTCAGAGCGTATCTCATTGAATTGAGGAGCCTCTGTATCCTGGAAAGTCTGGAAGCGGGTAGTTCTCCTATCAGATTGTCGTTTGTTGACTGATTCCATATTGCAGACAAAAGAGGAAGTGGCCACAACACTGGAGGCCGTGCAGAACATCCAGACCATATCTCAGGCTCTGCAGAAATCCAAGGAGAACTATAATGCCAAGACTGTGGACCAGGAACGACTTCGCAAGGAGGGGGCAACTCAAAAGGAAGTGGACAAGGTTGGTGTGCTTCTTCTACCAATCTAATTCTGGTACAACACATGCTTTTTTAATTAAATGTCATCTAAGAGACCAATTGCAAAATTTGAATTTGACAGCAGATATTCATCAAAGAAGGTTCAAATAACCTTAAGAGGCTGGTCTTCAACATTCCAACAACTAAATGACAGCTGGTAAATTTTACTAGTCATTAATAGTTACTAGTTATTTTTAAATTGTTTTTTTCACAGGCTGGGGTGAAAGCCAAGAAAGCCACAGAGGTGTACAAGTCCTGTGTGGAGAAGTATGCCACAGCGAAATCCGAGTTTGAACAGAAGATGGCGGAAACTGCCCAGGTAGTTCTGTCCTCATGTCAGTCATTAACTTGTACAGTGTTTGTTATTCCCTAAATGAGTTTGCTTTCCTACCATAGCAGTAATATTCTAGCTGTTTAATTATGTAATCACCAAACCATTTTCCAACTAAACACCATTCTGTTGGCAGCATTGACAGTTAGTGCAACAATATTATTTCGGTAATAGCAGGTATCTCATAAAAAACTTATAAACACATAATCCCTAATGGTCTTGTTAAAACAGCCTGCCCAGAACATTTACAGAAGGCCCGTGAAATGCATTTCAGTATTCATGATCCCATTCCATCCTAGTCTGAGTGATCGACACAATAATTGTAGTAAACAAGTTGGGTTTCATAAGTGCAAACTGTTTGGCGTTTGACACATTAAAACCCATCTGTGTTCCGCTAGCACTGAAAGATGAGTCTCCCTCCACAAAAAAACAAATTTTCTTGAAGTGGTTGAAAGGCTACAGTTATATATAGTTTTTATTTCATTCAACAATAAATGTTAATTAAAGTCTATAATTACATTTTTATTGAAACTGTTTTCATCTCAACGTCTGTGTTTGTTACGTGCAATCCCATGCCATCAGTGATCTTGTGTAGTTTTCAACAAAATTCCCAGAGTGACGTTTGTGTGAATCCAGCCACATCTCGTTCAGCTGTGGGCTCCATAATATCTGTCCTCCTGGTTTGTAACCTCCTAATGGAGTTGTTCTTCAGACCCTTGATGAGAAACATCTGAGATGCTGATTGGATATACTACAAATTAAAATCAGATCTACAAGAACTGCACTCGACATAATCTCATACCACAGCAAAAGCAGACATATAAAAAGTTTAATCTTCATATGTGTGTTCCCCAAGAGAAAGCAAAATTGCAAGAGAACATGGAATTTCCTGTAATGAAAATCAATAGATCATCACATGATATGTGTGTGTATATGTGGATTGGTGCATATCTCTGTTTATGTTTCGTGTGTTTTTTATGAATGTGATCACTTTTTGATTTGCATACATTTGGTGCATTTCATGTTTATTCTTATTTATAGCTCTTTCCTTGGTTTACCAAAGACGGTTTAAAATTAAAAAACTTAGAGCAAGTGATGTAAACACTTCCATTAAAGTTGTTTTGCTCTGTAACCCTGGTTTTCTAAACCGGAGATAATACCACCTCCATGTATGTTATGCATGAGGCCGCCCCAAATAATTGACATCTTGTGCAGGAATGCACGCTGGTGGCATCTGCAACCAGACCACCCAGAGAGAAGACAGGGGATGCGCATGGAGCAACCCGAAATCTGCCTTCATGTCTCCAGCACCCACCACAAACATTTCAGCCGGCGAACAAAGTCTCCTTTGACTTGAGCTGGACTCTCCACACTTATCGCTTAACCTCGCTGTATTTTACAGTTTCAAATTTGTTGTTGTTTACAGTGTCACACAGGTTAAACATAATATGCAATTTAGAGGGGAAAAAAATTGGAATCATATTATTTGCTGTACCTTTTTTTATTTGGTTTTTCAGCACCGTTCTCTAATTAATTTTTTCAAATCATAGAAATTTCAAGATATTGAAGAGAACCACATTCTTCACATGAAGGAGATCATCCAGTCCTATTCCCAGTCCATAGAGGAGACACATATACAGATTGGAGAGGTGAGTCCACAGGAAGATCCATCCGATTTGTAACTAAATTCTTAGAATATTTCTGCCATTTCTGACAAAGCAGTGAAACAATATGGTATGACTGTATATTTAAGCGTCTTGTTAAGGGCACAGAGACATGTCTTTAATTGCAAGGATCGGATTAAGCTTGGGGGGAAAAAAAACAAAGGACGGGATCAGGAGGTTGTTAAGCCTGTAACTGTGAGAGCCAAAGGTGCAATTTTTTAACCGTTCTTACAGTAAGTATATAGTTAATTGACAGTGTTCCAGAACAATTACAAAGTGCTTTGATTAATCGTTTAAAAGAGAAGCAGGAAAACATTACACATAGGAATTTTAATTAATTGAAATATTAATCAGGAAACATTTTAAAAGGTATATTCAAAAATATCACAGGAGTGCTCTGCTTTTGTTTGAGCTAAGGTATGTATAAAAAATTTAAATGTAGCGCTTCACACTTTAACTTTGGGTGCCCATTCTGTCTGTTTCCTCTTAAGTCGGAGGCAGTTATATTGGACCGCTTGTTTTCCCAGTGAGTAACATAGTTATTGACAATATAAATTCTTTGCAGCGTAAAATGTATCACATCTGAGCGATTGGCCACTCTGAAAGGCTGGAAGAAATCTGACACCGTTACATTTTATACACTGTGACTTTTGACAACAGTTAAAGCTTTTTTGCCACATGTATAACAATAATTGAACCACGATTAGCTACTACTAAAAGAAAGACTTTCAGAGTTTCCTTGCAGACGTCATCCTCTATTTAGTGTGGTGACATGCAGTTCTCTTGAGATCCCTACAGGGGGTAGTATTGCCTCACAAAAAACTTAAGTCATTGGTGACTACTAGCCTGTCAGTGTGTTGTAAAATTAGCTGCAGTAAAGTATATGTGGTTTTATGAAAGTCTCCCTTTAAAGCCATGCATTCATATTTTCGGTGTCAGTCATGATGCCACTCTGGTGAAGTCCCAGGCAGAATATTGACACATGCAGACCTAAATACTTCAAAAGAGCCCAGTCAATATTAAAATTTTATGGCGGTTTTATCAATTTTATGCTTTTCTCCAACACTGAAAATCAACTACTTTATACAAATCATCAATTTATTTGTAGAGTACAGCATAAATTTCTTAAATATAATCAAGTAAGGAAAAGAATTTGAAAAAAATGTTACATGTGAATTTAAATTACATGTAAATAGACTTTGAATGTAATTCCAGGACATTCCAAATAAACTTTAAGTTCCCAAGAAAGCAGTTGCAGGGGAATTCTTATAAACTGTACGCCTGACTTATCAGTCACTCGCAGACCTGTGTGGATGTTATATTTGTGCTGTGGTGCCGGGCAGGGTGCAGCATGTGTGGCTGCGGTAAACAGAGGTTAATGCCTCTTTTTCCATGTATGTGGGAGCTGCAGTAGCAGAACACAGGCAATAAAATCAGTGCAGGGAGGTTGCGTGCATGGGAGTGAACATTTGCCCTCCTGTGTCCCCCTGCGTCTTCTGACACTGTGGGTTAATGTACTCCGCTGTGCTAAGGGGCAGTCTGGCGGGGGCATTTAGCCATGCACATCTCAAGCGTTGGGTGAGATGGCACGACACTACCTCCTGCCCCAGTTCTCCCATAATGCACCTAAGATATATACTCCCTAAATTGTCATGTTTGGTTATACGGCATCTCCTCAGTCAGATACGGAAATGACAGAGGACACAAATCAGAGCAGAAGTAGAGGAAAGCAGAGGCAAAGTGTCCAATCCTGCTTTAAATAAACAAACACGCCCAGGTGACTAGTAAGCAAATGGCTTTTGTCTCTGCTTTTGATTGTTTGTTAAAGCTGAGTCGTGCATCAGAGCTGCAGGGGACACTTGCTGTCACCTGAATATCTCTCGCTGGCACTACCGGCCACACCCCGCTTCACTGGTGGGTTTATGGTGTCTGCCTGAACAAACATAAGGGTTAAATTGTGCATGTGTGTACAGTACTTTATAAAATCTTTGGCAGTCACAGAAAATGATGTTTAAATGACCTTCATGTTGGTATAAAACTATGATATGTCTAAGTATGTTACATCTCCTAAAATTATCACAGTATTTGCAGCAACGATGCAATGCACTCATTTTTTTTGATTGGACTACTACCCCACCTTGTTGGGCTAATCAGTACCCCATTGAGTCATTTAACAAATTAAGTTAATCAATTAATTCCACTGGTGAATTTTAACTAATACCTAAATTGGCTGAGTTGCTGCTGCAGAGGTTTGGGACCCAACTTGGTGTCGGTTATTTTTGGAAAACAGACAAAATTTTTATTTTTTATTGTGCTATGGTTAATTTACATATGTCTTCTTATGTGCATATAATGTAAAATATGTAACTTTGCTTTTTGTTTCAGCTTCACAAAGAGTTTGTAAATAACATGGAAAATACTACAGTGGAAAGTCTAATACAGAAGCTGGCAGAGAGCAAAGGAACTGGTAAAGACAGACCTGGTAAGACCTGAGAGTTGTACATTTTATTTATATGCTGTGAACACCGTTTTAAAAATGTATTGCCTTTGGTTTCAATACATGTGCACTGTGAACCTTTGTGGCACCACCGCCTTCTTTGGTGATACACTTGAAAAGAACTTAAAGAACTTAAAAAAAGAAAAACACATTGAACTGCTGTGTCTCAAAATATCTTACAAAGTTAAACACTCACGAAAGCTTGAGTTTCCTTGATTACTGTAGCATAGCATAGTTTACACAAGTGTAATTGTTGAGCCATGACCCAATAAAAGCCAGTTCTGACCGCTTAGTCTACAAGTTAAGTAAAGCTGCGCTGCTTGTCACATGCTAACTGGAATGTCAAGGCTGCCTGCATTTTCAGGAGATTAAATCTATTGGCACTGATAGGTTCTCTGAGTCCTAATTACCTCTCTCTTCTATTCTCTTTCTCTCCCCTTCTTGTTCTTTCTGTCCTTATGTGAATGCTCCTTCTGCATGTTCCTATTACACTGTCCTTAGAATCTGTCTATGCAAAATATTTTGATGCATTTTATAAACTGCTTAAATTAATAAATTACTTTATATACAATCTATCATTTGTGGTTTTCTAATAGATGATAATGTAATTGCACTATTAATAGAATATTATTTATTGAGTCTATGCAGAAGTTGAATATTACTTAGTTATTTAGTACTAATATCCCATCAGTTTTGAAGGTGGGGGGGGGGGGTGGATTTGTGACCTGTCAGTTTGGTATCACTACACTTCACTGCCCCTTTTATTGGCATTACATTATTGATCGATATTGAGCATCCGTACATTTACACTTAAATCAAATGCTTGTCTTTCTGTCTTCTGGCCAGAAGGACCAATATAGTATTTTGCCAACATTTGTTTTCCATTCCTAATGTAACATAAAGGCATCTCTCTGTTGTATTTGGGCATAGGCTGGAGTTGACCTTTTATGTCTCGACTGCATTTAAGCATCAGGAGTGATCATTTGTTTTGACAGCAGAATTAATTGAGGCTAAAACAGTCCAAATTCCGCCTGCATCAAGCTGTTCATTAGAAATTGCACTCCTGCCTCAGAGCTGTCGGAATAAATAAGCAGTTCCTCGTTGATTGGATTGTGGGGCAGTGGTCGGTCCAGTGCTTTTGAGAGAGAGGTTGAGTAAACTTTCTGCTGCGGAAACAATTTCTGAAGTGACACACTACCGGGGTGGGGGCAGGGGGGTCAGGGTGTACACTGATATCCAGCTGAGCTCTGTCAGCTGGCTTTGGTCCAGGCACGCAAACCCTCTGCTGGCCTCAGTGCCATGTGAAGCATATTCAATTTAAAAAAAAGTGGGGAAAAAATCCTCCTTTCATGCATGAGTTCATGCCTTCTACAGAAAACAGAAACATTTTCCTTTGTATAAACCAAGTCGTCTGTCTGTTTGTGAAACGCTTAAACAATGCCTAATGCTTCCCTGATTTAGGTAAGGCCGCCGTGTTTGTTTGGATGTTGTTGTGTACCTAAATGTTGTCTGATGTGGCAGAATGGCCCTGTTATCTAAGTTTGATTTTGTTGTTTTGACATATTCAGCTGTAATGGAAAAAAACATGTTAGCGCTGTTATAAAATGAATGTGTTCTCTGTACAAAATTTGGAGAAGAATCATTGTTTGGTAAAACAGTCATTTCAGTTTATAATATCCAGCTTACTCTTATAATGATTTTTAGTTTTCTGTTTCTGAGTATTAAAATCTATTATCACTTGAAGACACTTAAAAATGTCAACATTTGTTGTGACTTGACTGCATCGACATTAGTACAGCTTGCAGGTCTGCCTGCTGTGAACTTCAACTGTGAGCGTTTGGGGATAGTACTCCTCCTGTGAATTCATTACGGATAGGCATAATGTTTAGTTTTTGTTTGCACTAAGTGCATTAAATATCAGTATCGAATCAGTGCTGTCTACAGGTGTGAGGCAGGCACAGCGGTCTGGTATTGCAGAGCAGAGTAAATTGGTTATTGGTGTGTGTTATTCACTTTGCCTCATGCATTTCTCTTGTGGCTTCATTTGTGGTATCTCACAGTACACAATCCACCAGTCCTGTCTTGCCCCTTACTACACTTCTCAAGGGAATCTATATTGAACTGCTGCTATATTTGTTTGGCTTCAGTATCATTTGGTTTGTTTGTTTGTTTTTTCAGGTCAAGGCATTCTGTTTTGTAAAATACTGCTTCAGGCTGTGCTGTGGTCTGGTACTAAGCACTGTTTCCATTTCCTAGATATGCATTCGTTTTTGTTCCGATACACAGAAGAGCAAAAGATTAATAGTACACGTTCTCACAGAATTATTGCAAATGAATATGTAAATTTTAGTTCTAAATAATTCTTATCGTTTATCTAGTTATTCAAGTTCTTGTAGTGATGTGAATAAAATGCATGATTACATACAACTTCATATCTTACATATATGCACATTAATGTTAATAAAATGTTAATGTCAATATGACATGAAATTTATTTTCTAATACTAGATTTATCAATACGATATACTTACATTTAGACCATGGTAATTATTTAACAACAAAAAAATTCCAGTTTGTGTGGGTGGAGGTGGGGGCACATGTATATTGTACATCGTGGGGACCAAATGTGCCTAAAAACTTATTTTCACCTGGTGTGGGTGTTTTTCTGGTCCCCATGAAAGGAAACTCAATTTTAGGGAAATCTGTCATCATTGGGATTAGGTTTTTGCCCATAGAAATGAAGACAGTCCCCGCAAAGATGTACATACTGTACCTTGTGTGTGCGTGCGTGCGTGCGTGTGTGTGTGCTCTGTTGTATCTCTTGTTTCAAAATGTCAGGGATGTTCCATCCTCACAGAGGCTGCATTATTCACAAGGTCTCTGCAGCATTTACGGTCAGCAGAGCCGTCATTAGTGGCAAACCTAGCAGAATCCTTGCATTTGCCCTTCGTACAACCACCACATTAATATTCGTCAGTGTAAACCCTGACGTGATTTATTTCCTACTGTATATTATTTTAAAGAAACATTGGCCTTACGGTAGTTAACTGTTAACATGTGGAAAGGAGAAGGGCGTCTGTATGTCTTGGTGTTTTGCACATTACTGAATTATAATTGCTTTAGTAAAGCATACACCCTTTCAGAGATGATCACAGCCACACAGCTACATGTTGGTTTGTGTCATATTATTCAGTGAGCTTCAGCCTTAATGGTTTGATTGTTAATTTCCTGTGACATGATGTTCTGTATGCACATGTGCTTGGTGAAGTCTTATTTATGTTAATTGGAATAGAGCATCAGTGATTTTCCAGTGCTGTCTAAAGCACTTCTTGGGTTCCTATGTGTGATTTACTCTCATATTATTGCAGTTTGTTGTGAAGTTTTGAGATGTGTGATGTAATTTTTTTAATTATTTATTTTATGCATTGAATAATTTATTGTTCCTCGCACACCCTTGCACCCCCCCCACCCCCCCCCAATTTAGGACCCATTGAGTTTGAAGAGTGCAACATTTCCATTGCTACTGAAGGTGGGTCTCTCCACATTAGTAGTTCCAATTCAAAGCCAAATTAATTTATGTACAGTTATTCATTATATGTGTATATATATGTGCGTGTGTGTGTGTGTGTGTGTGTGTGTGCATATACAAAAATTGATCTTTCCGCCATATTAGAAATCCTTAACAATGCTCGCTATACTATACATAAAACAATGTTTTTCAACGGGTTTGGTAAACACACAGTATTGTTTAAATAAGTAGGTTACTATGGGATGGTTTGAAGAAAGGGAAAAGAGTAGAACTCTTTACAATCTTCTGTTTATTAAATGAAACGTATGTTTAACTTTATTCCAAGTTAAAATCTAGGTTTTCTACTTTCTCTCTAGGAACCAAACCACGGAAGAGGAAAGCATTTGCAATACCAGGACGTAGGAAAGACAAGGACACTGATTCAACGTAATTATTATTATTTTTTTTTTTAACAATTTTTAAAAATGTAGTTATTCGAGTATTTATTTGTCTCTGTCTAATGGGTAATTTGTGTACCTTGTTCTCAGGATAACAAAACAACATGATTTGGTAATCAGGGGTATTTAGCCGCTGTGTATTTTATTTATATTTCTACCACTTATTGCTTATTTAAAGATGTTAGATTTTTCTCATTGGGGTGAAAAAGGAAATATAATTTAACATATATAACAAATTGTATGAAATTTAGAATAGAGCTTATATCTTTTTTTCTTCTTTAGGGAGTCTGCAGAAGCAGAATCTGTGAGTAGATCTGTTTAATGTAACGTTTGATAGAAGCTGTCTGAAATTTGGGGGAGGGGAAGTGATTATTCTCAAGGTGACTGTGATCTTGATCCATTAACTCTCAATCAGAGTTAATGTTTATCATGACAAAAACTTTATTTTCACTCTGTACTTTCATTCTAGACAGTGTCTTTTTTCTGTTTATCTATGTGCTGTATTAATATTATTGAAGACAACATCCAATGGTGCCCCCCCGGGCAGTTATGGAACAATAGACTTGCAGAATGCTGTAAGTGAACTGCTGCGGACCTGATTCATTTCCAAACCTAAATGGTGTTTCTTTCGAGTTGTACTCGAAAATTGTGAACATGTAAGCTTGAACACATCTGCGGTGTGGATGTATTGTTTTGAAACTTGTTTAAAATGAGTAGTTTTCCATTCGGCACGATTTTATTTTTGGTTTGATTTTGTTTTCTTTTGTTTCTTGTAGAATGTCCTGGTTGATGACGAAGGATTCTGCATTCGGCCTGAAGTGAATGAGAATGATATCCTAACTAATGGTGTTTTGGCAGCCACTTCATTATATTAATTGGTGTATCACTTTAAAAATATATATGTATTATTAACAATAATCGTACTTCCATTCCTACACTTTTGGAAGGCATTCAATTTTAATTATATATCATTCCAGCCTTAGTATTTTTCACCTTTTGGTTCATACATGCTGTATGTGTTTATAATTATTAAACTGGTTGATTTAATTGTTGATAAATAACTAGAAAGAGAATTCCTTAATTCATTTAAAACATGCCAAAGACAATTCTTTTTACTCATCAAGTGACTCCGATGATGAGGATGAGCCTAGGAAGTTTCACGTAGCGATCAGACCCGTTCAGCCCAACAATGGAAACCATCAAACACGCTCTTCTATAGATGAGCTGAAGGCCTCCATTGGGAATATCACACTATCCCCCTCTGCGTCGGTATGTAGAGGTTTGGTTTTTTATATATATGTACACATATATACACACACACAAACACACATGCAATGTGGTAATAAGTACTTTAAATCAAGCTCTCATGGTCTTTGGTTATTACATTTAACAGCTCGTTTAAGTTTCCTGACATATATCATCCAGCATGTAAGGAAGCAGGGCTTCACTCTATTGCCCTTTCTGCAGTGAGCTCTAAGCTGTGTATCTCAAGCTCATCTGTAATATATTTTTGCTAGTTTGAGCCACATGATTATATTCAGTTTATATTCATGGCCCCTTGGTCTGACCATGGTGCATGAACACCCTCAGTTTAAGGTTTCTTCCTGGTTTCGTTCTGGTGTACTATGGAGAAGGAACAAAATGTGGCAACCAGAACTAAAAAGTACGTGGCTGTGGTGTTTGAGATCGGATAGGCTATTAACAACTATGACCTGTTCCCTGTGGAAATCAAAGCCCAGAATGTTAACTATCACCTAACTATTCCCTCACATTAGTATTACAATTTGCTGACTAATCGTGAAATGCAGAGTGGGGGAAAAAAAAACGTCTTGCTTTTTCTTTTTTACATCTCCAGAACAGTAGTAAGCGAGCACAAATAGCGTCCTCCCCCAGATCTTATTTTGGGTGATCAGAAAGTTTGAATTAATTGTCTTATAATATGTTACATACCAAAAATGTGCAATATCAACAGGTTTCTGCTAACCACAGTTATTACCAACCAAAGCAGATAAAAATGTTCAGTGTGGGGATGATTGAGCTACTTAACAACAGTGATCATATTATCCAGAATTTCATTGAAATAGGTAGTTGTATTCATTGCAATTGTTATGGTGCTAATTCGAATTTGAAAATAAGCAAAGTATTTATCAGGGTACTATGTACAGTAACCATCGGCGTTGCATAAATTTGATTAGTGTGGACATCTCAATATAGTTATTTCGTTGTTATATATAGCTATTATATAGCTATTTTCCTAGTCGTCTTTGTGTGAAGGGGAGAGGAAAACATCCTTGCTAGCTGTGGATTCCTGCTTTAATTAGGTTTCTCTGGGACAGTGAAAGGAGTTCAAGACTGCAGTTGATAAAGTGACACTAAACACTAAAGGAAACATTCATAGGTGCCTTTCCTACTGCATTGCAACATAGCTAAGTGGATTAGGCAGGATGAATGTTCTCTATGTATTAAACACAAAACATTGGTTCCAGATGTATATGCAGTTGGCAAATATTTCATGTTTATAACATGAAATATCACAACGATGTATTATGTAAAGAGTAGTGACTGAACACCTATTTCTACTCTGCTGTGGCTGTTGTACATAAATTAAGTCTGTGTATTGTTTTGACCACATAGTTAAGTTTTCAGCTTTTTTATTCAGTGTTTAATAGTCCCCAGAGTCTCCAAATAGCTGATTTTAAATGAATCAGACTACATGTAGCTGTATTAAGCAATTGGTGAGCTTCAGCAATACATGTGTGCTTCAGTAATACTTCTATCTCGGCTTGTTTTTAAAACATTTTAATATTATGACAATTAAATTTTGAAAGTTTATTCAGCTTACTGAAATTTATAGTCTATGGAGTGCTTGCATATTTTAAACAAATGTTATTTTGTTACTATTATTTTTTATATTTTTAGCTCAAGTATTGTAAAATGTTCCTCATGCGCTTTTTCAGCCCAGTGATAGTTGGCAGTTTTTAATGTAATCTATGCTTTTCATTCATTCATTCATTCATTCATAGTATTTTTTGGCATTCTGATCACATTTTTTTTTACTTTTATATTTATTTTGATATTTGTGAGATACCCAGAACTGATTTTCTTCTAAAATTTAGTTTTATGTTGACAAATGTGTTAAATGTACTCAAGTTAGAAGTGTAGGTGATGACAAATGCTAGATGATCTGGTGTAAATTATTATGATTTTTTTTAGACATATTCTCCAACTCCCCTATGCAGAATTATTTATTAAAATAACAGTGGAAATCGGGTGTGTGGCCAGAAAACAGTAATTGAACCCATTCGCCTCTCTGTGCCTGTGGGATCATCTGTAGCCTTATAGGTCTCTGGTGGTTTAACGGTTTAACTATATTTCCTATACTTTTTTGAAAGGCCTTATTAAAATTGATGCACAAAGTTTCCATTCAAGTCTACAGGAGTACATTTCTCATGTGCAGCGTTGTGTCTGTAGTGATTTACAGCTTGGTCATTGCTAGTTATGGAAGTGTTTTCTGTGATCATGACTGATGGTTGTACAAGGTTAAATACTGCCTTTGGTCTTGTGGCACTTTTTTTTCTCTAGATTTAATGTCTGGAATGTATTTTTCAAGTATTCAGATAAATGTCATTCTAACGCTCCTAAGGAAATTGCCTCCCCAAAGGGGATAGTGATATAGTTTTCAAAATTGTACCTATAAATTATTCGGCATCTATCAAACACGAACTATATCTAGGGATATTCAGATATATGCTTTTATGGTAGCCATAGTTATTTTTTCTTATGGGTTTAATCAAACACTAACTCACAATATTATGCTCAGGTCCACACTAATGCCTGGCTGGTGTGGAGTAGATTCTGCTACAAAAGTGAGACCAATTAATGGTTGTGGCATTCATTCCTACCTCCCATGAACCTTAAAATCCAAATCCAGGTTATTGAGGAGCACCTCTGTGTCTCAGCCGCTGTAGATTATGATGCAGTTCAGTGAGCAGTGGCCTTGTGTTCTTTGTGCTTATTAGTATGTGCCAGGCAACAAGCCTGCAGTTCTTTGGTCTCTCTGTGTTCTGCTTAATGTTTAAAGTATGACTAGTATTATTGTAACTATTTCTGAGTCCTTGTATCTTTATCTTTATAGATACCCTCTTGAGAGAGTAGACTCTGAAGGATTTGTCTTTTAACATATATTGAACTTGTTAGCTGTTTTTTTTTTTTTTTTTTTGCAATGAGTTTCTGTTGTTTGGAATCTGCCAAGATCACCGTGTTGTTGATTTATTAAAGAAATGCTTTGCGTTTTGATGTTTGTCATTCGAATTGACATGTGATTAATATCAGCTTTTTTTCCCCCAGAGTCAGATGAGAAGAAACCAATCTAGTGAGTAAATCTTTAATGTATAATTTGATAAAAATGGCCTCTCAACATCTGTTTTGCTTAAGAATGGCTTATTTTGTCCTTTTTCAGGCTTTTATTGTGTTCTGTAAGCCTAAAGTCTAGAATTTATATTACATCAGTAGTATGACTTTGTATTTCTCTTGAAAAATTAACTTTTAACGATAATTCATGTTGTATGATAAAGTAGTCACACATACCTTTTGTGAGTCATATTGAGAAATATTTTGGTAATTAGTTGCTGTTTATTTTTTAAATTAATTTATGCACGATAACATGATGCAAGCCTATAAGAGTGGAACATACTCAGAATCTATTTCAATAACCTGGGACTTTCAGGACTGTATTCACAAGTATTAATAGACAATGAGTCGCAGGTTTCAGATAAGTAGCTTGACTGCAGCTGGTTTTTTCTTATGGATTTGGGCGACAGAAGAGGGGTGCATGTTACTGGAACATTTCCTTGTAATCTTCACCTGCTAACAGGTCTTCCCTAGTAACTTCCACATTAAAACTTCCACTGCCATCATAACTGCATGATACAGGCAAGACTAGTAATAAGCCGTGAAACACAAAACAATTGATCTCATAAACAGATACCTAACCAAATGTTTAAAGTGGTTATACAGTATATATTTTTCGTAATCGTATTTTTGGGTCCAGAGAGCAAATATAGGCAGCACAGTGGCTCAGTGGAGATCAAAAACTACCCTCTGTTGTCTCGCACCTAAAGGATTATGGGTTTGAATCCCCCATTTTATAAGTAGAGTTTCCTTGTTCTCTGGGTCACTTCCAAAGACATGCAGTCCCCTGGGGTGTGTGTGTGTGTGTGTTAGTTTAGTTTAGCAATGGGAATAATTGTCTGTTGCAGCAAAAGAAAGCAAACGTGATTAACATTGCATGTATACAGCTTATGGAGGCTAGAGAAAGTTTATTATGAAGCAAACATTTTATTGTTTCATTTTATCTGTCGCTATCTTGCTCATAAGTGATGCAGTGTCATTCTGCAATCCTTTGCAAATTTGTTTGTGTGTATTGTAGCTTATTATGGTAGCCTCTGTGCCGTCTGTCATGGGGTTATTGATTTACGACAGATAATTTAGCTCTTTCTAAAACTAAAGTGTGTAAGCAGAGCTGGCAAGTTGACTTTGATAAACTAATATCCATTACTCCGCAACATTCTGGCAATTGGAATTTCAATTGCCTTGGTGTGTGTGTGTGTGTGTGTGTGTGTGTGTGTGTGTGTGTGCGTGTCAGCTATGTATATATTACATTGTGGGGACATTTATGTTA
>JAODUD010000117.1:9866829-9877993 GCA_026784285.1 Stomatorhinus walkeri
CGCAAATCAAATCGTAATCGCAATTTCTGTCAGAAAAATCGCGATTCGATATTTTCCCCAAATCGTGCAGCCCTAGTAATAATATATATTCCACTTAAACCAGAAATTCTGTTCTATGCAGACAAAAAATATTCACCCCTAGTGTAATACGCTATTTGAGGATGCACATTGCTTACATTATAATACTTGTGTTAAAATTCTTAAAGAACAATTTGGACACCCTTTCCTTTTTCTGCTCCACTGGGAGTGTCATCAGACCATTCCTACCATTCTGTCTCCCTCTAGACTTTATTTTTCATGGGGTCTCATGCAGAAACAAATCCGTTAACTGAAACCTTTTGACTGAAACCTTTGTACTTCCTACTTTGTAGTAGGAAAGGTTTCCAAAAGTGGCAAAAACTGTATTTTTCCTTATTCTTTCAAGATATGACAAGTTTTTAGCAACCAGCTCTTTTTAATGTTTCACATAATTTCTGAGCCCAAAATGGCACAGCGACGTACAGTTCTTAAGAAATTCCAATTTGCCAAATGCATTTTGTATCGTTTGTGAAAAGCCTCAGATAGGATTTGCTAATGGTAGATGGTAGGATCCTGTTTAATGTCCTCTCAGCTTTGTTCTGATGACACAACGCATCTTGCTGATGGAAAGTTTTGAAAACATTTTTCAGTCTCCCTTCAGCTAAAACTCTGGCATTGGGTAAATGCAGTAAAACTGGCATGTTGCAGATAAATAATTTTTCCATTGTTTTAGACAGACAGCCATATGTTTCTCTGTTTTATTGTCTTGAATTGGCACCAGTGCTAAAGAAAAATGTGTGGCCTGCTATTCCATCTTCACAGACGTTTCTTGTTCCATTCATCAATGAAGCCCAGCTGGCTTCGCCTTTATCATCCTGTTAAAAGAAATATTTCGTTTTCTCCATCCTTTTTGGTGGTGCGGCTATGTTCTCACTATGTAAATCGTGTATTCCTTTAAAAAAATAACACATTATTTGGACTGGAACATGCTAGTGAAACATGCATTGCCATTTACATGTTACGTTCTGTCTGATATAGGTGATGAGCTGGCAAAATCCCGGGTGCAGGCGTCTTGCAATGAGTAAGTGACTGAGAGGGTATGACTGCAAGAAGACTCATCCATGTTAATAAGCTCAAATCTGTCACAGTTGTAATTTTGTCATTTTGCAGTCCTGCAGAAATAGCCGACTCCTTTGGCCTTATTCAGATTTCTCTATAACCTTATCTGGTAAACCAGGATACTCGGTAACATGAGGGATTGTTATACGGTCCCATGCTTAGCACTTCGTATTATTGACAGTGACTGTTATAAATGCATATATGTTGCGTGTTGATATAGACATTTATTGCTTGTATGCCTATAGTGTATTGAATTGGTGATCTGGCTCATGTTTACCTTTTTGTAAGTTGTCTCATCTGTTTCCCAGCATCACTCTTTTATAAACTGTAGAAGCTGTCACATAAAATAAGTATGTTTCTTCTGGAAAATGAGCAGTAGAGATACACCCTTGAGGTTGAATTTAAATACCATTAGATCCAGCTGTATTTTTATAGAAAATTAACTTTCTGTGCGTGGAGCAGTACAAATGTGAGCCAGGGCATCACTACTGAGATGCTTCTTGTTGTTTGCATAAAATCATGCAAACATAATTTACCTAAGAGTTTGCCTTAACATGTTTCAAATTAATTTATATGGGTACAAATCAAGTAATCTCTTAACTTCAGTGTAGATTTAGTATTGAAATAAGATCATTATTCAGCAGAAGCCAAGTAAAATAATTCATTGGTTTGTACTTCTACTGATCTTGTCCAGTCCTGTTGTAATCAGTTATGAGTCGTCTGTATGCTTTATAAAGATGAGACTCAAGCGGTTTGACTTGCATGCCAATGAGATTTAATGTTTTTGCAGCAGCAGACTAGTCAGCAATGACCTCCTCTCCCTGGACCCCTTCGGTCCGTCCCTGGCAGCCACCTCGGTGTCCTCGTCCACAGGTAACTCCTGCCCACCGCTAACAGTCTCGCCCTGCCTTTGTATATATTTTCAGCTTAGTACTCCTGGATGATTTTTAAGCAAAGGAAAACGTGAACAAAATGTAAACTATTATTTTATTAACGGTAAAACTACATTTATTAATATCTTGTGTCCAAATGTGCGTGCGTGCATGCATTCGTGTGTGCATCTGTGTGCGTGCATGCGCGTGTGTGCGTGCGTGCATGTGTGTGTGTCTGTCTGTGTGTGTGTGTGTGTGCGTGTGCGTGCGTGCGTTTTTGGCCAATTAAAACTAGCAGTTATACTGCACTCCTTTGAGTTCCCCTGTTCGCTTTATGAAATTTTTTTCTTGTCTGGCAATGACTCCTCTGTCTCTGAGGTCACTAAGACGGTGTCTTGTAAACCTGATACACCAAATACCTTGTCATGTACATACCTGTCAAGATTCTACAAGACTGTTGCATTCCAGAATTATTAGCCTCTTTCAGTTGCACAGGTATCCATTGACTTGCATCCAGGTTACGTTCCAGGAGGGAGGACATAAGCCAATCTGTATGTGTCTTGATACACAGTACAACATGATGCACAATGAAGTACATATATATATGTGTGTGTGTGTGTGTGTGTGTGTGTGTGTGTGTGTGTGTGTGTGTGTGTGTGTGTATATATATATATATATATATATATAATGTATAGTATTTAAGTTAGATATGTACTGTGCATTATGCAACTAGCAGCACAGTAGGTTTGTTTTGGTTCTTGCCACAATCATAGTCAGTTTTATTAAAGCTCTTCGGGAGCCTTGGATGTACGTATGACTGGAGGTTACTCAGTAGGATGCAGGTCGATGGATACCTGTATATGTGCTTTCACATACATTTTAACATTTAAACATATGCAGTTTAAAACACTGGCAGTTTTTCAGCATTAAATGTATAACATTTTTATTCATTGTTTAATTCTGCCAATACTTAAATATGAGAAAGCACTCTTTCAGTTCTGTTTAGTATGCATATGGCAGTCTACAGATGTGAGTACTACAGTGTGGGTGCTCTCTTGCTCTTTGGTTCCTGTTTAAGTAGAAATATTGAACACTTGTTTAAGGGCAATTATATTGGCAGTAACCATGGCTAGGTTTAGTCTGAATCCATAATTAATGTAATTAATACATTTAATGTAAAATGTAAAAAATATATCATGCCAGTAAGAGAAATACAGTTAAGCACCGTCAGACTGCTGTGTAAATATTCATAGTATAGTGTTTGAGGAAAATAATAATTTGTGTCACTGCAGGAACTGCCAATGATAATTTCCACAGTTTGGTTTATTGAAAGGGGGGGCTGCTGTCTTAGGTTTGCATTTTCTTGTGTGTAACAAAGCATTAACATCCTTGTTGCATTCTTTTGACTGGATTCCTTTTTATTATTCCATCTTCTTTCCAAATTAAAGAGTGTGAAGTTTGTCCTACTAGTGATCCAGGTAAAGCAACAGGGAATATCTTCAAGCAATAATTGTTAATGCTCAATAATAATAATAATAATAATAAATGATGATGATGATGATTATGGCAGATGCACTGAAACCGCATTGCCTACAAAATTATCCTATTAATAATACTTATTTATTACTTATTAATACTTAATCTCTATATTCTTCTCAAAACTATTCAATGCATACAATTGAACCATTGCAAACTGACTTTTTTTCTCGTGCTTGTTTAAAAAATCTCCTACAGTGAAAGTTTCTGATGTTTCATCATGCTTATAGTTCATCCACTGCACTTATACTATTCTGTTTTCCTTAAGCATATCGGAGCATGAAATGTAACTGTTGTTTCCAGTGTGAATAATAAAAGCTGTTTTCAGACACCATTTTTTTATAATTGTAGTGAAGAAAAGTCTGGTAACTACATTTATAAATATTGTTTTGGGTGTTAGATTTTTTTATTATAAAACCACTTAGAATTTCCGCTGAGTCCTCCTTTCACCATACATAGATTTCCTCTTGAAAATTAAAACATTGCGCTACAAGGGGGTTTTATTTATTATTTTAAAATTAACAATAGATGTTGTGATCCTGTTCTGGGTAATGATCAAGAAACTTGTCTGTATTTATTTATTTGTTTGTTTAGTTTTATTTTAACTTTGTTTTGATTGTGTGTGTATTCCCCCCCACCTTTTATCTGCTTAAATTAAATGAATATGCTGACATCATCCTCATACCGTTAACCTTTTTGAGAAATATACACATCGTTATACTCAATGCATGTTTTCGTTTCTGGTGTGTTTGTCTCATCTAATGTCTTTTCACACTGTACTGCTCTGGACTCCCATTCCCTTCTCTAGCCAAGAAAATCTTACATAAAGAAGGCCCGCCTTTCTCAGCCGCTTCCAGTCCTTCACCTTGGCCTTTAAACCAAACTCTTCTGGGACTAAGCCCACTAGTGCACACTAAAAGCCCCTCCCCCCTCCAGCCTGACATGGTGGACCCTGCTAAGATGGCAGCCGAGAGCATGGACATCTTTTCCTCCGTCTCCTGGTCCCAGAGCCAGTGGATAGCTTTCGATGATGAATTCGCAGCCTGCAGGCGGTCAAGCTCCACCACCAGACTGCCACTGCGGACACAAGCAAAGTCCATCAAATTCTTCTCGGATGACCCGAGCGACCCTTACAATAGCATTATGGGTGGCTCCGGTTCCCTTTTTGAGGAGCCCCAGAGCACCGTGAAGCTCTCTCCAAATTCGGGGGATGAAGCCTTCACACCCTCCGCTATCCAAATGCACCATGGTAAAGGGAAGCATGTTGTGTATGGCTGAGCATGGTATTGATGGCTTTGTCTTGGTTTTGCATCTTCGTAAACCTTAAGACTAGTAACTTTGTTACTACTCTTATTGATTTACAATATTTTTGGTACTGTATATGTCAGTACCTTGCTAATCTAACTTTTATTACTTTTTAAGAATGTTATTGTCTATTTTTACATTTTGCTTTTTAATTTATAGCTTTGTGGATTTTTGTTGTATATGTGTTATTTTCTTTGCATTTTTTGAGTTGTTTTGTTTGCTGTGCTTCATATTTTCAGTGGACTGGAGCCTGCCAAAGTAGTGTTGAATGTCTGGAGGTCATCCTCGTAACACTTTTATCGTAGATTGTTTAGAGTTGCAAAGCCTTTATATGTTAACTGATTTATTTCACACTGCAGCAGTATTGTATGCTGGTGGGTGACGTGACTTCACCCTTTGCGTATTGCTCATTCATGAGCCCTCCATGAATTCATCCCTTGTTTATTTCCTTGCAGCTCTGCCTCTTCAAGCCAGACCCACCACGCCGTTAGCTCCAGGCACCTTAGTGCCTCCACCACGACCATCCTCCAGACCAAAGCTTCCCACAGGCAAACTCGCAGGCATCAATGAAATTGTAATTTTCTCAAGCAGAACTATACAAGGGCACATGTTACACACATTGTGGTTTAAAGGGGGAGTCCTTGGTGCTCTCTTAATGGGGGGGATCATCTTTGTATCCTCCGCTAACAGGTCAGACCTTTTAGCCCTCCAAAGATCTCCAACGCAAGCCCTCCTCCGACTGCCCCCCTGGCCCGGGCTGAAAGCTCCTCCTCCCTGTCCTCCAACACCTCCCTGAGTGCCGGCAACACCCCAACAGTAGGTGAGTGTCAAGGCACATGAACATCATCTGTGCGTCCATTCAGCCATGACCTTCATGCTGTGGTCTAGCTGTTTCAACCATCGGCTGTTACATTATTATTATAAAAACAACCACGCATTTGTGAACACCTACTCTGCAACACTTAACCATGTCATAATGTATGAGGATGCAGAAAATGGAATGGGCTGTAATCATAAATATCTTGACCTGGTGTTTTACATGTGAGCTTTATTTATATACGCGTAAGTCTAAGTTAATAGAGTCTCGTAAATGACTAAAAGATGTTTATAACCAGGAAAGGTTATATCTCATCAATCTTTAAAGCATCTTTAAAAAAAACACGGAAACCTGTCTCAGTGGATGATATGATATACTGTATCGTGGTGTGTGGGTCACTGTGCCTGTGAGTTGAAGGTCATTGGTTCAAAGCCCTAGGTCACTGTAGGACCCTTCAGCAAAGCCCTGGGTCACTGTAGGACCCTTCAGCAAAGCCCTTTTATCAACCTATTGCCCCAGGGACTATCTGACCCTGTTTTCCCAATTTCACATCACTTTAGAAAAAAACATCTGCTGTAAAATATGTAATTAATTACATTTAATGCCATGTAGATTATTTGTAATTGTCAGTTATGACCAATGACAAAAGAGCTTTTGGTATTACAGTGGAATTTCCCTTAAATCAGTCCCTTATTATAAAAGACTTTATGTAACTCTGAGCCGGTGTTAAATCAGACCTGTGCTGTTATGTTTGTTACCCAGTAGCATTTGAATAAAACTCGGAGATCAGCAGTAAGCCTTCTGCCTACAAATGCTGCATAGTAACCAGCAAACAAAATTTTCAAAAGGAGACGATGCCACCTTTAGCTCTATAAACCAGATAAAACTGAGAGCATTGTAACGTGTAATAACGACTTGTCCCTTAATTGCATGATATGATAATTAGTATGTTTACAAGATTACGTCTATGAAAGCTATCTATATGCATATGCTAATTCAAGTACAAAAAGAATTGGTAGTGGGTGTGGTGTAGTTATATTTTTATGTTTGACTGTTATTCACAATGTATGTCCACTTACTTTACGTACCATTTTCATTCAGTTTACAAAATAAATGTGATCTTATCATGTAACCCCCCTCATGGGACTGAAAAATCCCTTTGGCTGACGCTCATTATAGGCAGAATCCATCTGATTTGAGACTGTAAATCTTTGCCACCAACTGTGTCCAACTGCCTAAGTGGCCTGCTTGACGATGTCTTAATTTCCTTAATTTGGCCCCTGTTTCAATGTGAAAGATGAGGATGTGTTCATTGGGAAACTGCCCAGCTTTGAAAAGCGGTGTGACGCGCCTTCAGGTAGAGTGACGGTGGACTGGCCACCCGCTGTGTGTCGTCTTACTAACACAGCCTGCAGGTTATGGCTTTGCTGTGCTCAGTCTCTGTTCTTCCCCTTAAACACAATTATGCTTGGAAAGAAATTAATTTCTTTTTATATAAAAGCCAAGAAACATCTTCAGTTTGCTCTGAAAAAAACAAATCCAAATTGTTTTCTTCTCTGTAACAAGACACAATATTGGAGTTTATGAAATGACATTATATTAATGTGAAAATAGCTTAATTTACTGGACTTCTGTGCTATTTATGCAGAACAGGTTGTTAGTTGTGGAAAGACAAATACAGTGTTTTTACAAATTTTATAGTGCTTCTTCAGGTGTAGCCTAACTACACACAGCATTTTATGTCACTATGGAGCAAATTTTGATGTGTCATATAACAACTTCTAAAAATATTTTAACTTTTTTGCACTGTGATATAATTGAATCAAAGTTCCCTTCTATGCACGAAATAGTAATACTTTGTCTAATGCATGAAATAACTACTGCGTGCATTTTTATTATCTGCTGTTATTAACAGTATAATTGTTGCCTCTCTATTCTTCTTTTTTTCACGTTAGTTGTTACAGCTGGAAATATTTTTCCAGGAATCCTTACTGTTAAGTCCAAATACATTAGTTAAATCCTAAGCAGAATAGCCGAAAGTGTATGCTATGACATGTCTATAGTACATAAACTTTATTTACATTTTTTTTGTTCCTCTCCTCTCCTATAGGAACCTCTCGAGGCCCTAGTCCAGTCACATTGGCCTCCCAGGACTCGATACCTGTCGCTGTGGCCTTTACAGAATCCGTTAATGCCTACTTCAAAGGCGCCGACCCAACAAAGTTAGTTTCATGTGACTACTTGTGATTCTGAGTACAAGCTGCTGAAAGGGTTTCAGACCATTAGGTTTTAACTTGGTGTTTTGCTGCCTTTATGTGAAGCTTTACTGGAACCTGTGTGCTGGGAAGTTAATGCCGCAGTCATATGGCACAGTCTGTGCTCAATCTATTGCATGTTGTCCCGCTTTGAGAAGCGGGTGCTTTGAGGGTCTTCTGTACAGCACATGGAAACGTTGACATCCTTCCCTTGACGACATTCTTTCAAATTCAATAACTCTCTTTGGGAACTAAGAAACATGTGCAATAAAACACACAAGCATTTATTAGTCAAGCTGATTTAATTTAAAATTGTTTTACTGGGAATTGCATAATGGAATTACTGTACGATCTTCTTTTAAACACTACCAGTTCATGTGTCCAAAGCTTTGCCGACTTGCTTGCTTTATATGTAGATATTTACATTTTATTGTTTTAAAATAAGCATATAATTTTCTACTCATTTTTCTCTGTTCTGAGAGCAAATACATATCTGGTAATTTGTCCAGTACTATAAATCTGTGCGCCGAGCAGTAATACTTCCTGCAGTTTCAATTTTGATAAAAGATGTGTGGATTTGGCATGTTTCGCTGTGTTTCAGATATTGTGACAGCATTCTTGTTTAGATTTTGGGTGATAGGCACATTGAAGGGTACTTACATGTTTATTTTTTATTCCCTCTCTTAAGGTGCATTGTGAAAATCACAGGAGATGTGACTCTCTCCTTCCCAAGTGGAATCATGAAAATCTTCACCAGCAACCCTTCTCCTGCAGTCTTGAGCTTTAAGCTGAAGAACACTGTCAAGCTAGAGCAGATCTTGCCTAATCAGCAGATCCTTTACAGGTTTCTATATAAGTTTTAACGTAGAGCTAGACTAAGCTGTATTTATTTTAAAGATATATATTTTTAAAAAACATTTAACCAACCTGTTACTCATTTATGTATAACATGAATTCATAAATTGCCAGTTGAAATACTTACACAGTACTGATACATCCCACTTTGAATATCAAAGTTAAACAACAGTATTCCCAGAAAACACTCCATGAAAATTATATTTTTCACATTTTATGTTCAAATCTGGCATTTACCATTGACATACTTTGACATCAAACAATGATTGCTTATGATGTACATGTGGAAAAAAAAAAGATTATTTTTGTTTTATGGACCATCTTTATTATGAGAGGGGAAAAAAAACAAAAAGCACATTTCTGGTACCAACGTAATATAAAATATAATCTTCACCAGCACTTCATGCTGCTCTGGAACTAACACAATAAAGTGAAACAACAGATATGAAATTCAGAAAACCTTTCCATTAAGCGACACATTTGCTTCTTCTACACTTCCATGATTGTGTGTCTATGTTTCTTATTTGGTCAGCTTGCAGTGCTTGTGAAACATGCCATTTAGCAGCAATATCTGGTTGCTATACTCATGTTTCATAACAAAAAATCTTGTTTAAAAAGAGCAGCATTTTGATAAACCAACAATACACGTTATAACAATCTCTTTATGTCTTGTGACTGTAGATCATTGTGCAGTGGAAAGTATCTTTTCTGGATTTATTTTTCTTTTCCCAGCATGTTTAAATGAATGACCCCCCCCCCCCCTGCCCCGCTGAAAAGCTCCTTGATCCGTAAAGTGACACAGTTTTATCTTTGTAAATGTTTTAAAAATCCAGTGATCCCTCGCAAAGTAACTCCGGCTCTAAGGATTTCTGGCTGAACATGCAAAGTCTCACTGCCTACCTCAGGAAATTGTCAGAGCAAAACCCTGCTGCCTCCTACTATAATGTGGACATCTTAAAATACCAGGTCAGTCACTTCCATAACCTGTATTCCACTTTTAAATTACTCTTGTTTGTACTATGTTGGATGTTTTTTTTTTTTGGAAAATTACACAAATACTGTATGCTGGTTTTCTTCATGCTACAGCTACAGTTAACGTCCCTTGCCAATGATTTATTTACAAAAACATGCAGAGAAACGATTCATACTTCTGCTAAACCTATACAAAATTTGATTGGAAATGACAGTTTCAGTTTTACTTGATTAAATGGTCATGATTGGTGCAAATTTGGGCTACCACACTGTTTGTGTGTGTCGAGTGTCATTCAGTGGACCAATGTTTCCTTGGGTTTGTGTCTGATTTTACGGCCACTTTTCTCTGGTTAGATCCTGGCTTACAGCACACCTGATTATTGTATACACAGTCAATGTATATTGTAAATGGTATCTGGTTTCCATTTCTGTACGGTAGTGAGAGTCTTTGTGAAAACTGCTTTTGTATGAGGTTTATCTTGTCATTATGTAGGTTGTCTCAAATGGAATCCAGTCCACTCCACTAAATCTGGCTGTATACTGGAAATGCAGTCCCACCAGCACAGACCTACGAGTTGATTACAAATACAACCCAGAGTCCATGCTTAGCCCAAGCCCCCTAACCAACGTCCAGGTGCTGGTACCTGTGGACGGAGGAGTGACCAACATGCAGTCCCTTCCTGTCGCCATTTGGTAGGTGTTTAACACAAATGGTTTATTACTTTTTAAGCAATCAGCAAATTAGTATCATACAGTATGTCCCTTCATAATAATGGTGGGCTGTATGAATGTATCATGACTGGGTGCAATTGTGTCCATGATAAACTTTACCGAATTATCACAAGAATTGCGATACATCCCTACTTAAAACTATAACAACAGAACAAACAGTGCCCATCATGTGATGCTTGTGTGTTCAGAGGTTGCAACAGTACTATGATAAAAACTGCCCAATGTGGAACACTTACAGTGGTCCCCTTTATCTGTGGTTTCAATCACCTGTGGTCCGAAAACATTAAGTGGAAAATTCCAGAAATAATTTTAAATTGCATGCCACTCTGAGTACTGTGATGAAATCTCGCACTTGCACGAGAACATGAATTTGTATACACTACCCACCCATTAGGATGTCCCTTGTACTGGCTAAAAAAAAAATAAAATTTTGCAAACTTTCACTCCCTAAAATGGTACTCTACCACAACACAAAAATCCTCCATCCATCCATCCATCCATCCATCATCTACCGCTCATCTGAGGTCGGGTCGCGGGGGCAGCAGTCTTAAGCAGGGAAACTCAGACTTCCCTCTCCCCGGCCACTTTTTCCAGCTCCTCTGGGGAAATCCCGAGGCGTTCCCAGGCCAGCCGGAAGACATAGTCTCTCCAGCGTGTCCTGGGTCTTCCCCGGGGCCTCCTCC
>JAODUD010000117.1:9878093-9891198 GCA_026784285.1 Stomatorhinus walkeri
CCATAGGTGAGGGTAGGAACGTAGATCGACTGGTAAATCGAGAGCTTTGCCTTTTGGCTCAGCTCCTTCTTCACCATAATAGACCGATGCAGCGCCCGCATCACTGCCGACGCCGCACCGATCCGCCTGTTGATCTCCTGCTCCATCCTTCCCTCACTCATGAACAAGACCCCGAGATACTTAAACTCCTCCACCTGGGGAAGGACTCCCTCCCTGACCCTGAGAGAGCACTCCACCCTTTTCTGGCTGAGGACCATGGTCTCGGATTTGGAGTTGCTGATTTTCATCCCAGCTGCTTCACACTCGGCTGCGAACTGCTCCAGTGAGAGCTGAAGGTCACTGTCTGATGAAGCCAACAGAACCACAACATCTGCAAAAAGCAGAGACCCGAACCTGAGGTCACCAACCCTCACTGGAAACGAGTCCGACTTGCTGCCGGCAATGCGGACCAAGCTCTGACACCGGTCATACAGGGACCGAACAGCCCTTATAAGGAAGCCTGGCACCCCATACTCCCGGAGCACTCCCCACAGGACTCCCCGAGGGACCCGGTCGAATGCCTTCTCCAAGTCCACAAAGCACATGTAGACTGGTTGGGCAAACTCCCACGCACCATCCAAGACTCTGCTTATAGTATAGAGCTGGTCCACTCTTCCATGGCCAGGGCAAACGCCACACTGCTCCTCCTGAATCCGAGGTTCGACAATCCGACGGACCCTCCTCTCAAGCACCCCTGAATAGACCTTACCAGGAAGGCTGAGGAGTGTGATCCCCCTATAGTTGGAACACACCCTCCGGTTCCCCCTTTTAAAGAGGGGGACCACCACCCTGGTCTGCCAATCCAGAGGTACCGCCCCCGATGTCCACGCGATGCTGCAGATGCGTGTCAACTAGGACAGCTCCGCAGCATCCAGAGCCTTGAGGAACTCCGGGCAGATCTCATCCACCCCCGGGGCTCGGCCACCGAGGAGCTTTTTAACCACCTCAGCGACCTTCGCCCCAGAGATAGGTGAGTCCACCCCCAAGTCCCCAGACTCTGCCTCCTCATTGGAAAGCGTGTCGGTGGGATGGTGGAACAGAATTTCCTCGAAGCCGTCCGGAAGTCGTTCTCCATGGCCTCGCCAAACTCCTCCATACCCGAGTTTTTGCCTCAGCAACCACCGAAACCGCGTTCCGCTTGGCCCGCCGGTACTCATCAGCTGCCTTCGGAGTCCCACAGGCCAAAAAGGCCCGATAGGACTCCTTCTTCAGCTTGACGGCATCCCTCACCGCTGGTGTCCACCAGCGGGTACGGGGATTACCGCCGCGACAGGCACCAACCACCTTACGGCCACAGCTCCGGTCAGCCGCCTCCACAATGGAGGCGCGAAACATGGCCCATTCGGACTCGATGTCCCCCGCCTCCCCCGGGACATGGGCGAAGTTCTGCCGGAGGTGGGAGTTGAAGCTCATTCTGACAGGGGATTCCGCCTGACGTTCCCAGCAAACCCTCACTATACGCTTGGGTCTGCCAGGTCACAAAAATCCTGTAAATTTTTATTCAATTTGGTTTTGCAATTAGGGTGTGCTCAGCTTACTTTCATTTAAGAATTTGAATTCACGAACCGCAAAACATACATAAGCCTTCCTCTAGCAGATTAACGAGTTCCATTTACTTATTTAATGTTAATACTGCTGGCTGATCCAGAGACGTGGCCAGCTAATTGAGACTACCTGATCAATAAAGACATCCATCATCCCCACATTGTGAATGATACTGCAGAGCGAGGCATTGCACTAATTCAAGAGTTGAATGGCATGCAGACCAAAGATGCAGAACAGACTCTGTTTGCTCTTCAGGTCACCCGTGAACACCACAAACGTTTCCCCAAATGCAACAAATCAATTGTTGTCAAGAACCTTTGTCAGTCAAGTTAATGTTTGAGCCACGTTTTCAAGCAACTGATGTGACCAATTTTACAGCAGCAGTGCTACTGTTATGCAAACGTTTAACCATATTATGCTTTTGAATAAATTTTGCTTTTCTGTGACATGATTTAAGAAGCAGAGCAATGGATAAACTGAAGATTACATGTTCCAGTAAAATTTAATAAACTTTGAGAACTGACATTGTTACAAAAATGAAAATAAACTAATTATTAAAGTAGATGTGTTATAGTAAGAACTGATACATTTTGGTCGTATTCTTGTACACAGATAAACAGAACAGCTTCAGCAGTGCATTGACATGCAACCATGTTAGGACAGCACATTAAAACTAATATTAACAAAATCATAAAAACTCTTCTGTGTTTGAGCATACCCTAAATGCAGGCCAAATGACGTGATATTTTGCACAAATTACTTTTATACCACAAAGACTTGAATGAAGGGATAAGAGCTGAAAACTTTCAAAAGTTGGAAAAAAGGGACACGGGTCTCAGTTATCAGATCTGCTGTTGCAGCTACTTATGGAGGAGGGTCAGCACAGTACAATAAGACATCTACAGAGAGACCACATTCGCATTACTTTCATTACCGTGTATTGTTATAAATATTATATTGCTGTTAATCTCTTACTATCCGTAATTTATAGAATAAACTTTATCATGGGTATGTATGTATAGGAAAAAACATGCAAAAAACGTATATATTGGGTTTGGTACTAACTGCAGTTTTGGGCTTTTGCCGGGGGTCTTGGAACATATACACTGAGGATAAGGGGGGACTACTGTATTTTAGTTTGATGTTAAAAAAAAATCATTCAATTTTAAATGTGACTGACCTTTAAGGGCTATACTATCAATTATTATCAATTAAACAGACCTTTGATGTCCACTGGCAGAGATGCACACTGATCATTTGTGTTTCTTTCCCTTTCACTGTGTGTGCTAAAACTTGTTAATATCAGTGAAAAGAGGCAATCTCTGCTGTAATGAAGTACTGGTTCAACATTTCGAGTTGGTTGGTTTTCCAGATTATGGGCAAATTTTAATTCATATTAGAATGATCCATTTGTACTATATGTTCAATAGCTGTCATTCACTTACAGGCCACATGGTGAATGGACACAGTACAATGTATAGAAGCACATAATCAGAAAATAAAGTGGTGTGCATTATCCTCCATCATCCATGGTTTAAACCACACTTTGCTGGACTTGTCTATCTCATTTAGTTTTATAGTTATTAGTCCATTTATTCTATCCTTTCTACGTTTAATGGTGTAATTATAAAAAAAATATGTCAACACCTTAGTCATCTTCCTGGCCCCATATCCACGATTTGTGTGTGTGTGTGTGTGTGTAATGGACATAGGTTTTGACGGGTGCATGTTAAACTTGCTTCATGGTATTCTTATTTTGGTTCAACAATTATTGGTGCCAAAAGCAGAATAGACTGTACCAGCTATCAGAACACAGATTAGCTAGGTAACTAGTCAGGTAGCAGCAGTCCATGGGAAAGCGTAATTTAAAATATTCAAGAATCCGTTAAATCTGCCGCTTCGTGTGCTCATAATGTTGGAGAATGGTTATTAAATGCCTTAATCTAAATCTATTGTTCCTGTTTTGAGTGAAGTTTTTTGGTAGGGGGATTTCACATAATTGATGCACCCATGCCTTGATTGTTGCATTGTAAATTTTCATTTATTATTCACACATCAATTGTTAAACCATTTTTTAAAATTATTTTAAACTTGAATGAAAAGTGACTATAGTTACTGTGTAAAGGTATGGGTATTGATTCTGGTAAAGCAGATTTCCACTTACAGTTTGGTCTTAAATTTGGCTTGAAGTGGCATTAAAAAGGTCTTAAGCCTTAAATTTCATATCACGATTTCTGCAGACACCCTCACAACACGTTGCATAGATGTTGCTGAATAATCAATGTACTGCATGGCTGACGACGAAGCACTGCTTCCAACAAAATGTTCTACTTTGTGTGGAAATGGATTGAATTTGCGAAATCCGACATGGACCAATCTACTGTAATTTGTAAACTTTGTGATGATACTGTTTGTACAACAGGTGGCAACACAACCAATCATTTTGCTGTAAATTTCATTCAGAAGTGCAGATAATGACCCAAATCACAAATATACTTGAAACTTTTGAAACTTCAGTATTCAAAAAGTTAAGAAGCACTTTTGCAATAATGAGTCATGTTCATTTATATGTACAGTATTTTACATGCCTTAATAATTAAGTTTATAATCATAATGCTATAATCAGTGTTTGTTATTAAGATATAATTACTGGTTAAGTGGTTAAATGGTTAACTAACTACATATATTCCAATTTGTTTGGTTTGGTCTGTTTGTGTACATAATATTACAAATAAGATGACATAAAGCTTCAAAACAGTTTAAATGTCAACATTTAAAATGTGTATAAAAAGTAAAAATCACCTTATTTGCTAATATATGCTAATAATTACTATAGATTAATAAAGTTTTTTCATTTAGAAATATGTAAATATATTATGCTAAATGTAAATATAATATGTGTTCTACCACAGGAATGCAGAGCAAAGCAAATCCTTATGGAAGTTAAATGACATCTCAGAGAAGTCAGAGAATGAAGGTAAGTTCTGTTATGAGAAATCCAAGGATAGCTCATTGTTTTAGTGACACATTTTAATTACCAATGTGTTGCAAGTTTGATGAATACAATATTAAACTAAAGAATGTTGAATTCCTTTAACTGCTTAATGTAAGGTTTAAGGTTCCTTTCATTTTACTTAAAAGCGTCATGTATGTAAATTGACAGTAATAAGGGAGCTTTTGTTTGTGTCTAGGTTCAGGATCCCTCAGGGCCAAATTTGACCTCTCGGAAGGACCATCTAATCCCGCCACCCTTGCAGTGCAGTTTCTGAGTGAAGGGAGCACTCTTTCTGGAGTCGATTTAGAGCTTGTTGGAACAGGCTACAGACTTTCACTAACTAAAAAGAGATTTGCTACAGGTAAGATCTGACTTCCTTTTTGGTGTAACTTTAATAGGAATAATATGTGAAATTATTATTAATTATACTTGAAATGTGGTAATTGCCTCACTTATATGTTGCTTTATACAAAAGAGTTCAACAGCATATATGTAATGTATTTGCAATAGTTTGTGCTAACCGAATAAAATGTTTGTAAGTTTTCCAAATTTTATTTGGCATGATGGTCTGAATTTAATATACTTTATATTTAATTTTAGGACGGTATATGGCAGATTGCTGATGCTGAAGAATAGCTCGTCCCAAGAAGCACAATTTAATTATTGAAAATGTATTTTCAGCATTTTATTAATTGGTCTTTTTGTCCTATTTATAGAGCATAACTGAAGGTTTTCGTAATGCCTTTTGTCTTGACATTGTTGGACCATCTTGGCATAAAATGAAATGCACCTTTTTCAAGAAATATTTTTACTACATGAAAATTAGCACTGAATCTTCAACACTGTTAAAAAGAATGAACTTGGGCTATCAGGAAATTATAACATTTATATTATAACATTTTGATTTATTCAGACTTTTATAAAGTCTGAACTGTAGAGACATATGCATAGATAACAATATGTGTAGAATAGGTGCAGTATATCAGACTGCTAAAACTATAAATCTGCACTAACAATCTTTCCTGTATCTCAGACTTATTTACTGCATTAATGCGATTGCAACTCTCACAGTGATAATAAATGATAATTAACAGATGAAATATTGGCAGATGGAATGAAGAGAAGGGGTTAATTTTCACCTTTCCATATTTCTACCGTGGTCTTTAATAACAACATATCGACTCGGGTGGTGGAATGTTCCCCTGGCAGCCGAGAATATATCAAAATGTGATTTATACCACATATTTTCTTAATCATGTGCAATGATTCAAAGATAAGCTTTCATAAATTGATATTGTTTAGACATGAAACAAGTATATCCGAAACCCTGCCCGGGAATATGACTAGATGGATAGACAAATGCTGTGGCACTTATAAACCTGCTGTCATTTGTTTGTACAAGAAGACATTAGTGCCTCTTTTTACAAATATATAATAATGAAAATATTACTTCTTTCTCCTTTTGCTTATATTATATATTTTGTAGCACAGTATAAGAACACTTTGTGCCTATCATGAACACTATGCTAATTGGATGTTTAAGGGAAATGCAGCAGACTTGTGATTAGATTTTTTTTCAACATTTGAAACTTTCCAAAGCTATTTGACATTTAGCATGTCTTCCAAAGTCATCACAGACATGGGCAAAATGTTTCTGTAATTTTCTTGTTATTTAATGTCATGTGCGCCATTAATACAAACTGTTTCATATTTTCGTTAATTCTTCCAAATTGTTTTGAATTGGAATCAAACGCAGCCTTGATTTGGAAAAATGTTATCTGATTCTTCAGTTTCTCCCTGCCAAAATGTAATCTTCACTTAAGCTTATAAGTAAGATATGCTTATAAGTGTGTGTAAAGGCCTATGGAGTTATGTCCATCAGTCTAGAGTCCCATGTAAAGCATGTACTGCTCTGTGAAGAACCACAGTCAGTAGCCTGTTAGACATCGGCTCATTATGAACCAAATCGTTTGTTTCAGTGGGGGACGAGCAGCACCATAACAGGCTACACAGTGCAGCTTTAAGCATTCAAGAAATATAATCTTAATGGAACTTAGCATACAGTCTTTAATCACTAATACATTATGATGAAAATCACTAAGTACTGTACTTGCAATGAAATAAACGAATGTAACTAATTTATTGTATAATTACTCCATTAAAAAACTAAATAGAAAAGCAAAATAACATACGAACATCAAAAATAAAAAGTAGATTTACCAAATATTTATTTGCAGCACATTATAAAGATATAACTATTAGTTGGGAAAACATCCATGGATAATTATAAAGGAGAACCTCCTTATTTCAGTTAGTACAATAGTTTCTGTATTCCATCGTAACTCAGCCTTATACATATCAAAATCTTGTAGCACTGCCAGATGGAGTCTTAAGACAACAAGTGCTGAGTGTAGAGTTGCACAAACATCATTCGCCTCCCTGCCCATAGTTAGTTTCAGATTTAGTGACGTTTGTAATCAAGGGCAATAAACAATTGCTTTCAGCTGAATATGTCTTTGAAAGCCACTGAGAAAGTGATTGCTTTTTATACTTATTTGCGCAGTAACATTTTTGTGTCCTGCTCCACATTTTTAGCAAGTTAGCTTTTGAGGGGGTTACTTCCTCTATTTTTTAACAAAAAATGTGTACTGAACTTCCGGTGCTTTGCCTTCTTTGACTGAATGCAATGATGTAAAAAAATTGTTGCCTTATCCAATTAAAGACCAACTTTGGAAGGGCTAGATTTTTTGGTTACTGATGGGAAAATCACATTTTCTATGTACTAAGTATAATTATGTCCATATATAGTCTTTTATTTTGAAATTTCCATGGTCAGCTTTCAGCTGCCTCCTTATTTCTCTTCTTTTATACTTGCCCATGTTTTTAATGAGGATAGTCTGTTGGTCTTCTGGCCACAACAAATACCTCTTACTGCACAGTGCTTAAAAGTCCCTTGTGGCTATTTGCGATCAACTGTTTCCTAAACTGTGCTGTCCACAATGCATGTAGCCTATGGAGAAATTTGGGCTTGTGTGTGAAGTCAGTATGAAGGATGTTTTAAATTGCAAATGAAGAATCTTTTCTATGCTCATAAGGAAAGACACAACAGTAGCCAATATGTCAGTCAAATGTCAGTTTTAGCAAAAGTAATTCTGTGGTTATAAATGGAGTCAATACAATCAGTCATTGTCCCGTAGGACAGTTTCCCAACCCGGTCCTCGGGGACCTCCAACCGGTTCATGTTTTTGCTCAAGGGAGCAAAAACGTGGCCTGTTTAGGGGCCCAGAGGACAGGGTTGGGAAACACTGCCGTAGGAGATTGCTGTGTTGTTCTTGTTTCTGTTTTCAGGCTCTTACAAGCATGGAGTTGAAGTATAGGTCTACAGAAACTGAATATATATGTTATGTATGTTTAGCAAGCTGGTTCTTGCTTCTTTACACAGAAATCTCTCTACGTGCTGCCTTGTAACATCTGTAAAATTCCAACACATTTGGAGCTGTTATCTCCAGTTTGTATGTCATCGTTGTGAGAAAAGAAATTTAAAAAAAATTGTATATATAAATGAATGAATGAATTGTAAATTTTATCTCTGCTATGTCTGTCTTCACTTTATAACTCAATGTGCCTGTGATAAATGTTATATATAAAATATATAATATACCAATATAAAATTACAACCAAATGTGGTGGTTTGTGTTTAATTCACCTCCAACTTGTCTTTTTTATTACTATTGTTTCTGTGGTGTAATCCAACACTTTTTTAAAGACAAAATGCAAATCTGATAAAAATTTCCGGTGTAACGATGAATTATGGGTGCATAATGTCTTTATCAGACTCAATCTGCTGGCCTGCACACTTGCATTACACAGATAGCCTAAAGCCATGCAGTCTAAAAACAAATTAAATGACGAATGAAAATAAATCCTTTGTTTCTGACTGGGCAGTGTCATGCAGATTAACCTTCTAAAGTTATCAGATGGAAAAATACTGGGAGTTTTTCTAGGGTGGTGCGGGGGTTGGACATTTGGTTCTGGAGAGAAAAGCATCTGGTCTCCTACAGAGGGCAGCATATGACACCTGCAAAAATTATGTTTAAGGAAAACTACAGTTATATGATTAGTTTATATTTTTTTTTACGACAAAGTGCTTCTACACATATTATTGCCACCTCCAATACTTTTAAAAAATTCTAATGTCTGAAATTACTGTATTGCATGTATTGTAAAATGATTTTATTTATGCTGAACCTGAAACACAAGTACAGATAAAGTGGCAGTTAATCAGCTAAATACAGAAAGCAATTAAAGCAGGCAAATCTTTACAGTCTCTAACAATCTGCGATTTCCTGTTATCAGTTTTTTCATTGGTTGTGGATTGTGAATATCAAATTTGAAGTCTTTCCTTACATTTTAAGTATGATTTCTGTAGTTTGTTGGATGGGCTAAAGGACTTTTTTTCTTAAGTCAGGTTTGGTTTCATCTGACTTCAGCAGGGTGTTAGATCACTTAGGTCCTTGGTTTAATAGTACATCTGGGATTTGATGGTTATATCTAATAACCGCTTTCCCACACCCTTTTAACATGACCAACTGAATATTATTCACAATTGTCTTGGGATCCAAACATTCCATCTTTCAATTACTTTCTCAAAGTATATACACGCACACCTCATTTTAATTTACAAATTTAAAAATTTAATTGTTTTGTGGTTTGTTTCTTCAAAGATGAAATAAAGAGAAATAAGTCGATTTTTCAAAGAATTTAAAACAACGTACTAGGTCCTTTAATGTCCACTGGTGAATCTATTTTTATTTTTTTTTTTAGAAAGGTAGCTCAATAACATTCGGCGTACACCATTTCACACAGGGGCATTTCTAGATCAACTATCTGCCGTGTGTTAGTATGCCATATTATTTTTTTCTCTTTAAGTTTTGTAATATTTTTATAAAAGAATGTAAATACTGAGAATTGTTAAGAAGACTCTTTCTCAGACTTAATCAGTGTCCCAAAGGTCTCAGTAATTTAGGGTCAGTCATGTTCCAGACATGCTATGTGTTAACTTCCTAAAATGTTTTACATGTAGTGGCATATTGAGGTTTCTCTTTAGCTACAGTGTTTCTGTCTGTCATCCATTTCATCATTTTATTTCACCAGCACCAGTGGTTTGAGGAAACCAACGTGAATGAGGATCAGAGTTAATCTTTATTAACACCATCATGATATTTATTTTAAAACAACAAAATTACAAATGAAATTAATCAGTAGATAATCTGAAGTTATGGCTGATGTTCAGTCATTGCTAAACATGAAGGATGATAGCTTAAAAAAGCGTAAAGTCTATGACTATTGCATTAAATGAAGACTGCCTCTCCTACCTTAGAGAGCCTCCTTATAAATCAGTTACTGAATGCTTAATCTTGAATTCTAGATGCTTTTCCAGATTGACAACAACATATGAGAAGGACAACATCTTTCAGTCCTTGCTGATACTGAAAACAGGAGACTGGCTAGATTTGAGGAGTACTCTTTCATGCTTTAAAAAGCAAATTTCTTGACTTTTTTCAGATTTTTTTTTATATGTTTGGTCAATGGAATATTGCTTAGAAGAGTTAGATCTCCTTATATCCTGCAGTTAATTGTATTTTCATTGTGCAGTTTCAAATTTATTTCATATTGAGAATTTCTGGAAGATAGTCTCAAAGCTTGGCCAAGCGTCCCCTCCCCTTTGTTCCCCATACAAATTAATTTTGTCTATATATTAAATTCTTTAAAAACATCTTGACAAATTTGGACTTGTATTCATAGAGGTAAATTAACCTGAGATTCCAAGTTGGTTTGTAAAACCATAAATCTTATCATCAGTTGCTGACTTGAGCCATTCCATGGGTCTTGGTTGCCTGTGAAAATGGTTTTCATTCCCTTCTCATGTGGGAACTGATGCAATTTTCCATGTGCTGGGGTAGATAAACCTTTGCTAGAGTTCAATTTAAGTATGCTACCAGCTGGATTAAGCATTCAAATATTACAGTCTTACTGCCTTGCAGTTATTAAGGAAATATGTTTCTGTCATTTGGATATGACTCTTCAGTCCGAGACTGAGTGTGTATATTAGGCTCAGTTATTCTTTATTAGTAATAGAGCTTATGTGTATTTGCTAAAATATAGTAAAAGGTAAGTAAGGTCAGGTCAAGTCAGGTTGGGCCGCACTCACCACATGACAAAACACCTCAGAATCTGGACTGGTGAACCCCCAGCTTGCATGCAGTCCAGTCCCACCCTCTGGAAAGGGCCGTCTATCTGCTGCAGCCAGGTGTTATGTGGGTGTCACCTTGGTCTGGTCCAGTCGCTCTGGTCCTCAGCAATGAGGATCTTGTGAGCCGGGTCACCCTCAGGGAATAATGCCACATGGCTGTAGCGCCAAAACTGAAGCTTCGTCGCAGTGCAGGTAATGTGCCTCATTCAGGACTCCCTGAGCAACCGCTCGTTCAACACAAAGTCAAAACAGTGGTACCCAAGGATTCTCCAAAGAGACAGTACCAAAGGAGTCCTGCCTTCATCTCGGATCACTGGATAGTGTCCATGTCTTGCAGCCATAGAGAAAGACAGGGAGCACCAGAATTCTAAAGACTTGGACCTTTGTCCTTTTACAAAGATACTACGAGTGCCATCGACCAGCGACCTCATGACCTTCTGTGCTCTCCCGGTCCATCTGTCTGACATCATAGGAAGAGTCATCAGTAACATGAATGTTGCTGCCAACGTAAGTAAACCTCTCAATGAGGTCAACATTCTCCCTGCAGACAGACACACTGCTAACAGCTGTGCCCAGGAAGTCATTAAAGACCTGGATCTTCATTTTAATCCAGGATACTCACAATACCAGACACTCAGACTCCTCGCTTAGTCTCTCGAGAGCCCTGATCAGAGCCTTCATTGATTCTGTGAAGATCACAGCATCATTGGCAAAGTCAAAATCAGCAAATCTTTCCTGATCAACAGATGCCCCTCAGCTATTGGACCCCATGAGCCTGCCTCCATTCTGCACAGCACTCACAGTATCAGTGTATAGGCTGGCCATGATGTCCAACAACTTCAAGGGGATCCCGCAGAGGCTCAGTATGTTCCACACGCTTGCTTGGTTGGCTGAGTAGAACACTTTACAAAAATAGAGAAAGGCAAAAGAAACCCTATTGAAATTCATGTTTGTGCTCCATGAGAAGGTTCAATGCCAGGATGCAATCGATGGTAGACTTCTTAGGCAAAAAACTAGAACACTCTGGTTGCTGGTACATAAGCAAGTGAGTATGACCCTACCAAAGACCTTACCCGGCACTGAGAGCAGTGTTATCCCTCTGTATTTGCCGCAATATAGATGATAATCCTTCCCTTTACAAACTGGGCAGAAAGTCCCGATTTCCAGTCAGTTGGGATTACATCTATCTCCCAAATTTTAATCTTAAATCTTCCTGTAGCTACTACTGCTGTTACCTTTGGTTCTACTACTGAAACCTGTGTGAAGTTTTGGAATTTCATCACCGACAACTTTAATAACATAAGATCTAACATTTCACCCCCAGGTTTAGGAGTGATTTTATGGGAATTTTTGACCATTCTTCCAGGAGACCATTTGTGAGATCAGGCACTGATGTTGGATGAGAATTTATCCCAAAGGTGATCTTTGGGGTTGAGGTCAGGGCTCTGTGCAGACCAGTCAAGTTCCTAAATTGTTGTTCTAAATTGCTTCCACTTTGTTATAATATAACTAACAGTTGACCATGGAATATTTAGTAGTGAGGAAATTTCATGAATGGACTTGTTGCACAGGTGGTATCCTATCACGGTACCACGCTTGAATTCACTGAGCTCCTGAGAGTGATCCTTTCTTTCTCAAATGTTAAGCAGTCTGCATGCCTAGGTGCTTGATTTTATACACCTGTGGCTATGGAAGTGACTGGAACACCTAAATTCAATGATTTGGAGAGGTATCCCAATATTTGTGGCAATATAAGGCATATACTAGATCATCTTGAAAGTGATCAATCATTAAAATTGTAAAACTTGCTAGGTTTTTTTCCCTATGGAAGAGTAAAAATGTTTAGTGCAACTTAAACCGGTGTGATAATATTTATTATAAATTGAAGGTAAGACAAAGCCTGATCTTAAGCTAGCTGACTAGCGTTGCAAGAACTGGATGTGCATAACATTCAATGTTGGTATTAATATCGCACATTGTCTAGTCCAGCTACAGCCATTTTTCAAATTCAGTACAAAATATCTAGCCTCCTACTGTGATATCATTCAATGCCAGTTTTTATGGCAGTGGAAAACTACTTTCTTGAAGTACCAAAAGTACGGTACCTGGTGCAGTGGAAAATCACCCTTTAGTTGAGCAGTGAATTGGACAGCTTTACAGTTATGGACATTTCATACGTGCTGTACGTCCTCTGCTCTGCTCCGTGCTTCTTCTGTATACCGGCTTCTTGTTACTTCCTGGTCAGGGGAGGGGGGGGGGGGGTGTATAAATGC
>JAODUD010000117.1:9906525-9939675 GCA_026784285.1 Stomatorhinus walkeri
AAGTGTATCTTGCCTTGCTGGGCAGCTCTCTGGGTGCTCAGCACCCCCAAAGCTCTGAACCTAGAATCGCCCCTGCTAACTATCAGTAAAAGTGATATTCCAGTGTCTAAAAGATTTATTTTATTTATCAATCTTTGTGCTGGAGAATGGGATGTTGTACAATAAAGTGCTTTCAGGCAGTTTTTCTGGTTAATAAATGTACAGGACTGCTTTTGGACATCTTAAGAAGAAGAACCATACCAGATCAGCAAATAAATAAATAAATACTTTCTTGCGTTAACTAGTGACGGCATGTGACATTCTGTTTATCATTAGAAAGGCTGAATGCAGCCCTGTCTCAGAACCATACTCACATTTCCCCCAGACAGCTATACCTAATAGGCTTTGGCCTTTGTTCTCAGTGCTCAAAGTGAAATACATGTACTGGGAGCCCCCAGAACATTCTATCAGCATTCAATGTACTTTCGGCATCTTATCATTTACACTCGGGGCCACAACAAAAATTACGAGGTAATGCTTCTCTCTCTCCTGCACTACACACCGACACTTGAATTGTTATTCTAATAAGAAGGATTCCATTTAAATCAATAAAAAATGCTCCCGGCTTTCTCCTTTCATCTCAGAGACTGGTGACAACACAAGAGAAAGACCAATATAAAACACATGTTGCACTCGCAAGTAATTTTAATATCACTTGACATTTTAAAGGAAAAGGAAAATATCGGGGCTGGAATAGTCCTGTGTAAGAGGAAATCTGTCTTGATCTGCTGTATGCTTTTGCACAGGGAATGAACTGCTGTAACTGCATGATGCCAATTATTCCAGGATTTATGGAAGTGGAGCGTAGGACTGGAAAAACACCCCTTTTATGCTGATGCTGTTTTTTCAACCCTCATTTTTCCTTTCCTCACTGTTATATTGCCTTTTTATATCACTGCAACACGTTCTGAAATGTGCTGGGCTGCTGTCCTGGGTGTGTTTACATTGGAAAGCCTGAGGCCTCCTCTCCTGCTGAGGATGACTTAGCCAGGACATTCTTCAAAAGCCCCGTCCATTCAAGGGACCAGATAGAGGACCTCTCTGATGTGGGCCATTATCGCAATGATCATTTAGCAGATTGTCAATGCTAACGATGGCAGATGCACTTGAAAACACGCATGCAGCAAGGACTTAGCGCAGTTAGGAGATTCCTGAAAATTAATTGTTAATGTTATAATGTTAAAAACTGCCATCATTTACTCACAGAGTACTGGTATTGTACTTCAGTTCATGTACAAAGGCTCTCAAATGAACTCCAGTTGTATTTATTGTGATACATTTACATATTAAAATTATCTTCAAAATATTTAAAGTCTATATTTTGAAGACAATCACAAATATATCAAGCCAAATTGTGCCAAAAACACTTTTTTACTTTTTACTTAACTTACAGCACAATGTGACAAATACACCTTGAAAGATGTGGCGGCAAATGTACAGCAATATACTTCTCACCTGTGTTCATTTACATAATTCAAAAGATTATTAAAAGTGAAAATTAACAGGCCATAAATTATTGACAGAACCATGTTACTTTGTACCCATCCCAGTAAATCTACTACTTATATAATTTTATAATGAGTTACTTCTGCGACAAAAAAAATAACCCAATGTATTATTAACAGCCTACAGTAAATGCCAGCCACTCTGTTGTGGTGCGACAGATACTATGCTGAGTCCTCTCCTGTGCACTGTCCTCCAAAGGGGTTACTCAGTTAGAAGCCTTCTGCTGGAGCTTTTCCTTCAAGCCAGTTAATCTGGCAATGCTTCCCAGGGGGGTTCCTCCCCTCAGCAGCTTCACATTCTCCTCCATCCTTTAAAATAAGGTAAACAGCAGAGCATCAATGACTCAAAAGGTGTTCTCACTACCAAAAGTAACTTTTTAATGAAAAGATCATGTATCCTACAACATTCATGATGTTTTCTCAAGTGTTCGATAAATATTAAATATAATTTTTTATTGATAATTTCTTACAACACATTGTTGGCTGTAAGTTTTAAACCGACATTACTAGAATTTTTTTTTAAATTTTAAAGTATATCACAAATATGAGCCACATTGACAAAGTGTGCAAGACTGGGTGTGCAAAGACTCACTCCACTGATCTCAAGCAATTGTTTGCACATATAAACAATTTAGTTTCCTACAGGGAGCTACAAGAAGCAGCCTCTCACTCTAGCATGAAAGGACAGTAATTTCTGTTGTCACATTACTGTAAAGACCTACAAAGACCAAGAGATCTGCCCATTTTTCCTCCCTGAAAAGCAGCATTGTAGGAACACAGGGTAGCCTGTGCCTGGTTTGGCCCACTAGAAACAAAGTGGTCATCAGGAGGTGGTCATCAGGAGGTGGTCATCTGCTGGTTCTATAATACCGGCACTTGGCAACATTTCTGGGAGGAGAACATAAGAAGATAAGGAATCTACAAATGAGAGAAGGCCATTCGGACCATCAAGCTCGTTTGGGGAGAAATTAACTAATGGCTCAGAGTAGTTAAAATCTTATCTAGCTCTGATTTAAAGGAACCCAGGGTTTTAGCTTGCACTACTTGAACAGGAAGACTATTCCATACTCTAACTACATGCTGTGTAAATCTTGAGATCAATGCTTCTATTGACCTGTTTTGACTAGCTGTTAAGTAAGCCATAAGAAACATTCCAATCTCGAATTGTTACTGTTTTGTGTCGGCCTGTGTTTGCACAGCATATATATTTGTATGTTTGCTGAATGCATAGAATTAAGATGTAAATGTCAATAGTCTGCATTTTTGCATTTAAAAATGAATTTTGATAAAATATTTAATAAATATGTTATTACAATTATTAAAGCTTACATAATGATGTTACAATACTAGATCGCTATGACAAATTACACAAAATATTGTGTTATGTGCTGACACACAGGCTAAATATGCTAAACATTTTAAACATTATTAAATTTATATTATTACTGAATTTAAAATTAATTTCCATACACAATAAATTTCACCACATCCATTGTGAAGAAGAAAAATGAATATTCACAAAACCACGGTCATGGTTAATAAATACTTTTCAACTGTAAAGTGCTTAATTATAAGCTACCTTCTTTTACTAATTCCTGGAATGGAACGTCTGTGCTTCAGAGTGTGCAGCTCAACCTTAAGATACACTAGACGGGCCTTCAAAGGAATCTGATGGGTGAGGCTTCTCAGGGCAACTTCAGCACTGCCAACAGCTCTAACAGGAACAATATTAATGAGGATTTTTCGGTGAGCGTTTTTTCCGTGAACTCTTATCCATCAAGCAGAGGCGACTTCAAAGGGTGTGATGCGGACAAAGCCAGAGCGACGCTACTGTGTTCTGGAGTTTTCCTGGTATTGGTTGGAACAACGTTTACAATTATGGGATGGATTAATTACGATGGAAGTAAGATTTTCGAATGGACGCAGCTGCTTGGTCCCGCTCTTCTATGTATCGGAGTAACCTTTATATTAATCGGTCTTTGCAAAATTAAGAATTTCCATTGCAAGTTTTGGAAAGTTAATGAAGAACAAGTGGTAGCTGATCAGATACCCCCCACGCAGTCTTTCGTTTTTACCGGAATCAGCCAACCCATTATGTTTCATGGCGCAACAGTGGTCCAATATATTCCACCACCATGCGGCATTGTGACCAATGACCGTATCACGACGAACAATAATCAGTCCAGTGGGTTTGAGTTACACAGAGTCCCAACAGCGTCACAGCCACCGCAATACTACACAATATACCCCTTGGATAATCCTATCTTTTCTGAAGAAGATCACTGCACACAAAGTCTTCGTGTGGACGAGAGTGATATCAGGTACATGGAAAATTATAGTGACCAGAACTGGAATATACTTGCATTCTGCATTCGTACTAACCCTGTGCAAAAACCTATCTGAAATTTGTGTTTCTATAATAATTATAGTTTTCAGAAACAAGCAAAGCTTCAGTAAAGCAATACGCATACTGCTAATTTGATTGCCTAGCTTATTGATAATTTCAATTGGAAATTAAAATACATTAGTTAATATGTTTATTAGTTAATGATGTGCTTGTTGAGACTGCAGTTTATGGTGACTAATTTGAAAAAGTTTACATGTTTTCTGGAGTTCACAGAAGGGATTTTGGCCTACTTTTGGTCATTAGTGCCATCAGTAACCAGGCCTGGTGTCCATTTTTACTGGGAAGACAGCAAGCAGCTGCCTGATAATGCTAAACTGAATCCACAACAGGGACCGCGGCTCTGATGAACGGCCAGACTGGAAGCTGACTGCTGATGAGATGCCAAATTGTTCTGCACCACCAGTATACGAAGACATCTTTCACACCGGAAGATGCAGTTTTAGCCATTCTTAAATTTGAAAATGCTCTACCACAGAATTATGTGCTAGGTAGCCATCAAGTTTAATTATTATGGAGAAGTAAAATATTTACATTGGTAATAATATAGAGGAGAGCTTTGTGTACATTTAACAGGTGCAGAAGAGGCAAATTTTAAATAACCTTGTTTACGATGTTATATATACATCAAAGTAATATGTATATCATTTTTTAGTAATAACCTGAGGGGCCAATATAACGCTGTCCATGGTGCTGGAGAGGTGTCTGCTTCCTCATACGCCACTAAACATCAACGTCTTTCATGACTATTAACAGTGACTCTTGATTCGTTTATAAGAAGAGTGATTTTATTTGAAGAAAGGATAGGGTTGACTTCTTCAACTACCTCTGTTAGTGTAGAATGGGAAACATCCTTTATCTGACTCAGGCTGACAATGTTTGTTCACTGTGAATTTATTGTTATGGAGGACTGAATTATAAAGTCATATAATACTGACCAAATGCAATATAAAAGGATAGAGAATAAAAATGTCATATGTCTGCTACAGTCTTAATATACAAAGTAATGTGTTAATAGATATATAAACTTAATTTATAGTACAGTAGCCAAGGGAAAAGTGAAGAATTCAAATATTTTATTGACTTGAAAAATATTGCCTTTTCATAACGTATACAACCTCACAAGTAGGTTATGAGTGTCAGTAGGGTAAATAAAATGTGCAAAATGAAAATTGTTACATTTTTTGACCACGGTCTGTTGAATTAGATAAATTAATATACAGTGTATATAGTACATTTCTCTACCTAATTGTTTAGCTGATTTGAAATTACTTAAAGTGTAACTTAAGCACTCTTTCTGCATTTAATACATTGTTCGAATGCAGACTTACATGTCCAGGTTCGTGTTGAAAGCCATGAAAAGGGAAGTACAACACAACACAGAGAGTAATACATGTCACACCTGGCTACCAAAGCGAATTCATTAACTTGTCCATGTAACCAAACTCACTGAAAGTTACAGGTCGTTGTAGCGTCCATGGGTCTCAGGAGAATTCAAACTCTTTTTCATATATTTCTGAGAAAAATAAGTCACACATTTTAAAGTTTCTACATTTAAAGTAACAGATATCTGTAACTCATGGGCCCTAACTGTTCAATGAGATTGTTTTAAATAAAAGATGAATGACTCATTCGGACTCTTTCTGCTCATTCGGACTCTTTCTGCTCATTCGGACTCTTTCTGCTCCATGCTCCCAAGATGCTTCTGCTCCTGTGTTCTTGTTCTATTTTGTCTTTTAGGCAATTTGTCTTTCATAGCCATAAATTACCATGTTACAGGCCAAACCACAGCCTTCACACCACTGGGGCAACTGTTTTCTTGAACTTATTGCTTTCTTTGTTTAGTTTTTCTTGACTGATGCATGTTTTTCCCCTAATACTCCATTCCTGTATTAGATGGTCTTTACATTTATTTCCTACCAAGATTGTTAACCATTTTATTTCGATGTAAATCCCAACATAATTGCATGCAAGTACCAAACTTGACATCGCACAAGGGTAAGGGGATGTATCTGGCAGGTAAGATATTTGTAAAATATCACGCCTTTTATAGGATGCTGGAAAAATGCTTGGCCTGTCCTCGAATTCTTGTATTGTGTAGCAATAACACAACCCATTAGCTCCCAGTAGCTTAACTTCATTAGCAAAAATGCAGATGCAGTGTCAGAGACAGAAAGCAGATTAAGGTTCACTGCTACATACGCTGATGTAGTGCAGGGTCCAAAAGATGCCATCACATTCAAAATTTTAAAATCTGAAGAGATTTTTTGATATATATATATATCAAATTATATGATTAGCCTACTTACCTCAAGAACTTTTGGTTACAGTGAGGAAAGAAAAAACAAAGATTTGCCTCCTTTCCACAAAATTCCAAATATTCCCAAAACATTCAACCAAAATGGCTGAATCTGTGTTAAGTGATGGAAGTGATAATAATTCATAATTTAAAAAAGTATATGTAAGAGTTTATGTCAGCTGTCTGTATTTTGCAGAAATTAATGCAATTTTAATGCAGATATGTAATGCTATCTTCTTTTAATCTCAGGGTGTTACTGGCAGATAAACCTAGTTATTTTCACCAAGAAATGTAGCTAGGTTTATATACTTTTAGAACAATTTTTTTAAACATTTCAACCATATTATCTTAACTGCATCTTAATTCACATATCAGTGGGATATAGATATATATATATGATATCGCATTTCAACTGTAACTGAATGAATGAATGAACTTTTGCATGCAAAGTATAGCATATGAGCCTGAATTTGTATTTGATATTTGACATTAAACTCAGTTGTTTGTGTAAGAAGGTGAAAACAAATTATCAAAAAGTGACATGACAAAAGTGATTTAAAATTTATATCTCCTACATGGATACCTCTGAAAGTCATTCTTGGAAAAAATAGATTGTATTAGTATTACAGGTGTGTATAAGACTCAGTTTATTACCTACTGCATAGAAGGTTAACTTGTAACCTCAATGTTCCATCAATACCCCAGATGTAGCAACCTTGAGGATGGTATTCAAACTGTATTGGTGTTATAAAATATCCAGCTTTGTACATATGTAAAAGTCAGCAAAAAAATAATTATGCCAATAATTATGACAATTCAGGTAGCAACTGTCGATGCTAAATTGGCCTACTTCACTATAGAAACGGTCCATTTTCCAATAATCACGGCAATTAATACTGGTGGCATAGGTAACTATTAAATTCCGATTATACACCGTGAATTTCTTTTACTATTTTTCAAGCGATCTTACTTTTTAATTTCTCGATATACATAGCGTTAAGAACTAAATTCAAGAACTGAAATTGTGTATCTTTAACCAAGTCGTTACGATGAAAACGAACCTATCACATGTATTGTTAGTAATTACGTTAGTAATAACGCCTTTAGTTGTACAGAGGCATTCTAACGATTAAAAACAACTGATAAAAGCGCCAAACCTTTCCTTAAGGATTTCTTTAAAGTAATGGAATTAATCTAACATCTGAATAATTTCATTTAAAGATGTTACAAAATCACACTTTATAAAGTGTCATTATTTTCGCCGTAGGATGTTGAGAGGGACTCGACGACGATCTAAAGAACACCACACGGGGGCAGAAAGAGTGTGTAGGAATCAGGAACGGGAGCAGCTTTAGCTGAGTAACTACTCAAAATGAAGGCAGGGTACATTTAAATATTTGTTGGACTGAACACATATTTAGTGAAATATCACCTTCCGTATCTCTTTCTCTCAATTTAATAGATGTAAGTAAATTCTAACGCATGAGTAGTGTTCGTGAATTGAAATTAATGCATTTTTAAACCAACACAGAGAAATTACTTGATGTAGCCTACAAACAAACGTGTGACTAAATATACGTAAATACATTCTCTTATATTCCAAAAAAACTGTATAATGTGTAAAATATTAAAAGTAACAAATAATTTCCAGAAAAGACTTTTTGAACAGATATATAGGCCTATACATAGGCGCATACTAAAGCCGTTTTCAATTATTAATAAGTGAACGTGAAGACTACGAATTTAGAATTTGGTCAAAGAAGACTTAATGCTAATTTTGTTAGGGTAGCCTGTTAGTCAAAGCTAAGAACACACTTGTTAGTTCGAATGATTCGGGACAGAATCCGGGAGAATCTATAAACAACTGCAGCAAACAACAGCCTGGTACCTCTGTAGAAAATAAAATATACCCTCCTTTCGGGTAAAATACTTTTCAACTACACCTATCTAAAAAAGGTTGTAATTTAATTTCATTATATGATAAAATAATATGTAATTAACGTAGGTTTAATAAAATACGGTGTCATTAGAGACAGGCTTTGACAAATTAATAAATAGGCTATCATGATAAATAATTAATTCGGTGGCAGAGGACAAAATAAGCCTCCGTTGTAACTCACGGTAAATGCACGGAAAATCGAAAATTCATTTATTATTAGTTAACTGCATTTGTTTACGAAAAATAGGCCTACCGTAACTAAAAAAGGTCGATTAAAAATTCACTTTTTTACATGTATGCTATTATCAAGCAGCTGAATTGACAAGTGTAAATTCCTTTTTAGAAAACAATTTTAACGCTGTTCTATAACCTGGTCTTTGCCTTTATATTTAAACCACGGTACAATGTGATATTCATTAATTTTATTACACAATAAAATGCGGGTGGCCGACAAAGCTCATTATTTTAACATTTGTAGTGCTTGCGTCCCTTTTTGAAAGCATTACGGAATACGTGAAACATTTAACTAACCTTTAAATTTTTCGTTGCTGCAAATATATTCCTAACGTGTATGCCACAGTAATCAAAAGAACACTCAAACTGACTACAAGCGTTCAATCAGCGTATGTGAACTATCGATTAAATACTTTCCAGAAACCCACAAACTAAAGAATATTCAACAGTTCAAATCAAAGATCGATAGTAAGATATGAAAAAATGGTCGTTGGAACTGACATATAAATTGCAGTTTTCTTAAACAAATATGGTTCCTGAGCTTTTTCTTGCAAAATTATTTCTAGTTTAATAAAAAAGCAACTGGTGTTATATATTTCATTATGCTGTAGTTTGAAATTCTTGTCTTGTATAGTGTAAGAAAAGCACACTGGTAGATTGTGATCCACAGAGTGATAGGTGCACATATTTCAAATGGAAAAATGTATTCATATAAAAGAGAATTATAGGCCTACATTGTAGGCTACAGTCTGCATGTATTTGAGATTAATGAAATAGCACATGTGTGTGTCTATATATATATACACATACATACTTACACACACACACACACACACTTATTACATGAGGCACAAACTAGCCTTCCTACCATTTTCTGTAATTATCTTTCTTTAGTTTATCAAAATGGAAAGTGGTCGTGGCAGCTGACTTTTATATTTTTGTCCATGAGTCAGACACGTCTATTTTTAGAGCATCTGCTGAAAGTTGGTGTTTTCAGATAAGTTCCTGACACAATATCAAAGATCACCACCGCAGAGGGTGAGATCCGTGCCAAAGCACCCCCCCCCACCCCAAACTGTATAGGAAAAAAGTGTAAGGGGAGGGCAGGAGGGGGGTCAAAATGGATCCCATATTTGGCGGAAAACACACAGGAGGCAGATGCAAACTTTGTTGTTTATGAATAACATGTGAAAACCGTCAAACCTAAATTATCTTTTGCTTGTTCCAGCTCTGTCGTCTGCGACTAAGGCTTTTGCCAAGAGTTTCGCCGCCCAGTGAGAGACGGGCTGGTGCTGCAGTATTGGAAAGAGCTTCATCATAAACTCCCAGACGATCAGATCAATATGGCCTGACTTCCCTGGACCCCTGGGCAGGAAATGATTCACAGATCTGCTTAGCATTAGCATTCATTTGCATGCTGCCTTTCAGTTGGAACAGAACCACAAAAGGATTTATACACAGAGCCGGGAAGCGGATGATCGGGGCACGCTTACTGTTTTCTTTAGATATAGCCATGTTTTGCACAACGGCCATATTCCAAACTGTGAACTTGCTCGATGATTACGTGCCAGGCTGGTTCTCTTTAGAGGAATAAATAAAATGATGTCAAACAGTTTACGTATGTTTGTTCTGCACAGTGGATTTATCTATCATAGCATTAAACGAGTAGAGGGGAGGAAAGAGTTCCTGTTGATGCCATTCCTTTGTTTGGACTAGAACCTCAAAACAACTGCAGAGCTACAGGGCATGGAGATTCTGTCAATAACACATGCTGAGGTGTAGGGTGAATAATTATTTCGTTCAAGCTTTCATTAAAATCAATTAAAATACCAAATGTTTATTCGATGTTAATTGTCACATCATTTAAAAAGTAACCCACCTAAAAATGAGGCAGTTGTCTCTCGTCTGGTAACATTTTACTTGAAGGGGCAAAAATAATATAGTATTATGCTATTACTTATGTATTAATTAACCTCAAACTAAGTCTTTGTTGCATATTGATCTCACGTTAACTCATCAGTAATGAATCGTTACACATGTTTTATCTCAAGCAATTACTATATCTGTTAATTCTGTAAGACTTTGTGAAGTATTGAAGGAGCTACTGAAGGAACAAGTCATGAGTGACACCAGTTACATACCAATTTGTTCATCATTAATGTTTGTTCATTAATGAATGATGACTCTTCCATCCCAAGCAGTTACTATATTTGTTACTATGTCTAATTCTGTAAGCCTTTATGAACTACCAAAAGAACTACCGAAGGAATAAGTAATGAATATCACAAATGAAATACTGAGTTCATGTTTGTTCATCATCAATGAATCATGACATCTTATCAAGTAGCGACTAAATTTGTTCATTATTTGTACTTCAGTAGTAGCTGAGTTATTACTAAGTATCACATATGACCTGTCAAGTAAAATATTACCCTCTACTTTTAGACCAACCTGAATTAGCACAAACAATGCCAGCTTTTTGTAAGTATTATCTGTGGTGTTTGTTGAAGGCATTGGCATAAGTATGTTAAATACATAAAAGTTGTTAAAAGGAATATTAACAATTGCCATAAACATACACCATTAAATGGGCTATAAACCAACAAACAAGTTTGGTGAATAAATAACTAAATACCTTTGTAACTACATCTGGACAGAAGTAATGAGTCATGGAAGTAGAGTCTAGACACTCCCAATTCTTGATTGTTAACCAAATCCCTTTCCAGGTTAATTATCATAACTACATTCACCTGACACTTTTGTCCAAAGCAACTTGCAGTAAAGAGTTACACTGAATTTATTTCCAAAAGACAAATCTAACTGTCTAAGTCGTTAGTCAAGCGTAAAGTGGGCATAATAAGTGAAAATTAAGAATCTCAACTTGTATAGCCTGCATGGAAAATAAACGAACCATACATAAGACAATCGTAAGGCCGGAGTATGCGAGGTTGTGACAAACAGACATGAACGAGAAGGGGACAGTCCCGTATTGTGGAAATCTACAGGGCTAACGTCCGACAAACTACTCGTAAGAGAAGGAAAAGGCGGTGCCATCGGTGCCCGGATGTAACCCCTTGCGGTGACTTACAGAAATAGCTCTATCTTATGGATATCTTAATAAAATGTGTAAAATTGATAGTGCAGTCGTGTAAAATTGAAAAATTCTCGAATTATTTCGAAAAACATTTAAACGAATATATCAACAGTGTATCCTAAATTAAAGACTATTTTCTGATAAATCAGTAATTAATATGTGGTTTAAATACCGATGATATGGGCCTATTAGTAATTCTTAATCTTCTTCCGGGGCAGATTGTTTTTAAGTAAGTATTCAAGAGATCCTTCCAAGAATGAAATTACATATAGATTACGAAATATTGTTCATATAGTCTAACAATCACCTACCCTTTTACTTACCCTAAAAATGACAATTTACTTTCGAAACGTAGGTATATTCATTTTCATCAAAAGAAATTACATCCTTCGGGCCGACAAATAGATTTACAACGCAAATGAATAAGAAGCGGCAAACCACCCTACTCATTCTTTTTAATTTAAGTTCCGGTTCATATCCACGAAAACCCCGTTGGGGATTTTTTTTTTTGCTCTTGCTAAGCGCTTGATCAGAAGTTTGTGGGTAACGGAATGCCTGATAAATCCATTTGGGCTGTGTGTCATGTTCTTATCCCAGTCGGAATCATTAGTGCATTCACTGATGAAACATATTCAAAAGTTTCATTTTGGGGAATTTTATTTTCTGGTTAAAACGGACAGCAGGTGTTTCTGCCATTCTTCCCAAGAGAAAAAAACGAATGTTTTAGTTATAAACTCACATCTATTTTTACGTAAGCAAACGACTTCCTAATGGTCACTTGAGAAGATCAGTGACATTTAGGAATTAATTACGTGTCTTGAAAAAGAATTACTGGAAAACATACAGTAGAAGTAAGTTTAGGGGCGGCATGGCACGTGTTTTAAGACGTATGATTGACTGAAAGTCTCTTAGGGGATTTTTGAGGCTGAGTCCGGTTATTCAACTTTATTAAATGAAACTTTTTTGTTCCGTTAAAGACGAACGGAAACGTGTATATGAACTCAGTACTCTGCTTATAGATCACAAATGATTTCTTTTGGTGAAGTACCTTATAAGTGTAGGTAAACAGGTTTATTCAGATACTAATCATGAATTTGGAAATATGGTTTCCTATAAATTTTCCCATCACAGTTCCTTCATTCTTTCTCTATAATGGTTTTAAACATTTCTGCAAAAATTCACCTCTTGTCTGAATGGACTTTGTGACAGGGATCTTCTCACATAATTCACAAACTTGTGTAGTAACTTAACAAATACTGTAAATGTGTGTGTGGAAAGAACCGACATGTTCTAGTCACCATCAGTGGAAAACATTTAGAAATTACTCATGCCGTGGAATTTGAATCTGATATTACGTAAAATAAACCAAAATAATCGTTTAAACTCGTCAGTCTGCCAATTGATTCAAGAAGGGGGAATGGAAAAAAAGCACATGCCATGTAGCACTTCCAAAGATTACAATTCAAAATTAATATAAACATCCGCAGCTGGAAAATATCTTGGCTTCAAAAAATGCAAGTTTTGAATCATAATTTCATTATTATGTTTTAATTTGTAACACAACATTCTATGATTGTGGTTGTTTATTGTTCAATTAATATCAGTAGCCTGGTTGAGTTAGAAAGCCATCGTAAGTTGAATGCAGGCAGAAAAACAGAAGTTATTTTTCACTGTGAACCCTGACATGTGGTCCTAGTTTGGCTTAGAACTTCAAATCTTATGCACAACCTTTGCCCTCTTTTGGGCCTAACATGATTTTGGTTCAGCCATGTTCTGAGTTCCGTTTGAACCCAAGACCCTGAGGTGAAAGGTCACCGCTACAGCACCGCAAATTAATCCAATGCGTCAAATTTGGCATGTTCAGTCTCAGTTTCTCTTGAAATGTTCTCTTTCCAACGAATGCTACTTCCGTCTGCATGTTTTCCCATGTTAGCATATTAATGCTATGTTTCCTTCACTTTTCTGCCAAAGCCCCAGTGCCTTCACTGTCTCCCTAACCCCCCCCCCCCCCAACCCCCACGTTGCAGCAGAGCCCCCTCTCTCTTTGTATTGTGCTTAAAGACGTTTCAGTTCAGCTGTCACGAATTATGTTTGCCTGCCCAGCTGTCAAAACAGGGGGTGTCTCTTTCATTCCACCTCACATACTACCAAAGGGATGGGGGCTTTAATGCTTATGTTTGGACACAAGCAATTATCTCTAATTATTGTTTTTCTTTTCAGTTTCCCTGTCCTGATGGAGGTCCAACAGACGAACACGCAATAATCCGGCCCAGTCGGCTGATCTCAGTAGGTTTTGCTGGGGTAACCTAGCAAGAGTCTGCATGGCTTTCATCTCAATGTGAGTTTAGGTTTGATTCAAACTCAGAGCGATGGGTGAATTAACCCCTGAGACCCAGCTTTCAATGGGCTCAGCCAAGAGATTATACGTGTTGATGGCAGGCTTTTACTTGCAAAGTACTTTCAAAGAAGCTACAGCTGGTAATTCAAGGCACTGTAGCCATGACCCCCTTCAATCTCCTCAGTGTAGAACAATACAGATGATATCTCATTTTTGCACTGCAATGCTTCACAGTAACAAGCGCTAGTCCTATCACAGTCCTGGGATTTCATTACAGAAGAAGAGTCAAACCAGAGGTCATTCACCTTTGCAACTCTTGGATATGCCTCAATGTCCTACTGCCCAAAAATATGTGTTTTTTCCTCATGAAAAACTCTGACAGAGTGATCTTCACTTTGCCAAAATAGTGTGGTATGTATTTTATAATATGTTACCATTGACACTGTCGTATATTAACAGAATATGGCTCATAGAGTAAAGAAAATGTTACAAATGAGGGTATGTTTCACCCCCCACCCTTACCGGTGGAACACTATTGATCTGAGAACTTTTTATACACATCTTTGGTGGTCTCAACGCAACATGCTTCTAAAGCATGAAGAACGTCCTTTCGTGCAGACTAGTTCAAGATGTTGTGTAGCTGAGGGATATTTTGGCAGAACAAATAACCTAGTATCAGACGTTTCTCAAGCCTAACACTTGATTTGATCTGTGTAGAAGAGCAGTGAAATATAATCTGAAATAAAAGATTGTGTTGAACCCAGTGTAGGGAAAACAGGTTTATTCTATTGTTCTTTAGTACACTCATAATAAACATGTAATTTAATAATAGGCCTTTCTTTCTACTTACTACCTTTCTTCCATTCGTGTTTGTATTTGTCACTTTATACTTTCCAGTAATACAAGATAATACTTTCTTTAACCGGCGATGGGAAGGGAGGTATTATCCAGTATTATGTAAGAGCCTTAGTTGTGGTTACAGGTCAGCTGTCCTCATAAAATATATGTTAGTAAATGCAATATTGCATTCATAGCTGACCTGTTAGCTATGGACATCACTTGTCATACAATAAGAGAAGTTAGAAGTTACGCCTTTGACAATTCATCCTGTTGAGTTATATATAGCAATATATATATATATTATATATATATATAAAATGTAAGAAAAACATGCTATGCCTGTTATTCAGAGTAACACTGCAGCTGTGGATCTCAGTCTAAGAAAGTAGAGTATATTACTTGAAAAGACGAGGGTTGTACAGGGAGCACCTCATTAATGACTGATGTCCATGGTCAATGGAGAGAGACCCAATTACTTCAGGCTCCTTCCAAAGCACTACACACTTTTCTAAAGGGACCATTTAGCACGGAGACAATGGGGTGGAAGCAGCACTGTGGTTTTAGCTCTTCCATAAAGAGTGAATTACTGGGACAGCTAAATCTTTCATTCTAACTGATGCATAATGTATTCATCATTATAATTACAACACGCAGTACATCCACTTCCCTGCCCGATGCATTATTACTGTCACAATGTAAAATTGGGATATTGATTAAATATAGATTTATTCGTCAACACATGTAGCAAACTGTAGACAATAGATAATTGTATTTCTTCTGTAGATTTATTGATGTCTTTTTTCATAGTTTATTCTGCTGAGCTCAAGTAAGCCATCTCCATATAAACACACAGGCTTCTCCTGTTGTAGCCCAGCACAATAATCAATGTTCATATTGTCACCCTTCATTGGTCTGGCTGGTTTGTAACATGGCATTGCTTTGTCCACTCTCTTACTCTCTTGGTTCGTCATCCAGCTCTTCAGAGGGTCAGACCTCTAACTCTGGGGACTCAGCTTCTGGAGACCCATCCAGTCCATTGTCCAGATCCACTGAGAACGTCAGGCTGAGTGTCTCCTTTGTCTGGCACTACCTCTGTGTGTAATCCCTCTGTCTCTGGCAATGTGAAGAGATCAACTGGTAAATGAAGGGATGATCCATGTGTCCAGCTAGTTGATCTGCTGCTGAGGCACATCACTGCGGCTGGCCACCCATCCTCACCTTCCACCTCAACCCTTACTCCCTGCTTGCATTCCAACGATGGCCTGCAGATTATTCAACGTTTAAAACGGCTCGTCGTCTAGCTGCACTGCATCTCCAAAATGCTCAAACAATGGTTTGTTTTCTCCTCGGCCAATTGAAACTTCTGATGGATGAACTTGTTTTTTCAGTTTCATAATTCTGATAGAGGGAATTGCAATGCATGGATGTGTGACCGGATGTCAGAGGAGTTAGAAGCAGTAAGAGAAAACTGGTGGTCCTGTCAGTGTGCTTGTTGTGTGATGGGACATTTTGCAAGAAAAAAATAGAGTAAAAAAGATCTTGTTCTAAGTCATTGTTCATGGTGTGCTTTGAGCAATGAAAGTACGTCTAATATTGCCTATTATCTATTCTTCTGTTAAGGAAGCGATAAATCCAGGATGTAATCTATTAATAAGCTGCATATCTAATACATAGTCAACTTTTGAAATACTCAGTACATTAATGTTCTTTATAATTCATAAGAAACTGGACTTTCCTTAAGAGCTAGTACAATCTTTGGCTCAGTTGACATAATGTGAACGCAACATGGTATTAATGACCTTTAATAAGTTACGTGGTCGGTCCAGCAGATGGTGCCAGTTACTAATTAAAATTATCGATATTATCAAATATTAAAAATACCCCGTCAATATTTGTCCAACATACTTGAGGATGCTGATTTTATAATCTGTTGACTGTGACATATGGAAATGAGACAATATACAAATAAAAACTGAACTTTTTGTTACATAATGACATTATCGCACATCATTAAGAAATGGACCGCAGAAGGGACCTGCAGTGTAGCTACCCTGTTTTGAGATAAGGGGAAGCTGGGCCTGGCAATTTTCTGATATTGAGGACCTTGTGTTCTGTTATCTTTAGACCACCCATCAAAACTATTGGTTGGACAAACAGAACATCAACATGGCCATAATATTTTGCAGATGGGAGTGCACATCAAATGTGGTGGTCAGTGGTCATTTATCTGGAGCCATTAACCACCTGGCCTTGGTATGTTTTGGCAGCTTTTCTCAAGTCTTAAGTTACATTTACCTTTCTTTGAAACGACTCACAAATCTAATTCGTATCTTCACACTAACACCGACATATTGGCAAGAACAAGGCAACTGTCGGTGGGGAGGAAAGCAAGAATAACAAACAAGCAGTGAATGTTATTTCTCTCTTGATTGAAAACGGAGCACATATGCTGACAATATTTCAATGCATATTTGAAGCTGAATACAAAATTCAAACTTCAAAATACTGCAATAGTTCTCGACTGGCACCTCTGAACAGTTCTTCCTTTGCACCAATTAAACACTGCTTGCAAATGAAAACTTGTACTTTCATTAATTATATGGATGCACTTAAATTTACAGATCCTCCTCTTCCCTTTAGATTTTCTGAGTCCTACTGGACTTTGATTTCTGGGGAGTTGAAGACCAATCAACTAATGATTAAGGCTTTATGGAAGTAAATGCAATGAACAGATACTCTTGAATGATAAAAATAATGGGATTGCTTGACTATGTTTTTGCCAATATCTACTAATAAATATATTTTGGTCTATTTGGACAGAAACGTGACATATATTTAAACGAATGTTGATTTTTTTGATGGTTCTCTCAATATCTTCATAGCAAATTTCAGAATTGTATCACGGTTTAACATATGTAGTCCATTATGCAACTCTGATTTTGAATGCTTATAATATCATCATATAGTAATATATTTAAAAAAACACAAGATCCAAACAAAAAAGTAGCATTGTACAAGTAAAATTGAAAAAGACAAGTAAAACAATGGAGAGAACCCTTGACTGTAAATGCCTCCTTCATCAGAAAGCTCTTGATCTGTATATGACATGTTAGATGGATTAGAGGCCAGGACTGTATTTCTAACTTTCACCGTCCTCCATGTAGATCACTCTTTCACCACCTTTGGTTGTTTACGATGATGAGTTCAAGACTTTCAACAAGTCCGGCCAGCATGGTTGCCATATGTTCCATCTGTTCTTTCAAGATCAACTCTGTCACATCAACCTTCCTTCAACAGTCCCATCTCTTGCTTTGCATTTCAACTCAGTTTGAAGGGTCTTGCATAGTCACCACAAATCATTCAGCAAATGCAAGTTTGTTGTTATAAAGAAGGAGCAGAGCATCCAGCTGTAGATCACATACTCACTTTCTTCGCGGGGCGACTATGCATACCTAGTGCAGACAAATGCATGCGAGGGGTGCCAGACATTTCGCAAAACATGATATGGTTCATTGAGTGAAATTAGAAGTATGTCGTCAAAGACATAACGTTTTTTGTAGCGAAATATTGTCAGGGATGCGCGGTGAACCTGTGGCAGCATTGCCGCCCTATTCCTGCAGAGGTGAAGGTTTCACACCACCACTGCACTCTGCATGTGGAGATTGCATTTTCTCCCCATGTAGCTTGGCGTCCTCCTGCAGTCCAAAGACCCGCAGTTAGGTTAAACCGTGTGTCTGTTTGCATGCCCTCTGATGGACATGAGTCCTGTCCAGGCTATACCCTGGCCTGATGCCTTATGCTGCCTAGATATGCTCCCCCCATGACCCTGATCCGCATAAGTGGTCAGAAGATGAATGGGTGGATAATTTTTTATGTCAGGAGTGTTAACTTGGAATTACACAACACATGCCATAAAGCATGTTTATCACACATCCTTGTTTTGTGTTGTTAAAATATATAAAAAATACACACTGACAGGAGTATATTAACAATGCAAAAGTAAAATCTATATTCAAAAGTCAGTGTGTGACAAAGGGATTGTCTTGTGTCTATGTGCATCATAAAATGCTGTACTATGACGGAGAGTTTAAAGATCCTAAGAGTGGTGAGAAGGTTTTGAGACATTGTCCATTGTGGTCATTTAATAATACTGAGAGTTTTTCACGTGATGTGTGTTTTGTCTGTAGATTGAGCCACTGTGTGACAGAGATGTCAAGGGCGTAACTTTGGTCTGAACATTGGGGGGTTGACGTCTCCACTCTTTCTTTGGGAGGCATGATTATTGGGGGGGGAGGGGGGGTTGTATTAGCCAGTTTTGCTTATCGGGGGGAGCGAGGTAATAAACCAGCAACCCCCTGTAATTTATGCACTTGGGGGATGTATTTTCTATCTTTCCAGTTTAGAATTAAATCAGTAAAGCTATAAGAAGTGTAGTTGTTGTAGTAAGGATGGAGTGGGGAATGTAGAATGTGGCATTGCAGAATAAGTTTGATGGTGACATTTTTTCAAAGCCGGAGGGCATGTCCAGAAGAATGTAAATAGCTGTTAGTGTTGCGTTCTGTGGTCAGTCTTATAACGCAGCCATATCTGGAGGTCTCTAAGGTCCTTTTTCCATTTATGAATTGGTAGACAAAATGATGTGATGTTAGAGTGTGTACAGTATATTCATGAAGGCTTTTCTTTGAGTTGGTGATTTAGAAGATTTTTTAAAATAATAAGTGGGTGTTATTTATGTATACTTGCAAAATAAAATTGAGGATGCCACCATTACAACTAATATTTTGGCTGTCTCAATATGGTTCAGTTACCTTTGAAAGTCTGTCTTACAAAGTGCTTAAGGAATAAAAATATAATTAAAATGGATTAAATTGTACTAGTCAACTTAAAGAAAAGGCATAGACAAGCGAAATATAATATATTAGATATTACTGAATTACTTACATGTTAACCTTGTTAAGCTGCCAACAGTTTATGTGTCTCAGGTGGTTTCTGAACATTTATAATGTGCTCAGGTTTACAGATAAGGTGCTCAGTGGATAAGCTTAATTATTTATAAAGAAAGCTGTACCAACAAAGCGCAATATTTTACATGGGTTTAGTGGTTATCAATTAATGTACTGTAAGAGACTGTACAATCAATGAAGAAAGACTGATAATGACAATTAGATCCACTGCAAGACTATAAAGAATTCTTTCTTCGAGGAGTTCCTGAACATGGAGAGTTACTGGATTATTTGCCAAAAATGTAAATTAGTCTTAATTTAAATAAAAACATTTAATAGCATAGCATTAAATAAAATTAGTAGCTTCTGTATTACTGTGATATATTGAACATATTATATTGTAGGATTTCTTCCATTTTTCTTTCTCTCTCTTTTTGTACCTTTTGTGTTTAACTGTATAATTAACTGACGTAAAAACCTCTCCTGGGCACCCAAAACTGGATTGTATACGTATTGCTTATGTTTGCTTTTTTATTCTACATACAATACATACAAATTGAAAACAAAATTTATACAAACTGAAACCAAGGTAAAATCAGCCATGGATTAACATAAAGCTTTTATTGGCACCGAAAGCAGGCAGCAAGACATTTCCAGGCATCCTAGCAATGTAGCAGAGATATCTGCTTCTTCAAGTTACACCAATAGATTTTCTACCACAAAACAGGTGGATACTTTTTGGCAATCATAACACCTTTTCCAAAGCTAAATTTAATGGCCTTTTTAAAGGACATTTATTTGTATTTCCATGCCAAGATCCATCTCCTGCAGAATGACCCCTTTATTTTTTAAATGGAAGAAAATTTGTCCTGACACTGCGACTGACCTCGGCTTCATATACATATGCTGGAGTAAATGGGATAATTGCTCCTTGGTCTTCACTGAAGAGACCTCTGTTGGGATAAAAGGCACAAGCCCTTCGCGTATATCAGACCACACCCGCAGGCCACCCTTATTTTAATGTCTGCTCTGCTTTCTGGATAATTCCTGCAAATGTTATATAGCAATACAATTGTATTACTTTAACAGATGTACTATGATTCTCATTCTCATTCTCAACTAAATGCACTGTAATACAGGTCAAGTCTTTCGTACATTTAATATATCCCCTTTATAAATTTAAAATCTCAGTGTTCATATACATTTCAATTTGATTTAATGTTTTCCCGACAAAGTCTTAATTGGAGCTTGTGCTCAAAATATAATTATAATTTTAATATTATTATGCTCCTATGGTATAAATTAATGACCATTAATGGCAGCTTTTTTGGATCACGCTCTGTTTTTAACATTCTGTTTTTGGCTTATCTTCACTGAGCTGTAAGGGAAATGGAAATTCGGGATGCTGTATGTCAAGACATGAGAAAATGGTTATAAATGCCCACTGAATGAAGGCCATTGTGTTCATCATTTTCAAAGAGTTATGTAATATTATATAACTGTCATTATATTATAGTTAAATAATAAAGCAGCATTATTATAGACACTAACTAAAGACCTTTTTTGTAGGCATTTAAACTGAGCCAACACCTGTAATGCAAAATATAAAACTGGCATAATGGAAGGCAGACAGTTATGGCTGATAGTTAACCCCCAAGCATGAGCTATTATTTGTTACGATGCAAAGTGAAAACCTGTGTAATTCCAGCTGAAAGCCACTATGATGTAGGGCACAACCACAAAATGCAAAGCAGAGAGCAGAGCAGACCACCCATGTGTGCTTCCGCAATGCTCTCCCAGCTGCTGCTGGGAGAGACGACTCCAGGGCCTGGGAATCTGATGAAAGGGACTAATGGGACAACTTTCTTGGTGTTGCCAAGTGAATGACTTGAATAGCTGGCGTGCCAGATCAATCTGCAGCTTTGTAAATTAAGCTCAAATTGTTCCATAACTGAAGTGCAATGATTTAAACTCCCCTTTGCACATGTAACACACAAAGATAAGCAATTTACTTGACATGTATAATGATTTATCGCAGCTTTGATTCAGAACAAGGTACGGATGTTAGGTGCAGACTCATAGCACAGAAAAAGAAATGTTTAGACTTTTTAAATGATTACAGAATGCAGAGCTTTAGAGATAGCTGATAAAATAGTAAATATTGATTTTGTGGAGAAATTAATGAATGATATGATATGCAAGTAAGCCTGTGATTTTGGCTTTACAAACAGACCGCAATGTCTAATTATGTCTGCATTAATTTTAGACTTATCTGCTAAAAAATCAAATTTGCTTAATCATTCTTGAAGCAGGCAATTTTACCACCAATGGATAGACATCCCATCTAGAATCTAGCATCATTTACTGTCCAGATACTGATGTTAAAGTAGTGACATTTTAGAAAACTTTCTTTCATTAGCATGTCACCAATTCCATTTGTTATTTCCCATTGACAGCTGTAACAGTTTGTAAATGTGGACCATAAACTCTGACACCCCTCACCCCCATGAATTTCAGCTACATATAAAGAATTTTGTTCAAAAGTCTGAAACCTAAAGCCAAAGTATTCGGCATGGATGTTTAGTTTAAGTAACCCCATGGGTTAATAATCTAAACAAAGGTAAACCGTGCAAAACTGCTGCAATGAATACCAGGCTAAATAAACGAAGCAAAGTTTACAAGAATCATTTGGGGGAAGAAGAAGGAAAAATGCGTGAAACTTTAATGTGAAGCAGGTGATGAACGTGACTGCCTCTCTCTGCTTTTCTCCTTTTAATGCGGCCATGGAAAGAAAATGATTTGATAAATTGCACAAAATTGAGTCTGATAATTAAAATCCTGAGTGTTCAAAAGATTGTTAAAATGATTACCTAACTTTTTATATGGTTTATTCCTAGGATAAATTCTAAAAAAACCTATTTGTTCATCTATAACAACCAGAGGATTACATCATTCATCCTATTAAAGCTAATGCAATAGGTGTGTCATTGTTGTTATTCATAAAACCCATACGACGTCTTTTAGAAATCATTATAATGGACAGTTATATCAGGGAATTACCTGAATATCTTCCAATAAACTATACTATTACCGGCAAGAAAGTGGACAGCTGAAAAAGACAGGCACAGCCATTTGTTTTCACAAAATGAGTGGCTTGTGGCTTTGCTACCTCAGTCTATTGGAACAGATATTGACTGGAGCGAGAAGAACCTCAAGTTGCTTCTCTTAAGTTCTTGCTTGTGTTTGCAGTGCTCAGAATGTATTCTGCACGTGGATGAACTCCAGAGAAAACACGAAGCCCAAAAACAACAAAGGGGCTCTTTTTAACTTCTTCAAACCACGTCTTCCAATAAAAGCTGAATAAACAAACCCTGCGACTTGCAAGCGGCTGCTGTCCAGAGAGCTTAGAGAAGGACCATGGTTTCAAAAGAGGAGCTTACGAGCGGAATGAAAACGTTACTGTAACTGAAATAATAAAAGTACCCCGTTCAAGTTTTTAATTTCTCATGACTTTAATTTTTCATTGCTGACGAATCCTGAATGCAGTATTACATTTAATGCATCATAAAGCTTTGAGGCAATGAGAATTTTGGGTCAGATCTTAGTTTATTTGAATAGTTCAAAGTACTTCTATTTATGGCAGTACGGGGAAATAAATTTGTGAACTGGGTGAGTTTAAGGTGAACAGGCTTTGAAAATTAGTCAGTAAAATACTGAACATCTATCTTTGCACAACTGCCCCCCGCCCCCCCCCACCCCACCGGCCACAGCCACCCCTCTGGACAAGACAAAGCAAGCTTAACAACAGTATGAAAAGAGTGGCCTGTGAATGGTTACTATTCAATTTGTATTTCATTCCCCGCTGGTCATGGAATTGAGATCAGAAGAAAAAGTGAAAACACGTGGCTGAGGTCACCAGGACCGGAGAACCACCACATACAGCAAAGGGAAGGAAAAGGCATTGAGAAGTCGTGTGAAGAAATGGATTGTATAAACATAGCCCACCATCGCCTGCACCCTATTATCCTATAATTTACACTGCATGGGAGCTTGGAAATGTATTAAACTAGTGATAGGTTTCATCACTGCATTACAGCGTCGACTCATGCCAATCAAAAAACAGTGTGTACTTGGAGACGAGTTTTAGATTCTTTGGCTAATGTGTTTATTTTAAATATCCCAGGGAAATTATTACATCAGTGGCAAATAATGTTCAAGGAAACGGCCCTTCCTTTGAAGTTTGTGGCAGCAAAACATGATTTTAATTACATAATAACTTTGCAATTGTATCTAAATGTTCTGGGCTCGATGAGGAAGTATAGGGGTAGCTTAAAAATTGCCCATACCTTGATAAAACAAACTATGAAGGAAATGCACAAATGTGATGCCATGAGGAATTAGGCTGCTCCTTTTGTACAATAGTTAGCGTCAGATTACCTTTTGGTGGTGATGAATGGCACCTTCCCATATTTTCCACCTTACTTTAATTAACATCTTGTGAACTCCCCTCAACACAAACAAAGGCGATGAGCTTAACAATAGCAAAAACATTTCTCTTGGTCCACACTTAGAAGTGCACTTAGGAGTCTTGGCAGACGCCTTGCCAGTGAGATCATGACATTTTATTCCAACTGTAACAGCCATGCATATTTATAACTGTAGATTACAAGTACCACTGGAACCGTTAAAGCTTGTCTCATGTCTGCAGAACTGAGAGTAACCTTTATAATTTAACAACATATGCAACATAGAGAACATATAATACAAAGGATTTTATACAAAGTTCACCATACTGTGCTGCAGTCCAACAGACTGGTCACAGAATGAAGACCACACTCAATAACCACGACCAAAATACCTCCTCACTAATTTCATAATGTAAGCCTTCAGGAACTAAATGACAGCAATTAGATCCAACATGGATACCATGGCCTACGACCAACCAATTTGTTCATAAACCAATTCTTCTGCTCTTGAAGTCACATTCGATGCGTTTCAATATTAGGTGTAAAAATGGACACCCATATGAATATTTGTAGCAATGGTTTTAAGTACTATGAAGTGGGATTTTTGAGTTATGATGGTGAAAAGGCAAGTCTTTACAACACAATAGGCTATCAGACATTAAGCTTGGTCATTTATGTATTATAATATCTTTATAGACTAGAAAGCTCTATGGCCAAAACAGCATATGGTGCAGCTGGCTTCGGCATCACATGACTTGTGTTTCTGACAATTAGGCCAACCACTCCCCAGTGTGCATAGCAATGTAAGGTTATACATTTCACATGCGGAATAATTAACGCACTGATTCATGTTTCCCCAAAGCTAGTTAAGTTTCTTCCACGATAAAAAAATGTATATTGTTCAATCATTGTTTAAGCACGGAAACGTATGTTTCTGCATTTATTTATGTCTTTCATTAACATTATTTATAGCACAGTGAATGGATGTCGGATAAATATAAGCAGATAATGAAGATCCTTAAAATTGAAAGTACTGTAGAGAAGTGTTTGGCATATCGCCATGCACCATCTAGCACATCTGAAAGCTTTATGACCGATGTCCTTCAGCGCTGCTGTGAGGTGTGCGGACTCTGCGCAGACTGAATGCCAGATTCTCTAACCTCCTGTGTGAGTCATGGTTCATACATTTTTCTTTTGGCTACGACTGTAAAGAGAAAGTCCCGTGCAGGACATCCAGCAGAGCCTATAGGTGGTAGCTGAGTACTTGGATCCCCAAGCCACAAGCTTCCTAGAAGTTCCCTGTTCTGCTGGGCTGGGGATGGGCATGACCCTGACAGACAAACCTCACCAGGTAGCATAACTGGAAAGACTGCAAAGAACTGAGGATCATCCTCCTTTTGCTGACCCTCTCTAGACCCCATCTAGACCCCATTTCTGTTTTTCTTCCATCTACATCAGGACTGGCCAATCTTATCCGCAAAGGGCTGTTGTGTATGTGGGTTTTCGCTGCAGCTCCCTAATTAGATTACTAATTAGAGGACTGACTGGCTGAAGAGTCCTCACACCTGGGTTTGAACAGCTGACCTACAGGTTATCCCAAAAAACTGCACACACACACACACACACACACACACCGGCCCTTTGCGGATAAGATTGGCCACCCCTGATCTACATATTCAGGCTATAATTGAATGCTGTCATAGCAATGCAGTCTATGCTGCAAACAGCACATGGGTGTCATTCCTAAAAAGACGGTGCTGCTTTCTGAATGTGGGAGCAGCTACTGAGAAATTAAGCACTGTGTCAAATGCAGAAGAGTATAAATGAAGCCGTGATGGGGATCACCTCTCTCATTCTGTCCTGCGTGTATTATTCAACCTAGAGATGCTTATTGACCTTGCAGCTTGCTATATGTCTTCAGCCTTTTCGCATTAAGGCCTTTAAACATTTATAAATGATTTGATCCTGTGTTTATGTCCCAGCCTGCTTGACATCTGCAGTTAATATTTGTCACAGACTCCTCACCATGAGTATGCTTCTTCCAAGGACCTTTCCTTGTTATGACAAGAGCATATTTTGAACTTTGTGGATTAATTTGTTTTGCTTGCCCATGTGCGCTGCTCAAAACAGTCTGACTATTCCAACATAGACAAGTGACTTCGACATGTTTATGATCCATCTGTCTTTTACATTAAACCCAGATAATATGTTTTTGGCATGTTGTTGATGCATTTTCCGCAATAATTTCTTAGCAGGTGATTCGTTGAAAGTTTCCCTAAAATGAGCCTTGATTGGCTTGTGCACTGACACTTTATGTATTTCCTTTGTAAGTCTCAGTTCCATTTACACTGGAAAAAATAAATGTTCTACTTTGTATTCTCATTAATCTATAGAGCAAAATTTTCTATAGAGTGTGGGTAATATGGTTTACCACAGCAGTCACTATAAAAGACATTGAATTCTTTCTCTGATGTTTGAAATTTTACTAGTATTTTACTAGTAATATTTTGCTTTTGAGAGATTGCAATACTGGACATGTTTTCTTTATGCGTTGTGTTTAATTGGGAAATAATTTAGATTTTTCAATGTGCAGATAGTCATTTTTAGATTTGTCACAACTTAACTTTGCCATTGAAACTTAGATAATATACTTACTCCTATATCTATAGCAAAACTTTCTACAAATTGCATCTGAGACACACACCTACTTTTTTCAGAAGTGATCATATTGTGCTGCACCTAATGGCCCTGTTACAATCAATCAATCAATCAATCAAATATCTGCATGCAGTGTTTGTACAGAGCTGTGATGCACAGTTATGATTATTCGGAACTCTATACGTACGCGAGCAAAACAGTGTTAACATTTTCATCTCCCCAGGAAACCTCAGGGCTCAGACGCCGCCTTGACAAGATAATACACATTATATTTCGTGTTACGCGTACCGTGCGCAGCATTTACGGTGATTACACTACAACTCCCAAGACAGAAACAAATAAACATGGCTCACGTACTTCAACCAGATTCTTAATCAAAAGAAGATACTACAATATTTATTTTACTACCCCATTAACTTGATACAGCAACTGCTGACTGGTTTGCTTTTCATTAACATTCCTCCGTTGATTTATGTGTCAGTTTATTACAGCATCATAACATTCGTGATTACGTTAAACACAACATTTAGAAAGTATATACTGTAGCTACGTGAAATGGCACCAAAACAAAGTATTTTAAGTGGGAACTCAGAAACTTCTGCAGTGTTTTAAAATATGGCAGAATTCTATTTTTTGACCACCGGGGTTTAAAGCGATAGGCTCGCCTTGGTTTTGCCCCTTCGCGTTAAATGAACGAAATGGTAGTCGTAATACCTTAAATGGAAAAAGCATGACACATTCTTTTTTAAGCAGCACCATTAAGCAATTACACGGGTCAAATGTGTGGTCACATCATGCATTTAAAAGACACATAAGTAAAACGCCGATGGGAATGCAAAAATCGATGACATCTAGCCGCAGGCTTCATATTAACACACACTACCCTTAGAATTAAAGTGAACCGGTCACACCACAACATAAATTATATTTAGTGCAAGCTCTGTACACTAATGTACGGGTTTTAATTTCATCATCTCAATCAGTGTGGTCCTGTGTGGTCTGCCTCACAACCGCATGCAGAACTCCAGTAAGAACATTGGGACCATGGGGATCGACATCTTCCGTGCGCAACCATTCAGATTTACGGGCGCCTGTGATTTACACGTAAAATAGAAAATGTTCTCGTCTTTTAACTTTATATGAAATCATTGCTATTTTCTACCTTTTTGCGACGTGCTGTCCAGATAGTGCAAATGAATGTACTGCGTACAGATCAGGGTTTGACGGAGGGGGTCCTTGCAGCATAGGCTGCTACAGGGCAGATGCCAAAAAAAAAGAACACCAAGTGATTTAAGATGTCATTCCCACCCTCATTGACGGAGCTACATGTGGTCTTTATAGACATCACATACGCTGCAATATAATGGATACATTTTAAAATAGTTTTGTCACTGGCAGCGTTCTCCCCTCTATTACCGACGTTTCCCTCGCTGCAAAGCCGCGGCCGCTGGACCACCAGTGCGCGCTGGCACGGCTGGATTAGAGTATTCCGGGATGCATTAAGGCTCCACATCATAAATTACGACACTCGCTCTTCGCCACCAAGTGCGCCACCAAGGGGGAAGAGAGGAGCGGGGTCCCCCACATCGAGGTGTAATTTAAGGTCCGCGCTTCTCTTGGAGGCAGGGCTGTGAAGAGGATGGTGAGAAATGGGAAACGAGCTGCTTCCTCTATTAAATTCGGAGTGAAAAAATTGCATACTCTAGTGCTCCCCCCCATTTTATTCTATAAACCAAGGGAACTGTGTCACTAATGAAATACAAGCGAGTGTGTTTTTTCTAAACTTACCCCATGTTGTTTCAATCGTCTCACTCAGAAAAAACTGCCTCATCTGTCTGTATGTTTGCATTTTACTTTTTAACATTTTTTAATGAACTGTGAATAATGTGCACGTTATGCCAAAAAGTCGTATTACTTCTAATATAAGCCTACCATTCATCACTGTTGGTATCTCCACTTTGCGCCCTCTGCGTTTTGGGATGGGCGCCAGGTTCACAGTGACCTTGCATTGCATAAGTAATTATGGAAAATGGATGGATGCTGGGATGGATGGATGCTGTATGTACTGGCTTTATTCAGAGAAAGTTAACCTTTAAAGTCATGCAGGGAAATTCATTTCACATCCCCTACTGAAATGGAGAACTTTATTCTGGTTTTAAACAGTGCTTAAGCTTCCAGTGATATGTAGTTAAAAAAAAAAGAAAGTCACATTTAATCAGTGGATTTCAGTCCTTGTCTGAAATTTGGGGGCATTCAATTAATTTAATGAAAATGGTGGAGGGTCACATTTATTTATTGGTGTTTGGCATACAGTTCACAATGGCCTGACCACTGTAATCAGAGAAATTGAATGATTCATTTATTATTCACTGCCAAGTCCCCATGAAGCCTGGTTGGACTGTCGGGTCTTGGCACTCCCTGTACTTTCATTATGGTTTGTCGTGTGTCCAAATTCAAAGCATACTTCACTAGCATGTTTCTGTGTGCATGCAGCCAAAACAGCCCATTTTAATCATCCGTAATATCAAGGCCCTTATTTCACTGGAGATCTATGTCAATTTACACACTTTAATCTTATTTTTCTTTGCACTTGAAGGACTTACAGAGCTATTAGTTTTGAATTTAGTCCTATTTAACCCATAACAGACATGCTGATTTAAAAAAAAGTGGCATTTCTCTGTTTGCCTGGTAAAATTAGTATTGATTTTTTAATTATCGTTATAATGTTACTGAGCAGAGATTTCTGTCCATCTCTATTTTTTGATGGAAAACTGCAACTGTGATCATAAGACTGACAATTGAAACAATCCGAAGCCAGGATAATAAAATTCTACGTATTTATTAATAAAATACAGACTTTAAGAGGGTTTTGTGGAATTGCTATTAACCATTCAAACACCATCTATGAATTACCCAAGTACAGACCACCCAAAGTCTGTGTTTTGTACTCTGCACATATCTTGGCAACTTAGCTCAGACACTCAGAGACAGGGCTGAATGTTCCTATTGCGCTTGAAGAGAAGGTGGTTGCCTGGTTCAACACTAATGAGATTCCAGTGTGCAGAACCTCAGCAGAGCTGACATCACATTCCTCCTCTCATCGTGGAACCAAGCTGAGAAAGGGAGAGCAGTAATGTGTGGCGGACACTGCCTCTGCTTTTCAGCTGGGCCACTCCAATGTTCTTTGGAAGTGTGTGTGTGTGTGTATATGTGGTAGCAAGGAGAATGCATCTATTCCTGTTGCAATCCTGCCATTAGCTAATGAGCTTAATATAGACAACTGCTTAGCCGTAAAAAAAAATCTGCTGATGTCTCCAGTTAAACTGTACTGCCGTCCAAAGGCAAGGTGCCGTAACTGTGTATGTTTTATCAAAATTAGTTTTTTTTTTTAGAGATATGACTGTTTTATCTTGGATGAAATATCTGTTGAGAATAAAGCAGAGAACACCGATGGATGAAGCACCCTGATAATACAAAAGAAATTTTTTTGTGGGATTTCCAAATCGAACTGAGTGTTTGTTTTTGTCAGATCTGCTCTTTTAGTCTAGTCTGGATGCCAGCAGGACTGCACTGTGCCCCGGGCGAGTGCAGGCCGTTCTGTGTCTCTAACGCTGCTTTAACTGTCCTCACAGTAGAACAGACGTGATCCTGTGCGTTCCAGCCTTCAGAGGCTCACAGCGTCTCATTACCCGTGTCTGAATGCCACACAGACTCTCTGAGCTGTACATCCCGGCCTTTTCCTGCAGGGTTGGTGGGAAGGCTGTTGTTTTCGGTGGACAGGAAACACCGCAAAAAATTTGCACGCAAGTTAAAAACACATTTTTCCCATCTCTCTCTCTCTCTCTCTTTCTCTCTCCCTCTCTCTCTGCAAGACCCAGGGAGGCTAATTAAGAAGCGGCAGTTGGCACGGAGATCGTCGAGGCAATTTGCGTCCCAGCGGGTAATCAAATGTCGTTCACATCACAACTGTCTGTGTGGCAGGACCGGCTGAGGAAAATGAACTGAGCTGGGGAGTAATTAGTAGGTAAGGTGCATTTCATCTTAGTCAGTGGATGAAATTGCACACGTCTAAAATAAACACGGGCCTAAAAGGAGAGGGATGGTGATGATGAAAGAGAAAACGAATGAATGAATGAGTCTTAGACCTTTTTTTATTTTGAAGTCAAAGTCATGGTGGATATTTTTGTAGATTTCATGATTATACACAAGAAATGTGGCTTTCCAACATGTTGGACTAAAATGTTTTTACATACATTTTTTAATATATATAATGCACTTCAAATGTGTTATTTTAATTCTTCTAATATGCTGATTAAATATCACTTACAAATTTGGATTTTTAGATCCTGTATGGCACCAATATGGTTTGCAGTATACAGAGACCATTGTACTTCATGAGGGTAAAGCACTTGTGAATATCTAGTAAATTAGATAAATGTGTCTTATTTTGGAATGTAAATCAAGGGGACAGAAAAGTGTGTAGAAAGTCCCTTGAGATTATGGTTTTTACCCTTGTTTGTCTATCAATGCCAATGGAGTTGAAACACTTACTGGTAAAATGATCAGTAGGTAAAAAGCTCCTTTGTAGCAATCTGTCCGAGAGCTTTTTAATATGTTAGTTTGAGGGAATATAACAAATAAGTAGTGGATGCTTATGTTTTATTACATCAAGCATGGAGATAAAGCATGTTAGCCTACATACATTGTAAACTACTCGCAGATCTACAATCACATAGATCTAGCTTCTGTCCCTGAGGGCCTTAATGAATTGACTCTATGTGTTTAACCTTTGCAGCTAGAAGGTGTTAGTGATTCCAAAGTGACTTACAATTGCCAAATTTATGAGTTATGGGTCACCCGGTTAAAAAGTGAAGGACAAAGTCCACAGTGTGACTGGGCTGCTTTTTAGGTTTACCCAAATTGTGCACGATTAGTGAGCAATTTCCTTAAGTGTTCTCTATATCTTTCCTACACCATCTGCAGGGCTGGTGTTTGCTTTTACTACTCCAGAATTTGCATTCATGCACCACGAAGCATGAGTTTACCTCTCTGAAAATGGAGCACGATTAATTAGTTCCTTCTCTGTGACCATCAAGGCAATCTGGTCCATGAGCTGTCTTCGTATTCAGATGGACCATTGTAGGCAATTATACCCTGCACCTCCATGGGACCACATCTCATGCACATCTGGTGCATTTTGACATTTTAATTGAAAGAGGATCATGTGACGACTGTGATTCCTGCACCTATGCCTCTTCTGTTTAATCGCCATGGATGCACGTGTGTGCATCATCAGGTTTGCATTTTTGTTAAAGTTTTTTTTGTCCCAAGTTGTGATGGTTCGTATGATACATTGATATCTTCATCTCATTCCTCAGGTTGCTAAGGAAACACTAGCCCATTGCTGCTGTGAAGGTCTTCTGCTAACCATCAGATACTAGAGGCCAATAAGAATCTCAAATTATTACATAAAATTTTATTGCATTTAGGAATGGTTATTTCACTTTTATTTTTTTATTTTTTATTTTTATTTCACTGTTTTAATCTCTGTGAAAAGTTTCAAAACCAGATTTGGACAGTAGGAGTTTGCCCCCAGGCTGTAACACTTATCAAAGCATTGGCACAATTCAGCCATTAAATACACATTGTCCCAAGAACGTCTGATTTTCATTTGCTAATGTCTCATTAAGCAAACACATGAAATCTACTAAATGTTCCGCAGATAATAATGACATGTCCAAGTTCCTGGATGTTTTTGGGCTACACTGTTCACGACACTAAAGGTATTATGTGCATAAACTCTCAAAGATAAAATTGGCTCATCCGTAGCCCTATCCATGAACTAGTCATCGTTTTCTCAAACTAGTAACTCTGTCCCACAAATCCAATTACGTTCACCTACTGTCAGAAAAAAGTATCAGTTTGTACCTTTACTTGTCAGTGGGGCTGTACTCTCAAGGGTCCGTCAGTTGTACCCTAACTGTAGGCAATTGTACACAATAGATAATACAGAAATAGATAACCAGAAATATTTTTGTACCATTAGGGGTACATTAATGTTGATTGGACCTTCCAGACATTCTGGCGGACTTGTGCTGCTGAAAGCCAAACAAGAAGCAAGGCAGCACTTTCACACACAAAGCTCTATTACTGATACCTCTTAGAAGAACTCAGCACAACAGAACTACAACCACAACCCACTATCTTTCGCTATTACACACACAGCCCACGATACTGGCTCCCACTTCAACAAGACAGGGGTGGGAACACTCTTCACTACACTGACATTACCAACCATTAGCAGTACACATGACATTACAAGGGGGGGGGGGGGGGCATTAAAAGCAATTACCAAACACAAAAAGTAAACAAAAAAAAAAAATAACATTTT
>JAODUD010000117.1:9951139-9962558 GCA_026784285.1 Stomatorhinus walkeri
CTCTTACCCCCTTAACTGCAGCCTGAATCTGATGGATATCCATATAGTTACCATCAGAAGCCAGATGCATCCTCTTAACTTAGGAGATGATCCTGTCGATCCTCTTACCCCCTTAACTGCAGCCTGAATCTGATGGATATCCATATAGTTACCATCAGAAGCCAGATGCATCCTCTTACCCCCTTAACTGCAGCCTGAATCTGATGGATATCCATATAGTTCAGTAAGCATCCGAAGTTAGACCCTCCACTGGAGAAGCTGTGGTAGAAGATCAGTTGATGGATATTTGAAGCAGCATAAGGATTCATAATACTGTATCTGCTACTTGACCTGGTTATGTTTGTTATATTACTGTTATGCTAGTAGCAGCCTAGTTATCCAGGTAACCTGTGTTGTACCGTGTCTTTCTTAAACCCAGTTTAATAAGTAAGCAAACAGTGACTACACACTGTTTAAAATTCATTCAAAATTATGTTGTTTTCAACTTCATACTTCAGCATAATATATAATTCTATATACTTATATGAACATTGCTAGATACATCCATGTTTATGAATTCTATTTTAAAAAAAACCTCAAATTTCTCTATAGATTGGGAGAGTAATGAATTCCAAAAACATCCATTTGTTTGTCCAGATGGGTTTCACCTAAACGTTTTTCCTTTCTTGAACCTTTCTTGCTTGTAACTGAAAGCTAATGAAATCATCTTTATATCAGTGTTGCTGAGGAGAGCTCGATTCAGGTTCCCTTTAATATGAAAGATGTTTTCTAAGCCTTTAAAGCCTGTGGAGAGAAGAGTCTTTATTCTCCAGAGAACATCCACCTCTCTGGGGTGCATGAGTAGGCCTTCCTTTTTCCTGGCACAGCTGCCCCGGTTCTTCACTTAGAGGAGAGACTGAAGTACTAAACGATCTTAGAATCGCTGTGAAGTGATCCTGTCACATTGGACCTTCTTAGGTGCTATTGAAGTGCATAAATCCTAGCCAGGTTAATACTTCCCTACAATGATTGACCCATGACAATAGCACAATAGGGCAATAAAGTGTCCTACGTGACATTCCTTACAAGCAGATCTGTGAGAGGAACTAGAGATTTTTCACCAGTTCTGTTGTTTGAGATTTCCTTTTTTTTGTATGCGCCTGTATTGAACTGTCTAGGTGAATTTTCTGCTACAAGCTGAGATAAAAAATATGTGTAGGCTTCCTTCCCTTGTGTGTATGACTCACTGATAAACATCTGAAGTTGTCACGTCTAGACTGTGGAGGTCTCCACTGACTCAGTTCAAAAACAGTATCTTTTTGCTATACTGGAAATGATTGAATGCAGATTATGTGATGAATCACAGTTGTCTTAGCGTGAGAAGATCCTTTCCTGTATTATGGTCCGGTTGCTGCTATATGTACCGGATAAATGTGTTCCTTTTGATTATTGAAGTGATTGTATTGAGACATTAGCCAGAGATAATAAAACAACCATTATTCTGACACACTACATATGTGTCCCTAAAGTATTTTAGACACATATGCACAATATGTACAATATCATTTTTTATTTAATTTTTGTCATTCGAGGCTTTCGTCAGCTAAATCAATTCAAGTTTAGTAAAACATTATGTCACAAGCCTAACTATAATATTTGAAACACACTTCAAGACACTGGCAATGGTATAACACGAGTTTAAAAACAGACAGCATAAAGTAAAGTTGACAACCTATAATAGAGAGCAAAATCATATTAGACAGCTGTTTATAAATTGTCTATCAGTTTGCATTAAAGTAGTAAAGGCTCTTTAAAACTTTAAGAACTTTGTAAAAGTAAACAGTGTTCTTTTTAATGTACTAGCTTGATGCACTTTGTTTTTCATAGTAGTTCAGTAATCCAAGTTTCTCAAAGATTTACTGCAGGTGTAACATGTTTTCTATAAGAAAAGTAATTTGACTATTGGTCATACTTCACCACAATAATGTACATATTATATTTTCATTGATTTCACTGATTGCACAGCAGAAAATGTTATTGTACATATACAACATAAATATAATAAATTACACAATACACAATACAATTAAATTCACTGTAGCTGAAGAACATCAAAGGGATAAGGTAATCATTGTTTTTTTCTTTGTTTACCACATTTTGACAAACATGATGTTACAGATCACTTTTTCCAAAGACAGTGCAAATAAAAATATAAAATAAAACCCCTATTTAGAAATGGGAAAATAGTTTAAAACCACTCCATAAGTCTTTCTATTAAAGATAACAAACAATGAAATGTTGCATCATATTTGTATTAGTACAACAAAGTCTACTATGAATAAAAAATAATTTATATGTTTTAAAAATATAGACCATAAATATTTTGTCTAAACATTTGCAGGATGGCTGCATTATACATATAAAGCCATACAAACAAAACACTTTGTCCTCTGAAACACTAAGAGTAATGTCTGCATTCTTCTAAAATAATGCAAATGTAATAATTGTTTAAGCACTTGTCTACAGCTGAAAATGTCAGACTTCCTTGAGTTCCTTTCACTCTTTCAGATGTAGCTTATCAAAATGAATAGCAGATTTTTCACCATTTTATCTCATTATTATAACAACAACCTAGGAAAATTAGAAAGAATAATTTCTGTGCGTAACTGACCTTAATAAGGGTAACATCAATGTTGCATAAAGGAAGGTGGGGACACATCATATTGAGGGTAGAGTAGCTGGGTACTTACTTTGCCAGTAATGTGATAGGGAAAATAATCCATATTATTTCCACATGGGCCAGTTCCTGGGGAATCACTATTACCCCCAGCAACCATGACATGGCTTTAAAGAACAGTCCTGTTTTACATGAATCTAATGCGGTTAATCCATCCAGGGTGTCAGGCTGCCACCTGCAGTGCAGCTTCTCACACTGCCCACACTGGAACGTAGCCAGGGCACCCCGATGGCACCCCGAGGGCCCACATGTCACACGTAAACTCCAGACTAAGCATAATTCCTTACTGAGGTCACACAAAGTCCCCATGAATGTCCGCTGACAACCTGCTGATTTGAAACCCATAACAGAAGACATACAGCAGAAGTTTTAGCACTAAACTTCATTTTTCTGAAGCAGAAGTTGAATGACCTTTGTTTAGCTAAATCAATAACAGTACAACTGCCACTGCTGCTACTTCTATCAATATTACTACTGCTACATTATTATTATTATTATTATTATTATTATTATAAGTAGAACAAGACTATGGATGATGATGATGATGATGATGATGATGATGACGATGATAGTGAAATTTTTATTTTCCATTGCCTTACATGAAACGAGCCAGACAAATGGAGATAAATCAGAATAATTTTAGTACAGCAAACAGAGAAATATTTGTTCATTGTGGAATATGGTACGAGAAGTCACATTGTTATAGGTGTAGCGAACTTTGTTTTATCTATGTGTGACGATGTGTAACAAACCACTTGGCACTGCATCACTAGATTATCAGAATAAAATTACGTGTTTAATTAGAAAAAAATGATGTCCTTGCAGCCCTGTTTTCAGTGCATAACTTTTGTTATCCAACTTTTTGTGTTTGTCTTTTTAGTATCAGCCATGTCAAGTAAAACTGTAAAAAGTTAAAATATCTATATAAAAATATAAATAATATCTAACATATTTAGTCATATGCTGTTTTATGTGGAACGTCTAGCTATAGACTAAAATCCAGATATTTTACATATACCCTTTGTTTATTGACCTTTGACATCTTTGTCAGTTTTACCGTTATGTAAATTAATGAATCTTTCAGGACTTTTTAAAGAGGCACTAATTTTGCAAAATAATAAATGAATAATTAGTCAGTCCCATTACACCCACAAAAGAAAACAACATTTCTGAGTTTTGGTGCAAGATATTGGTTTGCAAAGATCATTCTTTTAGCAGTTAATTTCTCATATTTAGTTTTTTTTTAACTCTTTTGTATTTTTTTATGAAACCACTGCCTTAGACTAATAAACCTGTCTTCGTTCAATTTACTGCTCAGGCAATACAGACAACAAATAATTCTTGTCTGTGCTGCATGGAAGCAATTGAGGAAAAATATTGTTTCTATGTCATTGTTTGAAATATTATTTAGGAAAGCCTGTCCTTTTGGATGTTTGAAGAATTTTTTCTGATCTGGTTATTTTTCAAGCCTCTCGGTCGAAACACCCATGACAATTCTTGTCTGAATTAGCTGAATATCGCGTTACTCGTGTTACTCGTGTTAACGTGTTACACGTTACAGGTCCCTGGTTTACTAAAGTAGTTATTAAAGTTTGCTGTTCTAACATTTAAGACAAACGCCACTTTTGCCGTTAAAGGATAAACTCCTCTTACAACAGGATTCATTGTTTAAAACATTATTCATTTAATTGGTACTATATTCTTTGCCTAACAACGTTAGTCCTCATCATGTAATACACTACTGATGCTACCGTCAGTATTACATATATTTGTTAACGATGTCTTTTCTTAAGGTCCGTATCGATGAACTTGTCTGTAAATGTTCAAAAAGAAAGACTAGATTATATAAAATATATGTTGTGCGCTGTTAAAGAATTTTTAAAGCAATTATTTATTTCTCAGGATAAAGTTATTTGGGAAGTAAGATGCAGTGTACATTGTTACAGCTTAGTCTGGTAAATAGGCGTCCGCGTCTTCGTGCGACTAATTCGTTCAGTTCGTGATCGCAGCGCACAACCGCTTGATTTTAGGTTGCAGTTATTTACTTTTCTCAGATAAATGCCAGTTGCTCCGCTTAAAAGCATTGAAGTGGAGCGCTTTCCATTCACCATCTTGTTATGCCGTCCAGTCGGAAAGTGGATATCGGAAATGTTCCCTTACTGATCAACCTGGCGTTTCCGTAATCCCGTGGTGAAGGACATCTCGGGTCTCAGTTTCTGCACGGCGCGCCTCTGAGCTGTTTACTCGACTGTAGAACATCAATCTTAAGTGATTTCCAGGAAAAAAGTTAATAAAGGTAATACTTTTTGTATTAATAAGTGTGACACTTTTACAAATATTGCTACCATAAATACTTAATATACATCTTGAATCACTTTTAGGTTTTAAAACGTTAAAAAATACAATAAAATAATCGATGGTCTATATTTAAATATACAAATAATATTCAATAAGTCATTAAGCCAAGTGTACTTGCTCCAAGCAGCATTTTTTACGTTAACTCTCAGTAAAGTACTTCGGGAAACACTGCGTGATACTACTGCATTTTCATTTACATTTTTTTCAACTTACGGTGCACATTTAGTTTGACGTAAATTAACAATAACTAAGAATTTTTATATTTTTCTGTCCAAATATTTTTATTTTATATCAAAGGTAAACGCAAAACTCTCAAATTTTTTTAATTGTCAGCATACAAAAAGTAATAATAATAGCAGTGTAGTTTATTTCAGTGTTAGTACAAGGCAAGTCATACTGGGCAGCGATGGGTGCCTATGTCGCTTAACTGAAACTATAACAGCATTAGCTTTTTTTTTTATCAGTTTGACTTTCCCTGTAAAAGATTCCTGTAACCCAGGCTTGCTTGTGCTGAACCTCGTATTACAGTGACATAGGGGGATATTCACTTGTCCTAAATCAACTACATTTACTCTAACAATTAATGTATTGTCTTTACCTTTCACAATGGTCCCGCATTCTCTTTGGGCTCATCGGGTCTGCAAAAAACTTCCAGCTCCATCTGTCACATACAATAGCCAGTCTGCAAAGTGCAATGTAAAATATATTCAACAATTAAACTATCACTTTGCTTAACTACAATTCACCTTTATCACTATTTCCTGATATCTAACATTTACTTTCTCTGTACAGTTTTGCGGAGGATTTTTGTTATGCACTAGATGCAGAGTGATGTTGGCATTGTTTGTGTTATGGGGCAGATGGAGACTGACACAGCCAAAAAGTGTGATATAGGCCTACTTATAATAGGAATTTATATTGAACAGAAAGTAGGAGGCAAATTATCATGTGTTTGTTGTTTAGTAAAAAAAAATCAGGAATATTATGGATGAATGAATGATCACCTGCAACATACAGCGATGGTGGTGCCTTATCTGTGCTTTTTAGGGGGGGGGGGTGGTACAACCCGGGGGGGATACTCCACAAAGCTCAAGCGGCCCATAATATGGATTCTAAATCTGTATTATGCAGTCAATCCCTGATGACGTCCTGCTCTATGGTAGAACCACATTTGCTCACGCGCATTTTTCTAAGGGTCTTTATGTATATGTATTTATATGTAGGCTATATATCTGACCGACTGCCTTTTAATTCACTGGCTGTTCAAAAGATTAAGTCCAGGTGCATGTTGCTATTCGTAAATTGTCGTAAAGGTTGAGCCTTTTATGAGACTTTCTGTATAGATATTAAAACTATTTGGTGCTGTTCGGTATATCTGCATTCATTGTCAGTTTACGGTACCAATAATTAAACAAGTTATATGCTTCAATTTACGAAGTGGTTTGTGTTAATATATCTGCTTCAATTCGTGTATTTTATCATTTAATTTGGCCGAATACCTTTCAACAAACAACAAAACCATACAATATGCACAAAACATGTTTCTAATACACCAGAAAGCGCATGCCAATAAGAAACAATTTATATATTCAAACGAAGCATTGATTGCATAACCCCCAAACGCACCGTATTCCCCTCTAGGCGAATGTTGATAAACAGATGAAGCGTCATATTGTTGCGATCTTAGCCTGGCACCGGTGAAAGAGTGTAAACACTACCCCAGGACACTTAGAGAAAGCTTCTTTATTGTGTAGTTTTACGTGACCTATAAACAGTTATGGTCAATCAGTAAGAGCAGGTGCCACGGAAGTTAACTGAGAAACTATAATTCAGTTGAGAGGACTTTACTGCCACAGCAAGCCAATGTTAAAAACGTGAATGGACAGAGCGGCAAGTTGATCATGAAGGTTGACCATAAACACCTCGTTACAAGGTAAATTATTATTTGAAATGTATTTGTATGAGCAAACCGTTATCAAGAAGTTGTGGAAAACGTGGAAAACAAACACGCAGTCAACGATCCAACAACGTAACAAAACACTAGCAGACATGAGATAGGATAAATGTACAAGAACAGATAAGAAATAAAAAATTAAACTTAGGCAGGGGTGGCGTAGCAAAAACATATAAGTGAGAACGTGTATAGAAAAGGACATTGATCGGGCCATTAAAAAATAAAGTGTATATATATATATATATATATATATATATATATATAGAGAGAGAGAGAGAGAGTATGTATCACTTTAAATGTAAAATCTGCTACTTGGGGTAAAAGCATACACGCAGAGAGTTGGAGTTTAACAGCATTTTAAATGATTCTTGCTATACCAAGATATTGTACGAGGAATTCTCGTTGATTTTTAAGGAAATGACTATTAAAAACACGTTACATATTTCATGTCACGGTTATAAAACATGTTAACGTTCATTTAGTTTTGTTCCCACCTTTGATCCGACTCTTACACGTGGGTCACACATCCAGAAAAATGCGTGATGTACGCTAGGGGCAACTTTCAGACTTTGGTGGAGAAAAAAGGGGGGAGAATTTCCTTGGCTTCAGGCAAAACAGACGCGCCTGCTTTCTTCGGTCACCTCCCACAAAAAAAACGTTTTTTTATGTTGAAAGTACCCCACAACAAACACTTGGTTGTTTTAATCTGAAAAATTGGAAGTTTTGCGGAAAATCATAGTTTCCCATCAGAGTTAAAGAAACTGCAGAAATATATTAATTTCATACACACAGTACTTGTATTGACCATAGAGGGGGTGGTTACGTTAATATCTGCAATTACAACCCTGTTTATTGTTTCTTTGTTGACCGTCCCACTGTATAATTTTCATATATCCATCCATCAAATCGCTTACCCAACTTTTCACGGAATGCAAAGTTTGTTCATTTTAAATCGCATATACATATACATTATATGACGGTGTTTGTTTTACTCCTGTACATTCATATGTAGCCTATAATGTTTTGATAATTGACCATTCTGGGGACTGTATATATAGTACAATCCCTAATATTTTGAACCTGTGTGCACAACCCTACCTGTAATCAACATGTGATCGTCATATGTTCGCACTTTCCGGCTAAGTTCTCTTAGAATTAAACGCTATACGTGCATCCTCGAACATGGTTATATGACCGCAAAAATGCATTGCGAATGCAACATCTGTACTTGTCTTCAGATTAAATCCCTGTTGTTTTACAAAATATATCACTTGCACGCTTGACATCTGTAATAGTTAGATATATGATAAACAAGGGGAAAATTCCACCGTTTTCCCATCGGGACTCCACGGGTGCCTGCCGCGGACAAATGATTTGCTTCAGTTTACAGGCAGAAATTCCCAAGATTTTATCAGCGAAATTATCCATTTGCTTTACCAGAGTTAACAGATGAATATCTCTTTGGTATCGGATAATGTCTTGAAGTGCATTTCATTGTGCTCATTTCAAAGATAAGATTTGCTTTAGAAAATGTTTGATTCTGTATACGGTCGAGTTTAATGAACATGTAAACTAATTTTGACACTCATAATGAATAGTCATTAACAGTACAAAGCCAGCAAATTCATGCACAGTTCAAGGGAATACTTTGGTGTCACGTTGAAATTGCTGTACCCGACATACAAACCTACTTTATCGATTGAATAGTAGAAACACAAACTCGACTGAATAGCGAGATGAAAAAGACACGGGAAATATCACAAACGTTTTCCCAAACTGCAACAGACTTCATGGCCAATTTAGAGTGGTTTACTTCGAATGGCAAAGGAAATAGCTTTCCTCGCTGCTAAATGCCCAAATAATGCACCCGAGGCACAAAGTGACCATTTAATTTTGTTTACGTTTGTTTACAGTTACCATAATAACATATTCCCAGAAGAGTCTACACGTTAAGACTAAATAAAGATGTTTTGTGCACAGCGGTACGTTAACTGATTTTTATTAATACATCGTCACCAGACATAAAAATAGCCTTTATTTATCCCCGGCTTCATATTTATAGCAAACAATCGCTTCTTTTATTGATAGGTAGAATATATGTTTTTGTACTGATTAAATAAACTTTTAAGAAGCAATTATTAAGAAGATTATGTTGCATTTCACATCAGCGTCCACGTGTGATGAAATGTATAGCGAAATGAATGAATAAATAAACTAGCAAATAAATTAATGAATAATTCATATACAAACAAACAGATACACAAATAAACAAACAAATTAATTAAGTAATGGGATGGGACAGAATCATAGCATGGGTGCTATTCGCCACGGTATCTGGCTTCATTAGACCGATTTAAACTTTGGCAATAACAGAGATGTTTCAGCTACGCAGAAGAAAAGAAAACATTTTAGAAATTCAGCTAATCCAGTCCAGTAGACGAGGTCGTGACAGGACCACGTGCATAAACATTGGAGGTATTATTTTCAGATTTAGATGTAAGACTAAGTGCCTTATTCGGGAGGGGAGGTCTACTGTCCTCTTCCGATGGCCAGGTTTTGGTGAGGTTTCTCAGAGAAATTCCGGAGAGGAAGCGCTTATCCCATCTACAACGGAATTCAGATTAACAGTTTTAAAACAAAGCACGAAATTCAATGTGATGTCAATTTAATTCCTACAGGAAGGTGACTAGGGACCTTGCCAGAATGTTCTCGTTCTACAGATATATGGTATGGGGTCTTTTATTTTAATACTTATAATTTAAAATTGATGTTTCAATAAACTATTTTATTTCAGACAACAGTGATTCGGAATTTAAAATCTCTTTGTTGGATATTTATTTATTTATTTATTTATTTATTAATTAGGTGTTTTCTAGCTTTGTATTTTCTGCTTTGTCTCCTGATGCATTACGCTTAAACCAGTTATATCTGAGACGTTTTATACGGAAACGCGTCCTGATACAGGTTTAGTCTTACACGAGTTGCGTAAGTGTGTTAAATCGGAGTCGGAATCGTATTACAAAAATACCATTAAAGTAAAAAAATACCAGTAAATTCATGTATTCTGATATTTCATGAGACTAAATAGTCAAAGCTTATAGGCCTATGTTTTGTCCTTGAGGATATTAGATTTATTAGAGTAATTTCTATTATTAAGAATGGGTCCCCGCTGAATAGTTTCAACATGACAGAGTTACAGTTTCATTCTGGAAGAATGGCCAATAATTCTGTCACAGCAGCATAACCCAATACTGGAAAAGACTGCACAGAAGTTCCGGCTCTTAAAGAACTAATGTAGCCATAGGCAAGCGACAAGTATCGCCTTCAAAACTGGCGTTTTTCTAAACGCTTAATATTTTGTGAATCATATCCCACGGAAAGCATTTTCTGCATTTTTGTACCGGTGGCCAACATTTTAGTCTCATGAAACTGTAAATCCATCGTGGACAATTAAAGACAAGTCTGCTTCTCACCAAATATGCTGCAACAGCGCTGTACTGCAGCAGGACAATCGTATTGTCGGAGCTGCGAAGCGGCAAACCCACAGCGCCCAGCTCTTCAGCCACCATACCACATGTTTTCCTAACATTTAAATGGTTGTTAGTCCACTTTGGCTACTGAGGACATTAAAAATAAATAAATGTCGTACGTCTTCCAACCGCCCCAAATAAACAACTGAAATTTTAGAGGTATTTATTTATTTATTTATTTATTTTTGGAATTCTAATCGGGCCTATATTACTTATAATACGAGCATACCGAAATCCATAACATATAACTACCAGTATAACCAATAGGCCTATTTATTACTTTTCTGAACTATTCTCTCAGTAGGCCACCTTATCCTGTTGGACCTGACTAGTTCCAAGTTCCTGATGTATACGCTGTTTTTGAAAGTACAAATCATTTGTGTTTTGTGTCTTTCTCCACCAAGTCTTATACTGCATTTTGCCTGGTGGAGAAAACCCTCTCACAATAGCCCTTTTTAATGATTCTCTGCTTTCCTATTGACAGTGATTTCACACAGCCATACTATTGAGTACTTCCAAGGTAGAATGCATTTGTACTGGGTGAGTTATTTGTGAATTTAGATGTATTAGAAGAGACAGAATTTATCTTCAAGCTTGCTTCAATACATTTAACATACACTGTTAAGTGTAACACAGTTAATTAGTTAAATTTTAAAAAGTTTTTAAAGTTGTAGAGATTTTTAATTTATTTGCTTGTAATAAACCTTGGTTCATGCTTGCTTTCATAAGTATTGTCCTTCATAAGTAGACACAGTTTTAGTTATAACATCATTGTTATTGTTGATATAACATATTTCAAGGTTAATAACTGTAATCCAGTATTAGACTGGTTTACTGTAATCATATAGTATATATGCCCCC
>JAODUD010000117.1:9966060-9976498 GCA_026784285.1 Stomatorhinus walkeri
ATTTTCCCTATAGAAATGAATGAGCGGTCCCCATAAGGATATGTTTACCCTACATGTGTGTGTGTGCGTGTGTGTGCCTGTGTGTGTGTGCCCATTATGTGTGTGCGTGCCCCTGTCTGTGTGTGTGGTAGTTTCAGCAGGGCAGTATAATTTATCCTGCCAGACTTGGTTTTCATCCACCCAGCTGGGGAAGCATGCGTCTCTGTGGCACTTCCTGTTAGCAACCCAGATTGGCAGCTCTAGTTGACCAGTGACCTCAGGGGGTGCGATGTATATTTTTGTTCTGGCTGTCTCAGTCCCAGAATAAAAAAAAAAGAAAATGAACAGATCCTCAGATCTTTTTTTGGTCCGAAGTGGCCCTTAATGATTTTGTCACACATGAGAAATAAATGGAAAGCAGTGGATGAGTGAACTTGCTATCTTTCCTATGGTGGCAAACTGACTGTTTCAGTAGCTTGAAGGGGACCAACCTAGGTGCTGTTTGCCAGGAGTCTGTGACGACTCCACGTCTCAGTACTTTGCCGGGAGTCTGATTCTATGAGGCATGGCAGCTCTCTTGCCTTTAGAAGGTTTTGATGAGGCTTTGAAACACCCTTTTCGCTGATTGTTTCCCATGGAAATTAAAGCACTCCTGGGCTCAAAAAGTGTTTATCATTTCAGATCTTAGTGAAGCAAATATACTTTAACTAGACTCACTATTTTTCTTGCATGCGATTTACATTGTGCATTTTGCTATAGAGATTTATGTTTTCATTGTTTTGTGTATTATAATTTCTTTTGAATTTGTGACAGAATTGTGCATAAAATATAGAGGAAATATGTGATATTTGGTCACATAGTATTTCAGATGAAAAGCATTTGGGGATGTATAGCAGTATCAGCACCTTATTCACGGGACAGAGGGGGATAGACTGTTTTTTACATGATGAACATAAATCTGAAGGTAAATTCTAAGGACTTTCAGAGAAAAGTACGGCATTAGTGTGATGTGATCTCCTGTAGGTGGCTCCCTGGGTCACTGTTTCTTGCCCCCATCAGGGTGGGGAGAGTCATGTGTGTGGAGTTTGCATGTTGTGTGGGTGTCCTCTCGCAGTCTAAAGACATGATGGACTGACAGGCTCATAATCAGAAATGGATTTCATTGTGGTCCTTCTTGGTAGACTTTGCCAGTCCTGCTGGGTTGGAGTGGCTTCCTTTCAGTCGATTTTGTTAAGCGAGGGATAGAGGCAAATTTCAAGTGGGGTTCAAACTTGTGATTTCACCGATTGGCTATGTGCCTGATGGGTAGCAAACCAAATCTGTTGTTTTACTAGCTGGCTGTGTGCCTGGAGAACGCCACCCAGAATGTACCCATACCTTGTGTCATGGATCTTAGAACGCAGCTAAACAAGGGGGGCATAATTTCAAGGCAGGAGTGGGCAGCGTAGTCACAGAACTATATGTATGTTACTGATGAGCACAGAACCCTTATTTACTCAGACACACACCATACATGTAGATCCCAGATGCACATATGCGTCAGAATAAACATACTGAAATTAACTCTCCTGATCTGACACTGTTGTAAAGAATATAACCAAACAAACGTAGCTAACAACAGCCAATACCACCCCATCCATTCCAGAGTACAACCCAATCCATTAATTAAAGCACATCCCATTGTATATGCTTATCTACATTATGCATGTGTCAAGAGAGAAATGCGGGTAAAGCTGTTTGATTTTGTACCTCATCAGAGTTTGGGGTGGAGTGTCGGGGTCATTTTCACTCTGCTTGCTTTTGAAAATTTCAGATGTAACTTTCTGTCTCCAACTGAACCTCGTCATAAGAGTTATTGCCCAGTGAGGCATGGCTTTTGCTGTCGATGAGGTAGCATCAAATACAGTCTTAAAACACATCTCACTGGTAGATATCAAATCATAACACTCTGATGCGTGTCACCAATAATATTAGCCTCATCAAAAAAACATATACAATTCAGGCTTTAAAATTTTTATATAGGTAATTTCTTAACGTTTGCTCATCACTGCATGCTTAAGATGCTCCAGAAACTTGTTTTTGAACATTCAAGGATAAAGTATCAAAAGGCTTAGTTCAGGCTGTAGTGCATTATTATTATTTTTTTATTAGCAGCTAGACTGATAGGAAAAAGGCTTTCAGAAGGTGAAGACTTCCTCATTCCAATATGTCATTTTCCTGGCGGAAAAGTCACCACTGTGCATAAAAGAGCCTCTTAACAGGTTTTCCTAAAATACTCAGGAGCACTTTAAAGAAACAATCTGATCACATTAATCTTGTTTATTGGTAGGAGTCATGAAATGGGTTCTGCAGAGAAACGACCCAAGGTAAACAAGGGTTTTGTTAAATATCGTTAAATAGCCTTCCAGATGAAAACTCTCATCTCTTAAAGTTTCCTTAGAAACCCTCTCTATTAAACTTGAGGATTCAAATGGTTTATGTAAATATTTGAATTGGGTCTGACTTTGCCTGTGAAGCACTGTGCAGTGTTTTGATTTACTTGTGCAAAGTCAGTCACATACTGCAACTGTTTTTTCTTTTCAAAGCTGGCTACCTAAAGGATATTTTTCTCTTTATCTTGGACCAGGGAGCCATGCATTGGACTTGGTGGACTTTGTACCAGTTTCTTTAAACAGCTAACAACTTCCCTTGTGGGTGGGCACATACATAGCCCCAGCGAATCCTTCCTTGGGGGGAATTAAAATTGATATTTTTTTATTATCTTATATTCATTTGAATTATTTTACATTCATTCAGATTATGCAGCAATCAGCTAGCAAATACATTGTTCTATTAAATCCCTTGAAATGCTTTGGTTTGCATTTAGCTATTGATGACTGTTTTGCTGCAATTCAACTATTAATCAGAAACTGTATTTTTATGAAAAAAGAAATTGCATTTTTATGAACTTCCACTTAGTTAGTTTTTCAGTAAATGAATATTGCAAATTAGAAAACATGCATATTTAGTAATTTTGTGCTAAAACATTTGAAAAGTTATCACAGTACAAAAGGGGTGAATGGAATTATTGATCAGTATATGCATTATCTGATAATTATACCACAAAAATGAGTAGCTCACAGTTGTCGTGCATCTTCCAGGAACGAGGAGCTGATGTGAAGCTCTGGGAATCCGCTCGCTGACTCCTCCCCTTTTCACAGGGTGAGGAAGTCAGAGCTGAGCGTCCATAAGAAGACACATCCATTCAGCGCTGGCAGTCAGTAACTCACAGAGCACTGACATATAACCACATGCTGTGGGCAGTTGGAGAACAAATCCCAGCCTATTCCCCTCCTACCACTGGTAGAACAAGTCCAATTTATCATAGAACCAGGGGCTCCTGATGAAAATCGACAAATGGTACACTTCAGATTGTAGACACTAAAGTAGTTTGTAGAGGCATAGCTAAGAATTCTGGACCCCCTCGCAAAATGTCACCTTGCCCTCCCCCAAATTGTACGTGTAATATTATGTTTTTAAGGGTGCCTGTAAAGTGAAGGGCCCCCTGAATCTGTCAGGGTATCTATTTCCCTACCGCACCCACGAAAGATCTGCTGGAGAGATTATCTGCATAACATACTGTAAGAAAACAAAGTAATGAACGACGATAATTAACGAAACATTTGCAGAAAGACGAGAATGTTTACCCTGTAACCAGGTACATATAAACAGAACAATAATGGTCTCTTTCACTGCAATTTAAATGATAGGCTTTGTTTAAAGTGCTTTCTTCACCTGATTTCCTGACGCATTACATCAGGAACCACAGTAAAGACATAAAGGCTTCCAGCTTTAACATATAATAACAAGTAAACATTTCCAGAAAATGGAAGAGCGATATAGCTGCGGGTGCATGTTTTTATATTTTAAGCAACCACTGGCATTTCCTCCCAGAGCATATGAAAACAAAAACATTTGTTATAATAAGTAGATTTAATGCTACCAACTGTAGAAATTAGTCATCTAGTATAGAGATATTACACGTCTGCTTGGCTCCGGTGAACTCAGCGTCTGCTTTCTCCCGCAGTCTTCCTCCCAGTATAATTATATCGGTGGCAATCTGGTTCTGGAATTAACCTGTTTTGCAAAACTAATGGGGTTAGATTTAAAACAGATGTAGAGTTTGGTATTTTCTGTGTGGCAAACATATGTTAATACTGAGGTAAACAAATTTGAAGATGCCCCCCTTTTCTTTATTACAATTTGAACAATTTCAGCTAAACTTCCTTTTTTATCACCACTTTTGCATATATTCTGCCACTGGGATGCATTTAGTATACAATGCTGGAATTTTCAGTAATGTTTTACATGAAGCTGTCACCTGTAATGCACACTAGATATCTTCATCGTGCATGCTGGTAATGCATAATGCGTAAGTATAAGAATTAGTATGATTTTTACTGCATTGAAGGTATCTATAGTGCATTATTGATGACAGCTTTCTAAAGAATTCATAATGCATAATAAACATGGCTACAATGATTTATGATTTTATAAATAGTTATATCCATGTTTATAATGCTTTATATTTTTTATGTTGCCCAATTTTGATACAATTTGATATCTACCAGTTAGCTGTTTGCTGTTTTATAAGACTGCATATTTAATGTTACCTCATTGACAGCATTAACCGTGAATCACTGGGCAATAATGTGTATCATGACGTGAACAGATTCAACAGTTTAAAAAGAGTGGATGGCCTTCATCCATCCATCCATCCATTCATCCATGCATCCATCCATCCATTACCGATACCTGCTTATCCTACTGGGTCGCAGGGGGTCCGGAGCCTACCCGGAAGCAATGGGCACGAGGCAGGGAACAACCCTGGATGGGGGGCCAGCCCATCGCAGTGGATGGCCTTCATTTGTAAGCTAATTGCAGATGTTTTCTAATATTGAAAGATGTATGTATTATACCTATAGGTAGTGAAATACTGTTGATCTCTAGCCAGTTATACATGGTGAAAATATAATAGCCAGCTTTCAGATGTTCTGACCAGCTGAGGTTTTTATGGTGAATGTGAGTTCAGTGTTGGTCTAAGATGATGTTACTGGGTCCAAGCCAGAGGGGACGGTGACACATCTCTGAAAAACAGCTTCTGCCAGTGGATCAAACTGGGAGGCAAATTTGGGAGGAGTATACTGGACAAAGAAGGATGAGCAGTTCCACCCTTGACCCTGCACTGGTCCACTCTGCAGACACGAGGGATCGGGATGGTGGCTATCTGGGAGACGTGACTGGCTGAGAGCCTGCTTACTGATGGATGGATTCATTTCTTTAGAATAACTTACAGTTTGTGTCCTCTGAAAACACATTAAAAGACCATCACTCACATGATCAAACAGCCATAAATCTTGAAGTCTCTAGGAGCAGCGTTTAACTTTTGGTCCTGACGACGTCCATTTTGGAGTGTGCTCCAATTGTTAATTTAATATCATAGTTTCAATAAATGCTGCATGTTAATTTAGACTGGTAACTGCTCTGAGTATTTTGTGAGCATGCTCTTTCATCAACGTAATTTTGGGATTCAGTATCAGAATTGATATAATGATTTGTACATACAGAATAGAACATGGTTTCCCAATTTCAATGCTGGAGGGCCAGTTTGCAACACAGTTTATGGATTTCCCTACGCAAACACACCTTCTAAACCTGGTAATTAGCCGACAAAACATGTTTGAGCTGTGAAATCTGTAAACTGTGTTGCAACATAGCCCTCCAGGACCAGATTTGGACAATCCTGGAATACAACAGCAAACCAGAAAGTGGTAATGAAATTGTTTTTAACCCTTCAATTTTCCAAAAACAATTACAAAAACATGAGGAGAGAATTTTAAATTAGGAATTAGCAGAGTCCAAGCTTTCCGGTTGTAAATTGTCTAGCTGCTTGAAACAGTTTTTCGTGCTGGATTTAATGTATGCAGTCAGCTTCTCCTTCTTTGCACACTAATCTTTTCATATTTGTATTGCACATAAGTTAGAATCCCATCATATTTACTTTTGGCTAAATTTGCTATTATTTAATTTGGCAGAAATAGTAAATTTAATATGTAATTTCTGTTATTTTAACCTGCATGGCATTTCTAATTTATGACGGCATGCTGTGGACAAGATGCTTTATTGTAAGAATAAATTAAGGTGTTTCTAGATTTTATATAACCACAGTGGTTCATGAACGGGTTGGTTATTATGTGGCTACTGATTTTGCAAATATGTTTCTGTAAATATTTTGTGTTATTGGGATGTAACTCCTGTTGAGATTTGGGTTTATTTTTGAGATTACGTTAAAATAAATAAATAAAAATTTTAACGCTAATGCTGCTGGGAGCAGCAACCTGAGATCCCCGTGACTTAGCCATTGGGATTTAAAAAGTTGAACCATACTCAAAGCTTTTCCCTTTTCACCTCTCAGCCCTCATACAGAAGAGCCTGTATAACGTATAAGGAGTTGGCTAGCTAGCAAACTAGTCATGACTAATAAAAACACACAAATTCACTACTGTTAGCGGGTGTGAGTTATTTGATGCTACACACAAGTCCAGACCAATATACCGAAGCAAGGCACCTCCCACTTCCCTCTCTGGCAGACTACCAGGTTAGTATGGCCCACACTTAGGTCAGTATGCTTTCACTTTCACCTAGGGACTTATGGGTCACGAAGGTTAAATCCTTTATTTGTTTTTAAGTGTAAGACTCTGTTCTGAAGCTGTTAATGATTTAGAAGAAAATGGGCACTGTGAACCCAACTTCGAAAAAGAAGTAGAAAGTTTCTTTGATAACTTAATCTTGAAAAAGAATAAATATTAGTTAAAAACAGAGTGATTGACTTTAATGTTTGATGGGTATTACAGTATAGTGGCTATATAAGGATTTTTATGACTTAGAATAAACCTTATAATGGTTGGTACGATAATTAATAAAGCATTACAGCATCTTCTATTGGCAGTCATAAGGCATTATAGAGTTGATTAAAATGCTTTATAAGCTTCAGTGAAGTACTGCATTTTAATGGTCGATATACGCATTAAGGATGCTTTGTACTGTAGATATCTATAGTGTATTATAAATGAGAGCTTCATAAAGCATTCATAATGCATAATAAACATGACTATAATGTGTTGTGCCTTTTTATAACTATATACAGCCATGTTTATATTGCTTTATGAATGCATGATAATGTGTTATAAATGTGTTCAAAGATTCCTATAGTTATGGCATCCACAGAAAGTGTTGTGAAAGACTGCTTTGGAAATATTTATCATAAAAAACATTGTATTGCTAAAGGATAATGTCCCTCATGTTTAAATGGGCCTACTTGGTGTAGATAGGTGCCAGTTCTACAGTCCTACACTGCAGACAGACATCAGGTACACATTCAATTTCTTATGTGATTATAAATGATCTGGAGAAGTTTATAGTTGCCGGCTGATTCTTTTGCTACCTTTGAACCATTCCAAAAAGTCTGATGCTTCTCTTCATTTTGATCACTTATTTCAAGTTAACTGCATTTAAAAAACACTCCAAATTCTATCTTTCTACCATAAATATTATGCAGTTTTCTGCTTCAAGGTCAGGGTAAACCATATGCAATATAAGAGGCTATTTACAGCCATCCTTGATAATATCTACATAACATTTCCGAGTTCAATTTTGTATTCCGAATTTGAGTGGATAATATGTGTACAAATTGTTTGTTATCAATCATTGTTTCGACAGTGCCTTACAACAGTCCAGCTTCTGTTATTCTTAGAGAAATGCATTGAGCTTCTAGCAATATGTGATAATGTAATTGTGTAAAAAAGGAAAACTCCAGATGGCCAGTAATTTATTGAAAAGGTATTTTACCAAATTTAATTCTTATTGGTGAAGGCCCACTTTCCTCTAAAAATATATTAAATCCTAATAATCTTATGCCCTCGGAAAAGGATACGACAACAACAATTTAGTGTAATTTATGCAGTGACTAGCTTAGGTATACTGGCCAAATTAATGAAATGGCATCCAAGGGGAAAATTACTGCTGGACTATAAAAACACATTTAGGGAAATTCACACTTATACATCTTAATAATGGCCAATGCTTTTCACAATTTGTCTACACACCATTAATTTATTCATTTTTATAGTCCCTTTACATATATATCTTACGTCTCAGGAAGTTTGCTCAACAGGCTAAGACAGGAAGCATGTCAGGGACATTAATACGAGTATACCGCAAAATAATATGTTATTTTAAAGTATTTTTAAGTACACTGCCCAGCCAAAAAAAGTTCCCATTTGAATTTATATCAGCAAATATTTAAGAGCCAATGACTGGATCATTATTACAGCCCAGCAACGTTATGCAGCAATAAAGTGAAGTCAGCTGAGTACCTGAATCTCTGGAATGGCCAGGTTACACCTCCCTCCATCATTAATGGATATTATCTTCCCTGCTGGCATGGGCATATAAGAATGCCACAAGAAGGCACAAGAATGCCAAGATTCATTGGGCTTGAATTTGTCAAAGAGTGCTTCAGGATGCACGAGGAATCATTTTCACATATGACTTGGTCACCACAGAGTTGTGACCTTATCCTCATTGAAGGTCTTTGGGATGTGCTGAAGGAGGCTTTATGGAGTGGTTCAACTCACTTGTCAATACAGGATCTTGGTGAGAAATGACTGCAAATCTATATGAAAATAAAGGGTGAGACGTTGCATAAACCTGTGGAAACAATGCCATGATAGATGTTTGCCATAATCAAAGCTAAAGAAGGTCCAATGAAAAATTCAAATGCCAACCATTTTTTTGGTAGGGCAGATGGTGGTCATGAATAGAACAAGGTTGCCCAATTGCAATCTTGGGGGGCCAGTTTGCAAGACAGTTTGCAGCAGGGGCACCAGAAGCATTTTATGGGGGGGGGGGAGACACACTGGCATAAAACTAATATTTCAAGTTAAATGTAGGGGGGGTCCAAACGAATAATTATGAAATTTGAGGGAGAGACCTCAAGTGTAATAGTGGCGACGCCCATGGCCTGCAGATTTCCCTTCTCAGACACACCTACTAAACCTGGTCATTAGTTGAATAAGATGTGTTCAAGCAGGGAAATATGTAAACGCTGTTGCAAACCGGCCCTCCAGGACCAGAATTGGACAAGCTCTCATCTTCATAATTCATTATGATGGTTGTTATGAGAAATAATAAACATAACAGCATGTACTATTAATAGTCATCAGGTATTATAGTGCTGATTATAATACTTCATAATCTCCAGTGAAGCTCTCATCCATAATTCACTATTTAAACCTAAATAATGTATCACAATAGTTAGCATAAGAATTAGTAAAGCATTACAGCATCTTCTGTTGACAGTCATGAGGCATTATAGTGTTGATTACAACACTTCATAAGTTCCAATGAAGCTCTCATCTATAATATACTATAGATACCAATTGCCATTTAGAGAAGCTGAGAAGATAAATGAATGATTGAAAAAGTAATATTAACTTTTATATGTAAAAATAAATACAGTACAAACAAAATATTAGCATTATATCGTATGCATATACTATGATAAAGAGATTAAGATCTGCCATCATACTACTGTTCATGACTGAATTTCATACATACTGAAATAAGATGAATTTTTGTCATTCGGAAAATGCAAATACAGGTTACACACACATGAGTTCTGAATGTTTTTGGCTATTTTTGGGATGAGGCGGACAGTACATGGGGAGCTTGCCCAGCTGAACATGCAGGGTTAGCGAGCCAACTCATTATGTTAATAAAAGACTAATACTAAACAGGGGATTGGCCCTTTAAGAACATAAACCAAATCCAGGAACTGAAACCCAAAACAGAGTAGATGTTTTGGAGGTTTTGCCTGCCTCTTGCACCCCCGCTTCTCTGTACTTTGCCTAGCTAGCCCTTTTTATATTGCTTATTCGATTCATTGCAGCCAGATGAGCGTTATTAAAGGCATCACTCTACATGGGACAGTTTGCTAGCATTGTTGTTACAAAGTCCAAGCCAGGGGCCTCCAGCCTCATTCTCACCGATTCAGATGTAAAAATATATTTCCCTCACATTTCCACTTGTAAATATAGCAGGCATGATTCTACAGGAGCGCCAGCCATGTCAACTGATGATTCAACAATAATTTAAATCCCAGTCATGTGATCGGCATAGAACAGGTGTCTAGAATTTTTATAACTGGGTGAGTAAAGGGAGAGGGATGTTTTCTGATAACTAGGTGAGTTAGGGGACTGGGATTCTGTGTGATAACTGTGTGAGTAAGGGCATTGGAATGTTGTCTGATAACTGGGTGAGTAAGGGGACTGGGATACTGTCTAATAACTGGGTGAGTAAGGGGACTGGGATGTTGTCTGATAACTGGGTGAGTAAGGGGACTGGGATGTTGTCTGATAAC
>JAODUD010000117.1:9993198-10015671 GCA_026784285.1 Stomatorhinus walkeri
GATCTTAATATAATATAATATAATATAATATAATATAATATAATATAATATAATATAATATAATATAATATAATTCTTAAAGAACTTTTTTCATATATGTCTTACCTTCAGATCCTCTTTTTGAATATCTGATTTGCTGTGTTCATGGTGAGTACTGAATTCAAAAACCTTTTAATTATGGATTTTTAACAGCTGAGTGTTTCCGTTCAAATGACAGGGTGTAAAACATGCTGGTTATTGTCTTTGCCAAGGCATACCTTTGCTTACAGAGGCTCAGGCCAGAAAAAGGCTGCTTCATCATCTGCAGAACCCGCTGCTTAAGGCAGATGAAAAAGCACTGCACCACTTTATATACCTCTAACTGTGCGAGGATTTGTTTGAATAGTATTTTTGGTCTCAGGACAACAGCTAGATCTCGATGAAATGGAGCCCTCAAATGTCAATGCAGATTGGATAAACTGCTCAGTTCAGCAACTGATATCTCACATCTATCAGACTAACCGCACTGTTAATACAGAATTACATTACACATCATTTTTACGCAGCGCAAAACAAAGATTTATCTGAAACTTATTCTGTTTCAGAGAAAATATATTTGTTGAAAGACATATGGTTGCAATTTAATCATTTAATTATTCAGTTAATATGTTTATGATTTGGAATACAAAAACTCTGAAATACTAATAGAAAAATATAAAAAAATAAAAGTTTATTTTAAAACTGTAAAGTATATTTTTAATAATGCCAAAGATATGCATCACCAGACACTTAAACGTGAATATATACCTCAGTGGAAGTTGACTGTATAGTTTCGCATTCACAGAAACCTTGAAAGAGTTCCTCATGTTGCAACCCTTGAATGTAATTACCTAGCCTGAATTGTCAGATGAACTAATTCTGTTTTAATGTAACATTTTCAAATAAAGAAAGCATTATTTCTTTGGTAGTTTGGTAGCTTTGTGGATATAAACTGGTGTAGTGATTATGTGTGCTTGCATGGCCATTGTAGGAAATATGTACAACAAAAAATGTAATAATGCATGCACTGCAGTGCATGTGAGTGAATGAATGAATGAATGAATGAATGTTACATTTATGGTGCTTTTTAAGACACTCAAAGCACTATACAGAGCCAATGCCGCTTCAACCACCAGAACTGTGTTGCACCCACTGGCAAGTAAAGCTAAAAATGTATCCTTTGATTCCAGGCAGAGGATGCACATTGCCTTTGGAGATGTGGGATTTAATTCAGCCTCTGCAGCATGTGTAAATGCAGTGTGTGCATGTATGTGCCTTGGGAAGGACTGGCACCCCATCCAGGATGCACCCCTGCTTTCTGACCTAGGCTGTCGAGAAAAGGCTCCACTCCCCTCACATTTCTGCTCAGGGTAAGTGGTTGGAAGATGGATGGAGGCATGTGTGACATCTACAAGTAACGCTGACGTTGAAACTCACTGAAGGCCTTCACTGTCCCACTGTGATTGACAGACTCCTGTGCTCTCAGCTATGATACTCTTGACTCCAGCTACTGGAGTACAAGGATGTATTCATCATCCTACCGCACTGTCATGGTAGCTGCAAACGTACAGCTTCAATGGTGGACAGGAAATCTCTGTAATGCCATTATGCCCTATCAGGTCACTGGGCCCATCCATTAAAAAAACAATATTATAATTAAGTAGGCCTGAGTTGCTTGTGTGTTTATATATATAAACACACAAGTAACTCAGGCCTACTTAATGGATAATCAGTAATAAAAGTCTGTTTTGAACAAACTGACTATAGAAATATCCCTTATTTAAAAAATGCATGCTAATATATAATAATAATAATTATTATTATTATTGTTATTATTATTGTTATTAATAATAGTAATAATAATAATAATATTATATATGTAACATTGTATCCATGCATCCATCCATCCATAGGCACAAGATGACATTCACCAGCTGTCTGAATGTCTAATAATATGGATATACTTTAATTTGACCATATTTCACCTGACCCAGGTGAAACTGACTAGGATAAGTGAATTGAATTGACCAATGTATTAATGTGAAATGTTTGAGATGTGAAACATTACTTGAATTTAGCTGTACATAAGTGGCTAAACAAGAAAGAAATGCAGTCCATGGTTTTTTTTGTTTTTAACTTCTTACCATTAGCTTCATTTTTTTCTTTTATCTGATTTATTATTTCAGGTTAGCAGGGACACCCTGCTGTTTGGACGTGTGGACATGTATGTGGTTTGGCGCGGACCTCGCCAGGAGTGGCGTTGCTCCATTTATTATTACAACTCAAGTGGAAGATGCAGCCGGTCAGTTGCTTTCGAGAGGACAGCGTAACAAATGTGGACTTGTAACGAATGGTTTGTTTCACGCGGGCTGTTATTTTATCGCTCACATTCTGCGCACACCTACTTGGATGCAAGTGTGATTGATAACTTTGGGGTCCATTGTTTCACAAGATCAGCAGACAAGCCAAAGCAAACAAGTGAAACGGAAAGTGTGGCGAAAGCGGGCAAAATAATTCTGCTGAGGATCTTGGTTCGGGGAGTTCACTTCGAGGTGAGGCAGCTAGATGTAGAACAAATAAAAACACCCAGAACACTTCATCTAAATAAATTATGGAGGCAAAAAAAAAATGCTTATTTACATTGCATGAGTATGGAGTGTAGGGTTGTTCCATTGAATTTATCATCGGCCTATGACATTTTAACCAGTGGAATGACTTTTTTTATGTAATGAATGTAGAAAGTGTCTAGATCATTAAAAATATGTTTCTTTCACTATAGATATTATATATCTTTCTTATATATATATCCTTTTGTCTGTTTTTACAGTGGTAAAATCACTGTTTTATTTGTACACTTAAAATATTTTTTTCACATGTTCCTTTTTGAATCTATAAATGCCTTTGAAGTACTCCAATGAATCATTTTGAACTATTGTGTAATTGCAGAATAACCTTATATACTGAAGTATAAGAGAAATATTTATTTGCAACTTAGTGGAATGTTAAATATTTTCCATTTCAGTCAAGAGATGGATCAGTGCAAACAGTTAACAAGGGAAGAACTTCTGGGACAAGGGTAACAATTTAGGTTACTACATGTCTGTGACATTTATTATTTTATTAAAAATAATTTTATTAACTGCGTAAAAAAAGCTTAGGTGTGTGTATGTTTGACTGTTTGTGTGTATCTGTGAAAATATATTTACAGTTCAAAGAGTTTGTAGTTAACTTTACTTACGTTTTAATTAAGTTTTTTTTCCATTTACAAAAACATTAACTATAGTAATAAAAAATGCAAATCTCTAAACCCTATTTGCACCATCAGAACCCCAGAATAAACCCACTAAGAGTGAAACATAACCTGATGGTACAGAACCACAAAGGGATCCTGGAAAAGGGCAGTAATTTGTGATTAGCCAGAAGATCAAAGTTTCCATTTAATCCTAAATCTGTTGAATTTTAAAGTGGACCAAGGTTATTAATACGGAGAACGTGGCCACTATGACGGCCTACAAGAGAAACTAATTCCAGATAATTATACCTTGGATCAGAAGGGCTGATTCCACCTCAGGCGCCACCTTTGGGAGATCCAGAATGAATAGCGACTGCTTCAGACCTCCCATCCAACACAAACATCTGCAGGACCGCATAAACTCCAGAGTCCACTTTATAGCTGTTGTCCAGATAAGGCTCCAAATGTATTTTTAGATGATTAAGGAGCCCATGTTCAGGGTTAAACTCTCCCTGCGAGCACAACAAAATTCAGGAAAAAAGCACCGGCTGCTTTGAGCCGACTCCTTATTTTGTTGCGTGATGTCATTTGGGGCTGCATATTTTTTCTGGAACGTGTGTCGGCTGCGTCTTTCCATCCACCCAAAGGCAAACGTTTGCCATGGTTCTTGTCTATTGTAAATGCAGAGCTATAATGACAAGATGCAACAATTCCAAACACTCATACATGAGGTGTGTGTGTGTGTGTTTGTGGGGGGGTTGGGTGACGACTGATGGGGGGGAGGGGGGGGCTGCACCCCTTCTTTGTTTGTCTACGGCTTCGCCTCGCGCCTTTCGCAGTGCGGCTGCTCCTGTTGACATGACCCCCATGCCGGCAGCAATCATATTGGGTGGCTCGGATTAGTCTGATGGAATTCATATTTTTAAAGCCTGTTTTATAAGTCCACCAGATCAAAGGCGCCTCAGGTTGAAAAACTGGCTGAACTGTAGCCAATCATCCGCTTTTTCTGCAAAGGAGAATGAGCAGAAGAAAAAGCTGGTGTGGCCAAATAGATCCCACTGCGTTTTTTCGTACGCAGCCCAACGATTTTCGTGGTTCTCTAATTGAAGTTGTATTCAGGGTGGCATTAGTTCCCAAACTTTTAATGGAGCGTAAAGCAGAGCTCTTTTTAAAGGATGGGATAAGTGTAGCAACTGTTACACGGAGTGAATAGCAGATGTAAGGATTCTGTGCCTCCCATGGAGGTCATTCACAGCCTTTTTTAACTCTCTTTTTCCACCTTGCTAACGAAATCAAACCAAATTCAGTGTAAACGCTCCGCACATGTAGCAACGCTCCACTGTTCTTCTTACCAGACTAATTAGAGCACAGATATGCAAAGTGCAGATATACATTAGCTGGATGGTAAATCCAGGCTGAGTAATTGCTCATTTTCTGTGAATGGATGGGAAACTATCTGAGAGTTCTCACATTTTCCAGAAAAACAAAGGTATAAAAAATGTTCCTGCACAGACAGCTGTAGTATTTTGAAAGATTAGGCTACATTTATGATTCTTTTTTTCTTTTTTTGGTTCTGGGTTATGAAGGCATCAGGTCAGTAGATATGGTGTTTTTATTTAACACAGGCTCTACAGATAAAGGCTGGACACAGATACAGTGTGCTGTTGGTTAGTTAAAAACAAGGAACAGCACAATAAATAATAAGTAGGAGTCATATACCACTGATTTGACTCGCCTAAAAATCAGCCATTCAAAATCCCATGATAATAAAAAGAAAACATTTTTCTTGTCAAGATCTACGTTGATCCTGGATAAAAATCAAATGACTTGTGTTGGGCTTTTGATGTATTTGATGCATAAACATGACACTTGACCTACATTTAAAAAACCCTCTAAGGCGAAACACAAGCTCATACTGAAAGTCACAGAATTGTTATTTGAGCACAAAAACGGTCCATAATAATTTTAGACAAAAGTGCATTTTATACTATCTAGTTTGGTTCATTATCGATTATGTCTCCCATTGAAGTCGATATTGTTTAATGGATTTAAATGTTCACTCGAATTATGTATTGTATATTAATTGAGTCAGAATTGTTTTCTGAGCGTGGAAAAGAGTGCTTAGAAACAATATATAACTTATATCCCTCCATGGGACCTTAACTCCACTGAGGTACTGAGGAAGTGATTTCTGTTCAAATACTAGCACCGTTATACTTCATAATAGCAGCGGGAAAAAGTTGAAACTGTCTAAACAATTTATATAATCTTCAATAATTTCACTTTCTTAGCTTTAGTCAAGTGCGATTTTGTTTGTTTAACAAATACCGCACAAATACTGTTTAGGAAGTCTGTAATTGCCACTGTATTCTAGAAATTTCTCCCTCAGACTTTATTGTGAGTGACCGGGTTAGCTGCCAGTGGAATGCAGCTGTGACTGCATGCGAGTCATGATGACCATAAGCAAGGAGAGGGGTGACTCTTTGGACTCCGGACCTTTTAAAATGCCTTTTATGATTCTGCTGTTTCATCCTGTAGGCTTATTAACAACACTGTCAGCAAAAGGAAACATTTTACAATTCGAATAACCTCGCGCTTATTAATATAGCGTCCTGTTTCATTGAAACCTCATATTTTAGGCGGTTCTGTGGAGTGATTCAAATTAGTAGTGGATTTGTGTAACCATTTTAATGTTGTAATATGTCTGTACTGCTATTTCTGTTATTATTAAATGAAATCAATGAGGACGTTAATGAGTTTAAATTCTTAATGTAGTTGCATTTGATTTAAATACCAGCAGACGGTTCGTGTACTTTAAGAGCATACACAAAATCACTGCCATTTCTTATGTAGAGAATCATTCTCTATATAATGCTGACATACTCACACACACACACACACACACACACACACGTCAATATTGCGGATGCTGTCATCCTGAGATCCCGGGGGGGAGCCAACTGTTAGACGGTAAGGGATAGTTTATAACAGCAATAAATTACAAACGAGAGTTTTTAACGTGCGCAGGTGTAAAAACACAGACAAAACTTGAAGTAGGCAACAGGCATACCAAAGCAGACGACAGCCTCTGCCACCTGGCACTGGGCAAGGTCAACTACTAGCAAAATCAACAACCTAACGGGAACATAGCCAGAACAGCGACTGGACAGCGATGGTTCACGGGATACCTGCTAGTATTTATCGGCTTGCGTTATATAACGTGTACATTACAAGCAAAGAAATAATTCAGCTACTATCCATATCACCACTGTTTCCGTTGCATGATCAGCAAAGCATTTTAAAAAACAATTTCAAGGCAAATAAAGTTTCATGATTACGTCACATCAGAACAAATTAAAATTTAATTTAAAAAAAATGACTCCCGGGGAATGCAACCAAGCTTTTGTAAACGAAGACGTTACAAAATAATAATGATTGATACGTTGAGACACTAGGCGGGTTTTCTAAATCTGTCTTTTCATGCTACCTTCATTTGATGCGACTTTGATCAATAGCATAATATCATGCTGTAGGTTTTGTACCAAACGCTAAAGCTGATTAATTTGCTGACACGCTATATATAAAGTTTACTTGTTGCTCTAAACAAACAATCGCGTGTGATTTTATATCATATTAATCTGAGCTTTGTAGTTACCGTTTTACAAAGTCAAAGAATGGTGATTATCACGCAATCGCTGTATAAATAGCCTAAAGATCAAATTATTTATTAAGGCCTACTAGTCTATTGTATTATGTAATGCAGAACAGGAAATGCAAAACATCAAATTTGTCCATTTATCTGGTGAAAATAATTGTTTTGACGTATTATCATAATCTTGCACTAGGCAAACTTGCATCACATACACATCTGTTGAAACTGATATTGAACTTAGCGTACGTTAAAAAATATAAAAGATTTTTTAAAAGTTGGATATTTATTTGGTAAATAAGATTAATTAAATTTCAGGGAATTTAACTCATAGTAATAAATTGTAGACGGATACATTGAATTATGCCCCTTTGAGGATTACAGATTTTCCAAAAAGTAAAGGCTATCCGCCCCGCACCACCACCAATTTTACAATATGATTAACTCAACAAAGCAAGTATAATAATAATAATAATAATAATAATAATAATAATAACTCCAACAATAAAACAACAAATGTCCGCATATAGAAACTTAGGCTGTATTATTTTGACAGTATGCTAATGCTTTTACCAAAAGTATTGATACTCATAGACCCAATTCTTTTAACGTGACAAAATATGTGAAAGTTTTAAACAAATTCTTATGATTAAAAAAGTCTAACGACAAAACCTTCAGACAGAAATATAGAACACGAGGTGCAGTACAAACATTTGTTCGCTGCTGGCGGTCCTCGAAACGTCCAGCGTGAATGTGTAATGCGCTTGCGTAAATGCGCCTTTCCAAATGCGTTTTTGGTGATTAGTACTGGGGCAGTTTAAGGAAAACATCAGGCAGAACATGTACAAAATGAGAATTGTGCCAAGTAATGCCAACTCCCACCCTTCTCGGTTTGAAGATATCCTTTATTCTAAGATGCACAGCGAAGCTCTGCTTAATAATGCTGATACCAACGTCATGCTACATGGTGAATACACAGATTTTCTATTTTTTACACTAGCAATTATTGTAGGAGCCTTGACAGAGTGTCAGCGCGAGAGGGACGCTTTGCTCAGCCTGGTATTACATCATAGCTGTCCTCCTATGGCCTAGTGAACGATCTGCATGGGTTTATGCGCTTCCTCAGCACCAAAAGAAGCGGACAGAATCAGCCCGTCGGTAAAACGTGCTCCCAGCTCACAGAAAACGCTAAGAAACGACCGTTCTCTCCACTCAAGTGTTTTAAAGAACAATGCTATTATTTGCCAGCATTTATTACTTAATTTGGCTCTATTTTACAGGAAATTATTATTCGAAATAAACAACAAAAGAATGGCTTATCTAGGGGGTTATACAAATACCGACATCGCACAGTCATATTAGGTCTATAAAACAATAAAATTACCTCTGAGAGTAAGGAGTTATGAATTTAATATAAACCTCTGGCATTGTAGGGCTAACCTCTTGACTAACATATTAATGTATGAGACAATATGTAATGCATAAGGGTATTGTTTTTGAAGAGTGCACAGATGGTTTTCATCACAGAAACAACCACCAGCAAGCAGAAATTCAATACCGTTCCAAACGCAGTTCTCACACTTAACGATGCTGAAAATGTGAACGTCCGTACTACATTTGGCCGTCGACGTTGTCTATCCGCTAAACAGACTAAGAAATGCTTATAGCATTTTAATGCCAATTTGAATGTGCATCCTTTCTCGTTTATGGACAGACTGCGCCAATATAGCCTATGCATTTGAATAAAGAAGATTAAAAAACAGTTGCTTTTATTATATCAAAACATGCTGATGATGAGCAGTGTTATTTTCAAGTAAATAATTTGTTACAGAAAAATCAATCACATGGGCCTATTACATATGCGTCGATGGCTTCAACGAGACACCTGGCCTAGCCTGACAGCGCCAGTCTCATGAAAAGGAACAATACCTTTTTTTGGAGAACACGGTACACACAGGCCCAGATCATCTTTGGTTAACAACGGCTCAAGACCCCTAATTAAGTAATGGTGCGGTCACTCTTCTTCTGATTGAGGGTGACTTCGTAAACAACGGTATAAGCATCCATTTCGCAACATGTTTTCCCTTACCTAATTCAAGACGGTAAAAGACAGTTTCGGTATAAAGGATTCATTAAATCTGCACAAGTTTCTTAAATTCTGCATGAAATAAGTTTCTGACCCTGAAAAACGTAATATCAAATGAATTATAAAGAAATTTTGACAAAAATCTGATCAAGATGATTCGGCGTCTTTGCCTGTGAAAAACAAACGTTAAAAGAAGATTTATTCGAAGTTCATGCAGGCCTATCGTTCGGTCTTAGTTAAAATGTGTTTTGCACTCAATCGTCTAAGTGAAACATCAACCGAATTTGATTATAGGCCTAGGTTTACGGGTGTTTTTACTGAACGATTATATCGGTTATGATTGACATAACGTTCAAAGCCATATTTTGCAGTAGGCCAAACGATATCCATCGCAATTCAAACTGAAATATAACTACAACACTACGTATATATAAATATATATGTGTGTGTGTATCTTATGATTCAAAGGAAGTTTATGTAATACTATAGTCTTAATGTATTAGTTGCATTTGAAGACAATACATTTGTTTCCTATTAAAGTATTTTCATGATTATACTTTTAATTCGATTAATTTCGAAAATTATATATATATATATATATATATATATATATATTCGTGTCGTATATCCTTCGACTAACACTTTATATTGCTTATTAAAGCTTTAAATCAAAGCACTCACTAAAACGAGGAGTAGATTTTCATAACCTTTCATAACCGAGCGTTACCAAGCACTTTAACAATAAGATGATTTCCAAGTCAATTTAATTTGAATATCTGAAAACAATATTTATTCTTATTGAAAAACAAAATGTGGGAAAATGTCACACTTCCATAAAACAATATTTGGCAAAGAATTTACAATATTTTATTACTGAAATAAGCACACACTTCATATAAATGTATTACTTTAGTGTCTTTTGAATATAAAGCACAAAGTAAAACAATAAAAAATGTGTCAGTTTGTCAGCCTAGAAAAACAATCGTGTTTTTACAGAAAAAAAAGAAATACATTGTTTTAGACACGTGACACAATTTATATAACCTGTTCATAAAGTTGTAATCCTGAGAGTCCAAAACACTTTATTTAAGTCGAACAATTCGTAGGGAAATTTAATTCAAACTAAATTGCATACATAAATATATTCTTATAAATTTTACAGCTTGAATATAGGCACATTTAGTGTTCATGTCCGTCATTCAGCTGCTTGTAACAAAAACATACAAAAATATTCCTACCTGCAGCGAGGAGCGTTTTTTAACTTTGTTTTGTTTTTTATACAGTTAACAAGCACTGGTTCCATTAGAAATCCGATTCGGAAAGTTCTCGGCAGAGTGTAAAGCGGTTCCTTGGTGTAAACTCGGCCGTAGCGTAGGCGACTGCGTGCTGAGGGAAGAAGATAAGATGGGAAGGACTGGTGAAGTCCGCGAGGCGCAGTTAGAGGAACCCAAAGATCCCCCTATGATGCTTTCAATGGAAAACGGAGAGCGCTGCGCAGGGGAACTCGATTTGGTCGCAGTCTGTAAAGAGGAAGGCAGATTCGGGCTGAGTTGTGGGTAAAAACGGGTTCTTGCCAGATCAGTCGTTGTAGGTATTAAGGAAGGCGCAGGGATAATAGTTCCAGCCTGTGAGTGTCGGGATTGCTGTTGCTGATATGCGAAAATCGCTGAATGCGTGTGGTACGACTGCAGCTGAATGCCATATCCGCAGCCGTAGGGTCCGTAGCCATATGCAGCAGCGGGGATAAAATTGCCGTGATCCCTCAGCAGGTCCGGCGTTTGCTGCCGCTTGAAGCGTTTCCTTCTCCTCAGAAAGCTGCCATTGTCGAACATATCTGCTGACTCCGGGTCTAAAGTCCAGTAGTTACCCTTCCCTGGGTTTCCGGGCTCTCTCGGTATCTTTACGAAGCAATCATTTAAGGATAAGTTGTGTCTGATGGAGTTTTGCCAAGCCGGGAACTTCTCTCTATAATAAGGGAAGCGGTTGCTGATAAAATCGCAGATCTCACTCAGCGTGAGTCTTTTTTTGGGGCTCTGGAGAATGGCCATAGTAATTAAGGCAATGTATGAATAAGGAGGTTTAACTAACGTGTTTTTGCTAGCTGGTTTGTAAGGATCCCGGGATGAAGGACTATCCGCGCATTGCGGGGACCCAGCCAACAGGATATCGTCGTGCATCTGGGCCACCTCGTGCACATAGGACCGCGTTTGGCTATCCCCATCCTCTCCCTCGCCGACTACATCTATATCAGTTTCTTCCGAAAGGATTGTGGCATCGGACATCTCTGAGCTCAAAGTCATGGCTCACTGGTTTCAGTGTTGAAAGCTGATAAAAAAAATACAATATTTATGTAGCTTCCTTTTAGAAGAATTCATAAGGAATCAGTCCTGAAAAAAGCAAACAATGAATCCGCAGTCCTCTTTTCTGAATACCATGTGTTTCGGGTATTCGAAGATCAGCAACTCATCATTAGACGCCATCCGCAAGAAACGGTAATTTACGGCAAGGGAAGCACTTAAAAAGGCCAGTTCTGAATCCGAAATAGGGCGGATCTTCTCTCAGTATATATACAAGCGCGATGATCACATGGGCATGGAACGTCACTAGGCCAATTGTGGGGAAGAAAAAAAGCAAAGAAAAGCTCTTTGAAAAATACCCAAAGAACTGTGGAAGATTAAAAAAGTTACACTCCTTTTTGGTGGTTATCTTGGTACATTTATATGGTTAGCGTAAAGCCTTTATTCTAAAATGGTAGGCCAACTTAAAAAACACTGAATCTTCTTTAAGAAGAAAAAGAAGTACCGGCAACAAAGCTAATGTTTACTGGTAGGAAATATTATACTTTGCTTCTAATTTTACGCGAATAATAATAATAATAATAATAATAATAATAATAATAATAATATTTATTTCAATAAAAATAACCGGAAACTATTTTACATATGAAGAATCAAAAATCTCACTGGAAGTATTCCACATATTTAACTTTTGTGTTTTTAGAATTGCAAAGTTTAATCTTTGTTTGGATTTTCTCATTTTACAGCACAACATAGTTATGAAACCTTTTTAAAAACAATTCAAGCAGACAACACCCTTGCTTAAAATTCGATAGTCACCGGATTTAGGATTTTTTAAGGTTTAATCATCATATTAACTACCCATATAAGATTAAATCTATCATTTAATTTAATATATTTGTAATGCTAACGGCCAAGATCAATGTTGTGTATGTTTAAATATAATATGTAACAAAAGTACTACGAAATTGCTCTGTTTTTGTTTTGGAATAATTAGTAAAACCACAAAAATGTTATTTGATGTTTTTCAAAATTAGCAAGCAGCTAGCCAGCGCAATTTTGATTTTTAGCGGAGTGATATATGGAAGAACAAAAATCAAATTTATTATGCTTTAAGGATAATATATGCAAACAAGTATTGCATGCCACATCGACGCAAGGTTATTATTACTACCATTACCGTTATTATTGTTATTATTACAGTTGTTGTGCTTGATATTGTTGTTTATTGTTGTCATCATTCTTGAATAATGCTTTTGTAACTTTTTTAAATACTTAAAAATATGAAATTGACATACTTTTAAGGCATATTCGGTGTTAGGTTTTAATAATAATTATTATTTGATTAATCCAGTTATTGTCTGGATTTCAAAAATGTTCATTTAAACCTTTTTAAATTTTCTAGTGATGTTGGTAGAAGCAGGGCAATGTCTCGATGGATTCTGTTATTAAGAATGTACACAAGTGCATGCAGCGGAACTTGAGAATCCGAAATGCCCGAAAGTATAACTGGTAGTGATCCAGCCAGTGCCGAGATGATAAATTTTACCGCGATTTCTAATTTGCAGTTTTGTTAGGTATTTTTTTTTTCAACTGCAATCAGTTTCATGCCAATATTAGTGAAAGAGAAGACATCTTATTTTTGATCCAAGGAGGATGCCATACTGTTGCAGACAATGTTAAAAAATAGTTCAAAATATATGTAGTATGCAAAATATTATTATTTTTTGCCTCTGAATAAATTGATAAAAAAATTAATTACACAAAATATCAAGGCCTATATTTTTATTTATATAATAGGCCTATGTGCGGTGTTTTGTAAAAAAATAGTAATTAAATTGGGAGTAGAATATTTCAAATCTATAACTAAAAATCAATACGTTTACTAAGCCGTTTTTACACGTATTCCAATTTTCTTTATTGCCTGAAACCTACACTCCTGTTGTAATGGTCTTGACAGCCAACTATTTCTTTCCTTTCTGATTGACGAGTGTGCATATTAGGGGCACAAATTAGATTAGACCATTTACATATTGTATTTGTGTGTTTGCTTCATTGTTGTTTTCGCCACTAGTAAGAAATATACTTTTATTCGAGTTTTTTTTGAGCGCGATACTAACAAGTTATACGTTTGGAGAGCACCATCTTGCGGCGCATGTCTGCTAAAATTTCAAATTTAACGTTAATGACGTCAACCACTTTTGTCTTGCAGTTCACATAAGCGACTTTAGGTGCGTAAGGTGTGCAAGGACCCAAGCACAATAACACAATGTGTAGCTATAACAACCATTGCTTTCATTTCAGGCCAAGCCTATTACTAGTATTACATTGTAGTTAGGGTTACGACTTTCAATCTGTAAATTATTGTAAGTAACGCCAAACCCACCCCCGATCCCGGTCCATAGCATTATACGGGCATAGATCTGGTGCTCTTCGGCTGAGTTTTAGCCCAAAAATGTCACAGTAAATTTTGACCAGTTGTTCCAGTAGACAGATACTAAGGGTGGATTAAAGAACAAGGCCCGGTTTCCCGATAACGATGGCTTTCAGCGTCTTACGAAGAGTCTAAATATGTATCTTATGAAAGGTATTTGTTTTCCTAAACGTATATTTCCCCACCAAGGTTGCTCAAGGGAGAGCTTCTTAAGTGCGACCTTAATAGGCGCCAGAACACCTGATTGGTTGACATCGATGGCTTGACAATTGATTATTCCCTCCGTGCACGGACTGCTTGGCTGCTCCATGAGAGAAAGTGGTGTTCTTTATAAATATAACACTGCAGAAATAAATATTTAAAAAACAATTTTCAGGACAGTAGATAAGTCAAGCATAAAATGCTAAATTAACTAATTGATTTATTACCCCCATTATTAAATATGATTTTCATCAACTGGGTGCACAAACTGGCCTCCCGATTGTATTAAATCACCATTTTATTTTTATTTGTTCTGTAAAACACCTGCGTGCAAGAATATGTCTGCAAGTCTTTAATAGTGAGACTAGAAATGGCACAATAACAGAAAGAAAGGTTACTGTCTTAATATAAGAGAATGTCCTGTGTGCTTAAGTACGGATACAAATGACTATTCCAGGGGAAAATATAGTAAATGTACCTGCAGTGTCGACTCTTATCAACCCAATGAACGAAAGTTTGGCACATTTAGAAAGGTGTGCGCGTTAAAGCTGCATCGGAAATAGGGGGAACACGTCCACACCGTCAGACCCCCGCTTAATCAAGAGCGCGTTCCTCATCTTAAAACTTAAATACGCGCTTTACTGAGGACGATTCGCTGCGCATTCAGAGTGCGAAGACGAAACCTAATGACGACCGCAATCGTGTATAAGACAAAATCAGTTTATCATATGGCTCAGTAATGCTTGGTTATGAAACTATACCCCTAACGAAGTTAGACTTAGAACGCACTTTGGAGCGTTTAAAAAAATTGAGTAGAACTTACGAACGACGTAGCGTTAAGTATGTTTCTGGGAAACCGGGATCAGGCCTGCCTAGGCTTAAGTGATCGGGTGGGCGGGTTATAACAAAAAAGGTTATAACAATAACGTCGTGGTGGACGGGTTTGTGTGCCTCTATGATTCTAGGAGCTATGTTGTCTGGGGCAATTGCCCCTGATAGGGTCTCCCAAGGCAAACTAGTCCAAGGTCAGACTAAGTGCAATTCAATTGTATCCCCATCCATCCAGTTTCTGAAATTGCTTAATCCCAACTGTGGTCACAGAGCCTTTCCCAGGAAAAATGGGTACAGGTAGAAACCAACCCAGGGCAGTCACCTACACACTAATTTAGACTCACGAATCTACCTATCCTGCATGCTTTTGGACCATGGGAGGAAACCAGAGCCCCTGGTAAGAGCATGCAAACGCCACACAGAAAGGACCCAGGAACAAACCCAGGACCTTCGTGCTGTAAGGCAGCAGCACTAACCACTGCACCACCACCCCATCCTCAAAGTACCCCCCATGAAGAAAAATAAAACAAGGGACAATGTTACCCCGCCTGGACTGCGGAGACCAAGGCCTCACCTTGGACCCAGGCCTGGGGCAGGAGCTCGAGGGCGAGTGCCTGGTAGCCGGGCCTCCTACCATGGGACCTGACTGGGTGTAACCTGAAAAAATAACATGGGTCTGTCCTCCTGAGGGGCCACCACCTGTAGGGGGAGCTGTGGGGACCGGATGCAATGTAGATGTGGTAGTTGAGGGTAGGTGCCTTCCATTATACTGCTGGGGGACTTTACTGATAACGTGGGTAATGTCAGTGAATCCTGGAAAGGTGTGATTGGGCAGGATGGTCTGCCTGATTCTAATCCAAGCGGCGATCTGTTAATGGACACAGCTTGTCCATAACAAGCACTATGTTCGAGCATGAGGGTGTTCATAAGCGCACTTGGCATCAGAGCACCCAAGGCCGCAGTTTGATGATTGATTTTGTAATTGTATTGTTAGTTTGCATCCATATGTTTTGGACACTTCGCTGAAGATAGAGGGGCCTGGTTTGGGGGCCTCAGTATCTCATCTTTGCTCTTTGCAGATGATGTGGTCCTGTTGGTGTCGTTGGCCGGTGACCTGCAGCATGCACTGGGGAGGTTTGCAGCAGGGTGTGAGGCAGCCGGGATGAGGAGCAGCACCTCCAAGTCTGAGGTCACGGTTCTCAACCAGAAAAGGGTGGATTGTCCTCTCCTGGAGGGGGATGAGCTGCTGCCTCTACGGAGGAGTTTAAGTATCTTGGGTCTTGTTCATGTGTGAGGGAAGAAGGGAGCAGGAGACCGACAGACTGATCGGTGAGTGTCAGCAGTAATCTGGACACTGTACTGTTCTGTTTTGGTGAAACGGAAGCTGAGCTAGAAGGCAAAGCTCTCAATTTACTGGTCGATCTACGCTCCCATCCTCACTTATGGTCATGAGCTCTGGGTAGTGACTGAAAGAATGAGATTGTGGATACAAGCGGCCGAAATGAGTTTCCTCAGCAGAGTGTCTGGGCTCAGCCTTAGAGATAGAGTGAGGAGCTCGGACATTCAGAAGGGGTTCAAAGTAGAGCTGCTGCTCCTCCGCATCAAAAGGTGGTTTGGGCATCTGTCTAGGATGCCTCCTGGATGGCTCCCTGGGGAGGTGTTTCGGGCATGTCCAACTGGGATGAGGCCATGTGGCAGACCCAGGACATGCTGGAGAGATTATATTTCTTGGCTGGCCTGGCAACACCTTGGGATTCCCCTGGTGGAGCTGGCGGAGGTGGTTGGTGAGAGGCATCCCTGCTTAGACAACTACCACCTGCACCCGACCCTGGATAAGTAGCCGAAAATGGATGAATGGATGGATAAATTATTTACATCCATATGTTAGAGGGTTGAAAAATACTTCATAGCAAACAGTATTTAGACACTTTCATTAAAATGCATAGGATCACTTTGGTTCTTGGACAGACTATAAAAATCTTTTTTTTTTGTTGAAACCTATATAATTTTCACACGGCAAGTATCTTGGTTTACAGCAAATCCAGAAACTTTTTTGAAACCTTATTGTGATTTGACATTACATTGCCCATCCGACCCTGTCCTATGTGTTCTGTTTTGACCAGCAGGTAGCTGGCTGTCCTGTTCCTGCTTCCATTGTCTCTGAGCACTAGTGTGTTTCTCCTGTTGCCTCCCAGGTTGCCCATTAGCTCAGTGGTTGAGTGTGTGGCTCAGAAGCTCTTAATCCTCTGCTCATGGCTTTGAGGTTGGCTGTGGGCCAGTCTCACCTGTTTATTTGTATTTATTTATGTCTCCCTAGTGTACTTTGATGAATGTAAAGGACGTGAATTGATTGGCCCCTTGAATAAGATCTGAAGTGGAAAGAGTGCTTGTTCTACAACAGAAACATGCAAATATTCACATTCTATGCTACGCAAACAGGAAAAAATAAAATTAGATGTAATGACAGCTGCGGAAAAAACTGAGACTACTTTATATTTTTAAACCAATTTGCATTTTTAAATTCTGGTTTAATCCTGGTTCTGCTGGCAGAAGGCTACACTGCAAGGCAGGCTGCTTCCAGGCTCAAAGTTTCTAAGACAGCAGGACACAAAAATAATGTGAAGCAGGAGATACTGGAAATGACGAAAAAACAGCGATGGAGAGGGCGGAAGCAGCTTAATGCCAGAGATGAGCCTCAACTTATCTGAGAGCTTCTCATGAATTGGAGGATGACATCAAATAATCATCAAAAGGAATGGGAAACATTAAGTGCAGGTGTGACATGCACTGCTAGGACAGTTTGTATCAGGGTTCTAGAAGCAGGACTGAAGTCCCATAAAGCAAAAAAACCCTTCATTAATGAGAAACAGAGAAGAACCAGGCTGCAGTTTGCAAATATATATTGAAACAAAAAAATGTGGTCTCTTAATTTATTCTACGGCTGTATATTATTGTTTATAAAATTCAAAATATTTTGAATCCTTGAATGCCGAAATAGAAATAAACCTAACAAAGGATTTAAGGCTTAAGGCTCCATTTGTACAGAGATCCGATGCCCCCCCCAGTCCCCTTTTAGATGATGTCATTTTACATATTCAAGGGCCCCTGTGGAGTGCTGCTCCCCCAACTCTGTCAGGGTATCCATGCCCCTTTGACACTCACTGCATCATGAATAGAGTTTTTTTGGTGTGCTAGATAACTTGTCAGATTTAAGGTACCCCAGTGTAAATGGACTTCATATTCGTTCACTTACATTTAGCCCAGACTACCTTAAATCAAACAAGTTACCTTGCTAACCCAAAAATCAAGCTTCATGATATAGAACCCTGGACATTGTACATCAATTATTTAGCTTTTCTTTATTTAGGTCAATAATTTATATCAGCTAATTGTATAATGTATTTGTGTCATGCCCTGCAAACTAAAAAAGAAAATTTACTTAAGCCCACAAATACCCCTCATGACACAATCCCGCCGTAATCAGATTACGGTGTTCTCCTGCTTCCTGCTTGTCTTTCCCTATTATGATTCTGGATATTCTCTGAAACCCCTGGCAGTGACTGGTCGATATACTCCAGACAGACTTTCAGCATTGGTTAGCAATTCAGACTTTTAAAATAAACTCTAAGATTAGATCTGAACCAGTGAAACATAACAATGCGGTTGATTCTCTCATACATGGCAAGTAACTTTTCAAGCACTTTTTTGACTTAGGTGCCCGATGTGAGAATAGACCCCAAAGTGAATAACCAAAATGTGCATTCCTGTATAAATACATGGAGGGGTTGAGGATTTCACTTACTTCATTTGCACAAATGGAGAAATGTATAATCCTACAAAACCTATACTTATTTTTTTGGGAGTCCTCCATTCAGATAATATTGTTTCCTTTATGTATGATGTGTCATGTCTCTGTTTACTGTGTCAGTGTTGGGCCTTGAGCAAAACACCATTTTATTTGTTCCTTTATTCTGAATCGAAGTTAATTATGCCCACATTGGTCTTGGGCAATGTACCTGTTTGTGGTTCATGTCTTCCCACTTTACGCAAACACAACTCATACTGGCCGGGGGCATCACACCAAAGTAGTAACAAAACACAAATGTCACCTATGTCTATTTGGTTTAGAATCTACGATGACATGATTGTCCACTGTAAATCCACTATACATCAGGACCAGCCCAACCAAGGAGATTAAGCACACCTTTGAAAGGTCCCTCGCCATTGAGCTAATCTTTTGCACCCCAGCTCTGAAACTTCCAACATTTCTGCATATTGATCACCTGCCTCATCAGGGGGCAGCTGAGAACCTCAGTCTGATACTGACACACAACATCACCGAGTAACGTTCTCATAACTGAAGACTACAGATTTTTCCTAAGAACCCCCTGAAACCCACTCTATTATTTACTCTGCCCACTTTTAGAACTGCTGGATAACAATAAAAATCAATATTTACCATTTTGCCTATTTTTTCAAAAACCTGTCTGTGTATCTATCTGTACATCTACATTGTTACGGTTACTTTTCTGTTAGTTCAAGCCAGAAAAACAATCAAGACTGCTGCTTCTGCATTGTGGATGTGGAAACTAAACTAATACAATTTGATCTACATATCCCAGAAGAAGAAGGAAAAGATGACATGTCAGTGTAACACATAAGTTTGAATTCAAAACAAGTGAAATTGTAAATTTTCACAGTGCAATATGAAAAATGTGAATATATGATCATTCTTTTGAATTTTTCATTGTTCTCTTTCAACATGATGGACCATTGAATGGTTCGGGGAGGGGGGGGGGTCTATTGGACGTAGGAAGAGTCTATTGGAGTTATTTTGCATAGATTCAGAGACTGAATAATAGCATGTTTGTTACTTACTGTGACTCAAGATTACTGTATCTGTAGTTACTCATTTAGCCTAGTTAATGCCATTTAACTCTTACTGCATCTTGGCACAAACTTGGCTAGCCCTAGGGTAACATGGATGTTACATCCCTTGAGCTGACTGTGAAATGTTTGTTTTCACTGTGCCAGTGACATGTGGATGCAAAAATGTAGTTATTATTATGTCTGATTGATTTTGGCTTGCAGTAACTGTTAAGAAGCATACAGCATCTGAGCTCTGAGCATCCAGTGAATTCAATGACCAACTGGCTAATTTCAGGCAATCAAATGCTTTCCTGTTGGTTTACCCTCTTGGGGTGATAAATGGCACAACCCATAATGTAGAAAATGAAACATGGAAAAACCAAACCTGAACTGCTCAAAAACTAGTTTGCTAATAATTAATTTTTTTTGTTAGAAAGAAAAACAGAAAAACACATTTTTTTATATCTAGAGAAAAGACAGAGTGAGAATGATTTTGAAAGCTTTCATGGCTTGGGTATGATTTTAGAATGTGTATAATAAATGTTTTATAGTCAATACAGATTTTTCAGAATGTTATTCTACAAACTCTTTGCTAAGTAAATAATCTAGGTTACTTTTAAGAAGTTCTTACAGCATCATAGCCTTTCTGGTTAATGAGCACTGCTCAAGGCTCAAGTGCTGGACACCATTTGCTATCAAAAGCAACTGTTGTTAACTATCCCATTACCAAGAGACACCGGTAGAGGTGACAGTGATTCTTCCACTGCCTCTGTAGCAGTTTTGAGTCGAACTATAACGGTCACCATTTTGCTACTGATAGAAATCTTTCTGTAGATGTAGCATTTTTTTTCTTTCATTAATAAATAATAAGAAGGTGGTGTGACACAACATTATTCAGTCTACAACCTAATCTTCCAGTGGTATAAATATTCTTTTAAAATTGCAGACCTCTTCAGTAATCGTTTTTTCACTTTTTAAAAAATCCACCCTAAATTAAATATTCAATTAGAGCAAAAGAAAATTAAGTTAACGCAGCTCATAACAGCACTATGGTTCGCTTATGATGGGTTTCCCTAAATAACTTCCGGTCATGCGCAGACATGCGCCTTTCTAGATTCCCGCTGGGAACTGTAGCCGGTTCGCTAAACTCTTCGTTACTGTAAAGGGTACGTGCAAGATTTTGAACACCTGGAGATATTTGCATTATTAGATAAAAGCACATAAAGCTGAATGACGGTATTTAATTTAATTGATTCAGTTCTAAATCTTATTAATATGGCTATTTTTACAGCCTGTTTCTTTGTAGCTGACCAGCTAGCATTTAAGCAGGTCGCTCTCTGGTGTGTATGAACTTTCCAGATATATTTCACTTGTTTTCAGCTTTGTGTCATATTGTTATCACATTTAAAAATGCGGTATATACTATCTAACGTTCCAACATATCTTTGTTTTTCCCCCTAATAAGAACAAATTATTTTTCTTATCAGCCTCATTGGACAGCTAGCTGGCTAGGTCGTGTTCAAATCGAATTGATGGCCTGCGTGTAATGAGAAAGTAACTGAAGTATATATAAAACATGTAAATGTGTTAAATTAGTTCCTGGTAAAGCCAAGATTGAGATTTATCTGTACAATAAAAGTTCACGTTGCGATTGTTTGACTGCCTTATCAATAAACATGACTTGCGGTATTCTGATATTTATCACGAATTAACCTACCTGCTCAGCTAAATTGGTATGCACGCAGGCAAGAGATGTCCTGTGAATTAATTTTCAAGAATTTATGTGATAGTGATTGAGTTATGTTACTCTCTGTAACACGCAAGATTTATGGTCACTGATGGTCTCTGTAGCTTATAACTCCTGCTCGATCTCTGTGTAGTAGGGCTTGCATTGTGTTAGGAGCGGCTGTTAGATTATTTTTTAAAATAAATACTTGCATACTAGAGAAGTCCAGAATCAGTGGGGTTAATGATCTGTTGCTTTTATTGCAGATGAAAGAAACCATCATGAATCAGGAAAAGCTTGCGAAGATGCAGGCGCAAGTCCGTATAGGTGGAAAGGTATGGACTGCTTTGGTCTTATAATTTCTTCTGAGATATTTATTTTATATTAAAAAAATAAATACAACTGTCTTGTCAATTTGTTTTTTTGGTTTGTAGGGTACTGCCCGCAGAAAGAGGAAGGTGGTACACAGAACGGCAACTGCAGATGACAAGAAGCTTCAGTTCTCCCTAAAGAAACTTGGCGTTAATAATATTTCTGGCATTGAGGAGGTGAATAGTTTTTGTCCTTTTTACATGTGGTATTGTTATGAATTAGTTTGTCTCAGCCGTATAAAACTCCACTCACTTTAACAAATTACCTCAATGTACCTACATGGATACAAAGTAAAATGAACTGGGTTTTTGGCTGTGAGACCATTAAACAAAAAATGTCTCTTTCTAGGGTCTCCAGTAACTACTTTTGTTCCACAGGTTAACATGTTCACAAACCAGGGAACTGTTATCCACTTCAACAACCCGAAAGTGCAGGCGTCACTGGCTGCCAATACGTTCACTGTCACGGGTCACGCGGAGACCAAGCAGCTGACAGAGATGCTGCCCACCATCTTGAATCAGCTCGGTGCTGACAGCCTGACCAGCCTCAGGAAGCTGGCCGAGGCCCTGCCGAGGCAGGGTGAGTGTTCTGCGGGGGCCCTGCCTCGGCGGGGTGAGCGTATCGCCGGGGCCCTGCCTCGGCGGGGTGAGAGTACAGCGGGGGCCCTGCCTCGGCGGGGTGAGAGTACAGCGGGGGCCCTGCCTCGGCGGGGTGAGAGTACAGCAAGGGCCCTGCCTCGGCGGGGTGAGCGTATCGCC
>JAODUD010000117.1:10044155-10056944 GCA_026784285.1 Stomatorhinus walkeri
CTGTCATCATTTTAAGTGGGAGAACTTGCACAATCGGTGGCTGACTAAATACTTTTTTGCCCCACTGTATATAATGGGATTCCTGTGAAGAACTGGTGAAGAACTGATCAGTCAGATCTCAGAGAGGGATACCTTAATCTGCTGCTGTTGCTGGGTGGCTGAAATGTTGTGAAAGGCATGCATGAGACTGCTGTCATTCAGTTAACCTTCAGTATGTAAAAGTCCAACAATTACACCGTCAATACCATTATCTAGATGCAGTGAATTTTTCAGTTAGGTTGAAGTTATTTATAAACAGATTAAATTTCATATGACTACATTTCACCTTAAATGTGTCTGTAGTGTCCAACTTCTTTGCAACTTGTTGACAGAGAGGTTAAAAATCATTTTGTCACTGGAAAACATGGAGACAGTAAGTAATGAGTCAACTGAGATGGGTGAAAAAACTGCTTTCAAACTGCATCTTAATTAAAGAAATGAAAGCAGCTGGAAATAGAAAATAAGAAAAAAATAAGCAGATGGAAATTGGGAAAAAAGTTCTTATTAAAATTTTTAAAATGTATCATTTATCTGATTATATTCATTCTAAACTACAACGTGTCAAGACATCCTTGTCACCTGAAGGCGCCCTGTGAACAGCACTGGAGGTGTTTTTTTCCCTTGGAGATCAGGTTGCAGTCATTGCATTGCACATTTTGTTTGCTCTGATCTCTAAGCAACTTGGCTTCTTCGATTCTTACATGTTATGCAGTGCTATAATAGAATTTTTTTCAACAAATTGTAGGGATGCAGTGATAACATTTTTTTCAGCCCGAGTATGAGTACTGACAATGACACCAGTTAGGCCTGAACGATAAAAAAATAATATGCGCTATGCGATACAATAACACAAATATTTAACTAAACCTCTATATTGGCAGTGCTATAATTTTGCATGGTTTCTTTCGACATACTGCACATGTGGTAAAATACATCCACTAACATCTATTATGTCTCTTATCGAGTAACATTCATTCGTACTTACGTTACATAATAGCCTAGGCATAATTTATCAAGCGATGTCGGAAGCAGATGTGGTAGAAGTCACATTTATGTTAGCCAGTCTTGGACAGTGGGTTGAATCGAAACAAATGGAAAAGTGCACCTATGGGATCCTGCAGAGGTGGTGCGTCAATATAATGATTACCACAATATACGCAAATGTGACATTGTATTCCGAACACAACGTTGATTCTTTTGAATTTTTCTGAAATATATGGCTACTTTTAGTGTTTTTTTTTAAAATCCAGCTATAATTTCCTGGCAAAGTACCTTAAATGCCACGTGGAAACTAACTTGCCGAGGCTTTTTGTTTTCGTACGGATGATGCCGTCAAAAATGAGTTGAATGTGTTTCAAGCACCACATCCTAGTTTGGTATAGCAGAACTGACAGACAGTCTTGGTCTTATCTTTCTGCAATGTTGGAATAATTTATTCGTAAACTGAGATGTTCCCCACCTACTTCTTAAAGTGATGTGGGAGGGTCTTTGAGTTCTCTAGTTCTTCCCATAACCAACTCATAGCCACAATTAGCCTAATGTCTTCCGTATTGAACATCTGAACTGTTTTGCCCATGTTAATAAATGCATTCATTAGTTTCATTGTGTGTACCGAAAATGATGTACCCAAAGGCACACAATGAATACGTGTAGCATTACTGCCCTATGGCAGGTAAGAGCTTCTGTTATTAGGACTGCATGAGGGTTATTGTTAGATATTTTCCCTCTTTGTGCTAGTGTTTACTGCACGGTGAGTTGCTGCAGAGTGCTGCAGTTTCATCATACTCTTTCTTATGTTTAGTTTTTAGGTGTTGTTTGATGACTATTGCATGAACGCGTTTTCTTACCTTCTCTTGATAGTTTTGTAGAGTAGAGTTTACAGTCTGCTATGCTTTGGATTTGTTGATTCTGAGGTACTTAAGTACTGCATACCCATTTATTTTGTTCGGTAAGGATGTTGCTGAATGCATAATCAGGTGGTATCTGACAGTTGTTGGCGCTTTGTCACGAGGACGAGTACATGTGCTCAGCATTGGAATCGGTATCAGTAAAGGTGCTTCCCAAAAAAATTGACTTATTTAGAGTCTTTGTCTTATATGTGTGCAAGGAGGCAGAAATATCTTGCTGTGTTTCTTCCATGCTGCCTTGGCTGTCTGCCAAGGAAAGGGTATTGCCATATTTACCCGGGGTTCATTGAAATTTCAAATGATGAATGATGTATATAAATGAAGGCAGACGTCATACAGCAGGAGCCTCACTGACGGGTCTTTGGCTCTTAATGAGATGGCTGGGACCATAGTCTGCATGTGGGAGAAGAGCCTCCATTGCTGCCTTTGACAAAAGCATCACGTTGGTGCCAGAGGTGAAGCACGATACACAAGTATCTCCAAGAATATAGCCAGAAGGTACAAAGGCAGGATTAGTGATGCGATGAGGGTTGCTTCCCTCCATGTGGGACAGATGGCTGCATCCTAGCTAAAGTGTTACCGTACGTTTGAAAATGGATGGACGTGGGGGAATGGTGCTGAAGTCTTACTGAAACGAGACAGAGCGTGTGTGTTACACATTAACGTTAAGTGCTAATTTCAATAAATTCAAGTACTTCTGCTATTGATAGCAGTAAACTATCAATTAAAATGTTGGTATTTATTTTCCTAACAATACAAATAACTACTTTGATTTAGAAGTGACTACTATTCAGTTTCAGTTTATTTCTATTTAGCACCTTTACCAGCATGTTTGCCCCATTGTGTTTTACATTTCACGTGCTATATTTCAATGGCACTGAATTTCCTGTTACTGATTACAGCCTGTACAATGCGTGCCTGTTCCCTGCACCACACCCCTGTTCTCCAGCCGTAGTAGCAGTGTATTATCTTCCCAAAACACTTCCTCCTACACAGAAAGGTGAATCGTGCAGCATGCAGCACCCCATAAAATGGAGCCAGGGCCAGTGTGTCTCCATTTCCAGTGAAAACAGCAGGAAATCTGTTGCAGAGAAATCATCTTCAGTGATGGTTCTCACTGCAGTGATTAGCACCCACCACTCCCCCTTTACCAGTCCATGCTCTTAGATGGCTGAGGAAAGAGTTATGAGCCAATGATCTGTGTTTTGCGTGTAAGAATTTGTATTCTATTGTGTGATGTGCCTTCCTAAGAATACACGTGTATCTCTACATGTATAAGTATGTTTGTAGTCTTTCCCCTGGTTATGCCCTTGTTTATACATGAGTAATGCAATAGCATGCAGCCCAACATATTTTCATCATAGTTCTTTCATAAGCAGTCCAGTAGGAATGGCACTAAATAAATTTGGACCTTGAATGCTAGATGAATCTTGTTTGTTCAATCCCTGATCTTATTCTGCCATAGGTACAGTGTCTGGTTATGTCATCTGATCATTTATTTTGTCTCTTTCACTGTACTCGTGACAAGTGACAAAAGGAACCCGCTTTTAAGGGTTGCTTCTCACTATAATGCAGTCAGCGTTGTGTAAATAAGCATGCCAGTCTGATTATCACAGCATCGCATCAACATCTCCCGTAGATATCAGAGATCGCAATGGCTTCGGCTGGCTCTTAGACTTTCCATTCCCTGTATATGCATTTGAGCTCTGCTGCCTTTTAATACATGTGTCTTTTCCTCGTCTTTGCTGAGAACCAGCACATAGCTTTTACCTATAGTCCAATATATATAAGAAAGACCTCTTTCTGAAATGTTTATGTCTGTTGATGAATTGAGACGCAAGTGTTAGAGAAGTGTTCTGTCAGGGATATGGGGTCGTGCAGTGGTCACATCTCAAATACGGATGTGAATGGCGGTAAAAGCCATCGACTATCCCGCTGCCGTGGCCTGTGCTAATTCTGTGCCTTTTGAGATGCCTTCATTCACTGTCAGTCAGTGACAATGATCCTCCTCCATCTTTGGCACGGGTTCCTGCCACCAATACTATCCTGTCTCCTTGTTTTTAACAGCCTCTACAGATACTAATTATGGACGAAAACTAAACATGCTTTGTAAGGATCTAGTCAAGGCTGCGGAGAATCACGGATTCAATCACAATCCTGAAAGGCAGTCCCGATGAAAAGGGGGGGTGGGTATCAAGGTTTCAACATGAAAAGTCCTGAAGGAGCCTTTTTCATTATTATCTTTGAAAGTTCTCAGAATCGGGGAAGTGCAAAGAAAGAGTAAAAATGATCAAACAGTTTCAAATAGAGAAAAGCAAAAATCTTGCCTAAATTCTATGCAAGTATTATTTTATTTTTTACAAAAGGAATTTCAATTAAACATTTAATGAGGTTGACTTTGGCATTTAAATTAATTATCTTGGATTTTACTCATGCTTACAGTGACCAGGCAGGTAAACTGGAATGCTGACCTGTTACTGACATATCATATCAGCAGGCTGCTAATATGATTATTAATATGATTCCAGTTTCATTACCTCTGTAAGTAGAGCTGATTCCTTTATTATGGAGAGAAGGAGGAAGCCACATTTTTGCATGCTGTGCTAACAGAGCAGTTGGAAGTGATTGGTGTGCATTCTGGTACTCTGTATGGATCTAACCTGGTTATCGCTTTGTTTCTCTTAGAAAGCTGTTTTAGTAACGCAGACCTTCTGCTATTGGCATTTGCTTTTGGAAATATTTACAGTAGCTGCTTTTGTTTGGCGTGGAAACATTTGTCTTCAAGGTTATGGCTGTACCTCAAGTACTTTAATGAGATAAGGGAAAAAATATTATATATAATATATAGTGAAATTATAGTGTGATCAACTGAATTATTTCAGTTTGAGTAAAAAATGCTGGTTCTAGATGATTATGGGCAAGCAAAAAAGTTAGAAATGAGCAAATGAGTATAGTGTGTCCGAGGTCAATTTGGATCAAAATGAATGTCACATTCCTTTCCTTTTCTGAACATACCAAACTATGGAATATCGAATGTCGTCATTTGCTGTTTAAGTACAAGCCAACCGGCCGTGCTTTTTGCTTCAAACACAAGAAAAAATATACTTTTGTACCATCATGATCTAAACATGGATTTCTAAAAACAAAAGTGTAATAGCTTTCAAAACAATGCAAGAGAATATTTATTGTCAGGTTGGATGAATGGATTGATTGATGGACTTTCCTTTAAGCAAATCATACTGTACATTTCAAAGATATCTTTAAGCTGTTTTTCCATATCATAGAATTCCATTCAGAGCTACAGGATGTCGGACCAACAGCTAGTGAACTAACGGTTCACCAGACTAGAGTGTATTTCCTCTGTAATCCTCTGATCTTCCCATGGTCATGACTGGTTTCCACAGTAACAAGTAATTACCCATTAAATGCAATTATCCTTCCTTCCTTTCCAACATTAACCCCCTTCCCCACCTACTAGAGATTTTATTAAGTGTTGAGGGTTTGTGTTCCTCTAAACAGGCTGCAGTTTCAGGTCTGTGGGTTATGCTGCTTTAGTGGATCTAACTCTCTTTGGTATCTTTGTTCTGTTTGTGATGTTAATAATGCATTTTTATGTAGATGAAAATTCACAATAAATGTGTATTGCTTGTATATATCTAAACAAGTTCAAGCTGTGCATTTCATTCAGTTTTATTTTAATGTTTATTTGTTTATTTCTCAGAAATCTTTCATCTGGAAATAGAGCAATAAATGCAGAGAGATTCAAAAGAGATTTTGCTAATGGAGTACAAATTGTTAGTTTTAATACTGGTCTGGTTACTTTGCCAATCAAAACTGTGTTAATGTTAGGTACTGTGTCTTTAATTATTTGGCCTTGCAGTGAGTTCATGTGATAATTTGCAGTACACTCATTGTAAATTGAAGGCATGAATATAAGATATTCTTACACTTTTATGTGGACCAAAAATGTAGCTACCAACTGTTTAGTTCAGTTCAGCATCTGAGGACTACATTGAGAAGTTACGCGGTAGTTCTGATATGGGCCATAACATCTTACTACTGGTTTGCATTTGGCCCACTAAGACTGAATTCTTTGATCATTCAGTTCTCACGTACATGTAGAACAACACAAGTCATATGGGTAAGATAGCCTGAAGTAAACATGTTCATACGAATGAGATGCAAAAGCATGATGTTCAGTATTGTGCCTGTTGTGTTCACGGTCATAGATCTCTGTAAGTAACTGAGTCTAAAATGCTTCAGAATTTCTGTTAAATGTTCCCTGTCTCACTTCTTGGCATTTTAGGCTTACATCTCCAAAATTCTTAATTAGATATCTACCCTGCCCTGTCTGTGGAGTTGGCACGCTGTGTGTGTCCTCTGCCCATCTTACCACCCGTAGTGGGTGACTGTGTGTGAGCATGAGCCCTGAGAGGGACTGGCATCCCCCCCAGATTGTTCCTTGTCTTTCCTGCACTAAAAAAAAATCCGTTAAATTTACGGTAAATTACTGGCAGCTGTGGGTGCCAGAATTTCACTGTAAAAATTACAGTAGTTTAATATGGTTATGTATAATAAACTGCTTAAATCCGTATTTTTCAAAGTTTTTCAGATTAAAATATTAACAGTTTGTTTTAATATTTCAGATTAAAATAAACAGTTAATCACCATGAAAAAAAATGTAACAGTAAAATATACAGGTGTAGATTATTTCATGTTACAACTAAAAATCATATTAAATAAAGATAGATTTTATACTTACAAATATTTTATATATTTTAAAAAGTATTTTACCTGATTGATATTTACAGTATTTTCCCCTGTTATCATTTAAGGTATTTTACAGTATTTTTTTACTGCATTCTTAAAAATTGTACGGTCAATGTATCAATTACAAAAATATTTTGTTACATTTACAGTTCTTTTTCTATATTTTACACGATATTTTACCTGATTGTTTTTTACTCTATTTTTCCATCGCCATTTAAGGTATTTTTACCATATTTTTTATGGGCGTTTTTTACAGTATGGGATAGTGCCCATGGTCCCTGTGACCTTTCTCTGGATAAGCAGTTATGGAAGATTGATAGATAAGACTTTTGTGACAGGTTCCCAGAAATTCCCACTCTGAATGGCTCACAAGTGAAAATCCAAAAGAGATGTTGTCTTTCGTGCATCTGTAGCTGTGCAGTATCAACCGGACTTCGCACTGGCTCCACATTGGGTCCCAAGGGTCTCTTCCCTTCCGAATAAAAGCTGGGCCATTCAATGTTCCAGTCTATTCATCTTGTTATTGACTTACTCGTTATATGACTTCTTTTCCATACAGCACACCACTCATTTATGGATGTCATACATAAGCACAATTTCAGTAGCATACCTTCACTTTCCACATTAACACACTTATGCTAATTGTGGGGAGTGTTTGAGGAGTTAGAATGTAGGTGTATTCTTAGGGATTGCCACATAGGAACAATGAACTATAACAATGTAACGTCAATTATGACATGTATAAATGTTTATAAATATCAGCATACAGACCCTTCCACATTGCGGGGGTTAGGGACGCGAGCCCGTTGCTGTCTGGAAAAACTTAAAAACTTGTGAGTGAAGCAAAAAGGTACGGGAAATGTGACAAAGATCACTGTGAGACATCACACGTTAGGCTGCTGTAAACATGCCTGACGTCCTCCAATCCAGCATTGTATGTGTATTTTATGCATTGATAAGCTTTTGGAAAATTTCCATAAACTCCCAGTAATTTCCCGGTTAATCTCTGCGATATATCAAGACCATTATGGGAAAGTCGTGACGCTGAATGGTCAATTGTACATGCGTATATACATGTAGAAACACTGGTTTTAAAATCAGTGAATCTGTTACCGTTCGGATTGTAATTTCAGTTAAATCCTCTAGTTTTTTCCCCCTGAAATCTGTGATCATACTACTATTAAGCCTAACGTGTATGTTGATTATTAGATTCATTGCATAATTTTTCAAGCAGATGAGATACATTTCTAATTCTTCAGGTAGGAAGTTTGTGCCTCAAAGCTCTGGCAGATTCTGCATCCCAACCTTCTCCTGTTTCTGTTCCAGGGGAGGGTTAAAGTCTGTGCCGTCCTAGAAACTTCGGATGCGGTTCTGCTTCCAGAGGACGCCGAGTTCTACATTGTGCTGGAAGGGTCTTCTCTAAACCACATCGCCGTGGCACAGAGAGCTGGCGAGGGGTGTGACCTGGACTTCATTGTTCCAGGTGAGTCCCACATGTAAGGTTTTGTCAAACCTGTATATCCAGTATAACGGACAGGTCAGAGATTGTGGCTTGCACATCCAAAGCACACTTGTGGCCTCTTTGTCTCTCTAGCTTCTATATGTCTATATTCAGAAATATAAAATAGTTTATGTAGGCCTGGGGGCATGGCCATCGCAGGAGGGAGGGTCAGGTAATGTGGGTTTTCTGGGTTGGTCAATCCTGTCCATTGTTCTGGGTAACAATATGAATTCGTAACTGACTGTTTTAGACAAGTGGTTGGCGAACTATGTGGTAGCACCAGTAGTATGTGAGGACCTTTTTCTGTGAACCACTGGTTTAGTTAACAGGAGCCCTGCTTGTGGGACATATTCTGTTTCCTGCCTTATCTTGTTTGTTTTTCTTCTTCATCATCTTCTGCAAAAGCTTGCTTATTGTCACCTATGCTTTATATGGCCATCATTCCGGTCCTGCCCCATCCTGTACCCTAATAACCAGTCATTCCTGATATGGTCCCTGTGTTACTGTACATGGCTTTTGTTTGCCATTCTAACAGGTTTCCCAGTGTTTTATGTCAGGAATGTTGGGTAATAATTCACATTAAGTGCACCTTTGTGATGCATTTATAATGATTGTATGGAATGGCATGAGCATTATGAGTCTTAATACATGCTGCATATTAATGTTCTAGGAATGTATTATAAATGCATTCTAAAGGTGCACTTAATGAACATTGTGAAAGGATATAGTAGGCACAGGCCTTAGGAGGTGAGATTTGCTGCTCTAGTGTAGAGGCTGGAACTGGCTGTGACTGACATGCAGTGCACATAGCTGCTGAGCCTCTCACTGCGCCACACCCCGCTAATCAGGAATTATACAAGAAAAGTAACGTCGTACATGAAAGGACCTTGCTAACAAACTGAGCTTTGTTGTGTCTGTACCGGTGTTAACATGAGTGCTGTTTTTTCACATTGGTATGTTTGTTGTTTGTCGCTTTTATTTATTTTTAAATTTGATTTTGCCCAAAGCAACGTAAGCTACTAATCTACTGATAATGATTTTGCATCGTCAGGATAATACAGTTGTACATGTGAGTAGTTTGATTAATTTAGCCAGTAAGCATGTGACGTTTGCCTTCCTGCAGGCCATAACCTCTTCGAGATGGTTTCCGTCATGGCTTATCTCTACGCTGAAGGGCAGCCTGTCTCCTGCCTGGGAAAGGCCTCCGTGGAGTACATTCAGGATGATGCTCAGGAGCTGGCTGAGTTCATGGTCACTCATGCTCACTGCTTGAGTGCCAGCAGCCACCAGGACATCGCCGGCAGGTTTAGCTTAAGCGGCAAGGATGGCTGTGGAAGGATGGATGAGAGTATCACACAAGCTATGGCCAACTTAGACTATCCATACTCGTGGAACGTCCTCGGAAGCCAACCTGGTGAAGGTAACCTTTGAGAATGTTTGTAAGAAGTGTGGCTGGGATCATAGAATAATGCCAGTAGTTGGTGTATTCCCCTAAAGGAGGAGTTAAATTACTCCAGTAGTATATACAACTGTTTAAAATGACGGAATGAAGAAAGATCACTTTCTGTAATCATGTTACTTAGCAACTAAATTATACTAATGAAGGATCCCTTGGGTGGCACAGTCACATCACACCTCAATGGCTGGGGGCTCAGATCCTGTATGTGATGTTTGCCTGTTCTCCCGGTGTTGTCTGAGTTTCTTCTGTAACTCAAAGCCATGCAGTCCGGTTAATTGGCATCTCTAAGTCCTGTCCATTGTGCTTCCTGCCTTGTGCCCTGTGTTGCCTGGAATGGATTCTGGGATCAGTAAAGCCCTGGACTAGATGGTTGAAAGTTAGATGAAAATATCTAGTAAATTCAAAAGGCAAGCATTTTTGCAAATATGAGCACTTTACACATACTTTGCAATCTGTTTTTGATTTGTGATGCTAAGATTTTATCATGTATTTCTTTCGTCAACTGTGAATGTATCTTATTCAAGTCTGCATGAAAGTGACACTTGATCCTTTTAGATCAAGGGCTTTTTTCCATTTCGAAAATATTAAAATTAGATATAGTATTAAAGTAGTATATTTAAGTAAATAGAGCTATTGTATCGGAATCTATATTGGTATCGGCAGTTGTTTATCGGAATTGAATCGGAAATTAAAAACTGTGGAGCGCCATATCCCTCACCGACAGGTTTAGAGGAGGCTTTGTCTTCTGACTCAGCTCTCTCATCACACATACAGAGCAGTACAACTGATCCACCGGTTGATCTCCCACACCATTATTTCCTCACTTGTAAACAAGACCCCAAGATACTTAAATTTCTCCACTTCAGGTAGTAACTCACCCCAACCTGGAGATCCACCATTTTCTGCTTGAGGACCATAGCCCTTTGGTTGATCCTCTGTAAACTGCCCCAGTATAAGGTGGAGGAGGTTACTGCTCCATGAAGCCAATAAGATGACATCAGCTGTAAAAGCAAAGATGCAAGATACTGATGGCAATGAGTACCATTTACTTATTAAAAGTCTTGCTCCGTTTATACGGGGACCTAATGGCACCCCATACTCTTGAAGCACCCCCACAGGACCCCCCCAAGGGACATAGTCATATGCCTTTTCCACGTGTGTAAACTGGGAGACTGGTTAGGCAAACTCCCATGAACCCTCCAGTATCCTTGTGAGGGTAAAGAACTGGTCCAGTGTTCCACGACCAGGACAGAATCCGCATTGTACCTCCGGGACCGAGGTTTGACCAATGGGGGGACCCCCTTCTCCAGTACCCCAGCGTAGACCTTCACAGGGGGGCTGAGGAATGTGATCCCCCTGAAGTTGGAACATGCCCTCCAATTCCCTTTCTTAAAGATTGAGATCACCACTATAGTCTGCCAATCCAAAGGCACTGTCCCAGATCTCCATGCACTATTGAAGAGGTGTGTCAGTGAAGACAGCCTAATAACAACCAGAGCCTTCAGGAACTGAGGGTGAATCTCATCCATCCCTGGAGCCTTATTACTGGGTAGTTTTTTTAACTACCTCAGTGACCTCAGCATTAGTGAAGTACTCATTTCACACTCTGACGGTATCTCCAGTTGAAGTGAACAGCACTCCAGCTCTGCTGTAAACAGTAAGGCTAAAGCCCTGCTTCCACCTCCTGAGTTACCTGACAGTTTACCAGAATCTCATTCAAGCCAACCAGAAGTTCTTTTCTATGGCTTCACTGAACTCTTCCCACATTGGTGTTTTTTTTCTTCCACAACTGCAAGTTACCTTCGGAGTCCCACAAACTAACTAAGCTTGGGAAGGCTGTCTACCACTGGGTTCTGGGATTTCCATTGTGACATGCACTAACAATCATGTGACCAGTCACCTCATCAATAGAGGCATGGGATATAGGCCAGTTGGGCTCAATGTCTCCAGCTTCCCTCGGCATATAGGAGAAGTTCTGCTGGACATACATTTGGGTCTACTAGATCTGTTCAGTTGACTGCTGATGATAGTACTACAAAGTCAATCATTAACTGATAGCCTGGGGCAGGGGTGGGCATCTTCAAAAGGCCAGTATGTATGCAGGTTTTTGGGATAACATGTGAGGACTCTTCAGGCAGTCACTCTTCTAATTAATAATCTAATTAGGGAGTTACAGTGAAAAGCTCCATACCCAACGGCCCATTCTGGATAAGATTGGCAACCCCTGGCCTAGGGTATCCTAGGACCAAGTGCACTTATGAATACCCTTATGCATGAACATGGTGTTCAATATGGACAAACTGTCCACACCCCTCACACCCCTCCAGGTTTCATTTTCATAATCCACGTGAGCGTTAAAATACCCCAGTAGGAGTTTCTTGCACCTCACTCAAAGTCTTCAAGAAAGCTGGATACTCTTAAGTTTATGTTTGGTGTGTAAGCATAGACCGTTATCAGAGTCCATCTCCCGACATGAAATCGACCCTGTCAATCTTGTCATTCACCAGAGTGAGCCGGGGGGTTGTGAGTAACCACACTTGTCACCTCTCACCATGGGCAAATTCAGAGTGGAATAGAGTCCTCTTGTTCCAAAGCCTGAGTCGTATGTTCAGATGAGCCAGACTCTATCTAGTTGGTATCTCTGTACCTCCTGCACAACCTCTGGCTCCTGTCCCACAAGAGGGATTATGCTCCATGTTCCTAATGCCAGTTTCAGTAACCAAGGATCGGTGTGCTAAGGGCCCCTGCCTTTGACTGCTGCCTTATCCACAAAGCATCCAATCCCCATGACCCCCCTGCAGGTGGTGGGCCCTCAGGAGGGCGCACCATTGTAAGTCCTTCGGGCTCTGTCCAGCTGGCCCCCATGGGTAGAGACCGCCGGGTGCTCGCCTGCCTTTCTCTGGGGTGGGGCTCCAGTCTCCCTAATTTGGGTGATGTTACATAGTCCTTAATCTTTTCCATCATAGGGTCTTCTGCATCACCTAGGAGCAGTTTGCCTTGAGAGACCCTACCTGGGGGCGATCGCCCCCCAACAGCATCGCTCCTAGGATCCAGGGGTGCTCAGACCCCTCCACCATGATAAGATGGCGATTCATTGGGGGGGGGGGGGGGGA
>JAODUD010000117.1:10057044-10081549 GCA_026784285.1 Stomatorhinus walkeri
GGGGGGAATCATTTTTCATCATCAGGGAATTGCCCATTTGTTGATTCAAACATGCGCATTATATGCTCCTCTAATGGAGAAAGAGCCCTTTGTTTTTTTTTTTTTTTAAATATCACCCTGTCTTATCATCAAGAGACGTTTCTGTTCTAGTTTGTATTTGAAAAGAGAAGTATTGATTTGCAGTGTAACGTACTAGTATGGTTTCAATATGAACTACTGCATCATTTCCCTGAAATGTTCCAGGGAATCATATGATAATAAACTTTTCAGTGCCATATTTTGTTAGGCTGCTACATTACTCTCTGTACATTCTTTTGGCACAAAGCCATATATTAATATATTTAGTTTATTTTTTCTGCGTTTTCTTCCATTCTGCATAATGATGTATGCTTACTTCCGATTACTGATGGAAAATGAAATTTTGAAGTCAAGTCAGGATAAAATTAAGAAAGGACTGCAGACATAGAAAAGCAAATTGCAGTACCATTGCTGGGTTTAAATAACTGAGTATGTTTGCTTTATTTACAAACAAAATCTGATTTGCTTTTTAATGGAATTATAGGGCTCTGTTTCATTGCAGTACCATATCAGTGCCTTCATAATTATGGATGACTAAATGGAAGATGTTTGAAATTGATTTTAAGTACACAGCTATTATTTTTAATCTCTAGGGTAACTGTATGTTAATAATAATACAGTTATAATTGTATTTCAAAGTTATATGAATAACCTGAAATCAGAAAAAGGCCATGGTATCCTTGGTGGAATGTGAGTCCTTTATGGAAAGCCAGAACTATATTTATTTAACATTGTTGTGAAAAGTAAATGACATTCAGGGCTGCTGTAATCTTTAAAGCTTATTTAGGGATTATAACTAAGTGAGAGATAATATGGTTATGATTTTTGTGTTTTACCATCATGTCCATTTAATACATATAATATTATTACAATTAATTATAGTGATTATTTAGTTTTATTCATTTATTTTAATGTGAGGTCCAGTCACCCATCCACGGTTGTAATGTTGCTCCCCATCTTAACTTTGAATGTGTATCTTTGTGTGTGAAGCTTGCAAGTTATCATATTTGCCTAGTTGCCATATTTCCACTAGTGGTCCAAAGACGTGTGTTTGAGGTGAACTGGTGCCTCTAAAATCTGGTATCCTGTCCAGGTTGTTCCCTGGCTTATGTTGTTATTGTGGTATTTGTATGGAGTATGTATGTTTTTAGTTTTCTTCATTTAGTTGCTTTCAGTGTGTGATATGCTCGTTTAAATATGATTAATTCTTCTACTTTATACTGATCTGTGACTGTTTTTTATTACTATACAATTCTTTTAGAAAATATAAAATCTGGAAGTATGAGCTTAATTTAAGAATGTTATGAATTTCTAACATTTGAATGACGTTTTTCCATTACCAGTTTCAAATTAGCAGTGGCTATTTAAAACCACTACGAGTTAAGAATCTAGAATTCATCACTTTTAATGCAGTTTGCTAAACAGCTATCTTTGCATACCCGGTTATTCATTAACATTATACAGTTAATGACTTATTAATTTAGTTTGACACACATTTCTCTGTACACCTACTGCACTGCCTATGCATGTTTTGTGCCTCCAAAATCATAACCATTACTAAAAGACATTGAAATTCCGAGAATTTGCTTGAGAGCTTAGTACGTTTTGTTAATAGCTTTCGCAGTCTCCAGGTTTCTTGTGTATTAGCATATCATAACAGAGGTCAGAAAATTTAATTATCTTTCCCTTTCAGAATGATTGATTGTATTTACTCTGTACACTCGGAGTCTGGCATAAGCACGAGTACTGGTACATCTGGATATTATTTCTGCTGGAGAAATTCAACGTAAAAACTTTCCACGTGGACGGTACTGCAGGAGGTCTGTCAGACCTTAATCACACTGACGTGGTTCCCCGTTAATATACGATGTGCTACGGTTCTTCTGTTAACACTGCTCCGTCTGGGGAACACTTGGGTGTTTATTTTAAATCTTTATAATATTTTTAAACTATACTCTTTTCATTTAAAACTGAGCTTGCTTTGTTAGTATGATGTTGGGTATTATAGGTCACAAAGAGAAAACAGATGCGATGTATGTTTAAAAAAAAAAAAAGAATAAGCATCTGTACTAATAAAATGGCATCGGGACAAATCGTCTGCTCTGCGGGAAGAAGAGGAGCACGAGTGTCCGAGGATCCGCGGAATGCTTCACACGGCAGCGGCTGCTTTCGGCCTTTCTGCCGAGGTCGTGAACGGCCTGTACCGCGTTGTCGCATTGAATTAGCTGATGGATGGTTCATTTGCCGCATTCCTCCTGGTAAAATCTGACAGTGCAACTCTGCCGGGTTGAAAGCCTCCTTTCCATGAAGCTTTCTCTAAAGACACATATAAGGTGCTGCAGTTTAATGACGCACAAAAACATATTTTAAGTATTGCTGTAGAATGATATTTTGTATAGAAAACATGAACAGTCTTTTTTAAGTGAGCCTTCTGCTAATTTGCAGTCAGATTGGCTAAATGGGGGTTATTGGAGTTTGAGCACTTTCATTATCAGTAGACGACAGGGGACCTAGGTGTATTATTGCGGTGGTGGGAGGGAGTTACTCTGTACTGTCTAAAGAAAGTGTGCAATAACAAAGGGAGCAAGATAAAGATGACTCAGGCAGTTGTTTGTGTATGTTTAGTTATCTTTTTTAGACAGGAATGGCTGGTTTTACAGCTCATGTCACTCAATGTGAGTGTCTGTGTTTTTAAAAATGATAATATTCTTTATAACCAAATTGAAAAATAAATCAATGAATTAATGTAACGACAATTACTTTTTTTTTAATTTCCAAATTTTAATTGCATTTGCTCATTTGCATTATCAATATACGGCATAAAGCAGAATTGTTCATATGAGTTGCTCATTTTGGCCTTGCTGAACATAAGATTTCTACCACAAAATGGTAGAGTGCTGACTCTGTTATATAGAATCTGATATTGGTTTTCTGTTCTTATTTTTCCTATATTCAGCCAAGCCTTTATTGACAAGAGGCAGAACATTATTTTGAAAGCATCCAGACCACCTCATGGTAGAGATTGGCCTAAAGGAACAGTGTCATAGCTATAAAAGCCCTATTGGATTGGCACCATGCCTCCTGTGGGTATTCCTCCTGGCATCCCTCTAGGGAACCTTCAATGAGATGTCCAGCTGTTTGTTATGTCAGCCTGAGCCAGGGTCTTTATTGGACTGTGGAGGGGGGGCAGTGTACCCCACAACAACGTGTGGAGAACATTCCAACGCCACACATATGGAGCTAGGACAGAGTTACCACAGTGGTAAATGCCACTCACAACGTGTTTTATACAATTGCAACAATAGTTTTGTGAACATGTTAAGGTGGGGCATGACAGAGGAAGGATAAGTCGCATAGCGGCTCCGAGAAAAGGGAGAACGACAACGGAGAAAATAATGGACCATGAGGGGTCAAAACCAAACTGATGAAACAGAAGTTATGTCATGGAGCAACACCAGGAGCACAATACTAAAGGCAGGAAGGGGCACAGGAAAACCTCAATACAATACTAAATACAATACTTAACAGGGAATACTAACCAGGAAACAGCATAGGATAACAGCTTCACGTAACCTGTAATAAAATGTGTTCAGTACTAAGGGGCGGCACTGTTACCTCGAAATCTATTTTCCTCCTGTATCACGCAGGATTCCTCTCACAGCCGAAATACAGGCAGTTAGGCTAATTGACACCTCTGAATTGCCCATGGTGTATGATTGTGTGTGTGTCCTGTGATGGCGGCCAAGTTCTTCAGTAGCAGCTGAAGCTTCCTGACCTTTAGTATGTCCTCGTGTTTCTCTCTCACAGAACTGCAGCCCAGGGAGTCTCTGCTCCACATTGCGGTGCGACTGGGCCTCCCCCGCGTCTTGCAGCTCCTCCTGTGTCAGCCCGGGGGCCTGATGGCTGTGGTCTTGCCTAATGAGGAGGGGGACACTCCCCTGAAGCTGGCAGAACAGTCCGGGCAGCAGGCCCTACTGGAACTACTGACAAAGTGAGTCATTTCTCCACTTATAAAGAGGTTCTTTGAAATCAGGTACGCTTTCTGAGTCAATCAGTGATGTATATATCTCTCATATAAATCCCCTGGGGGTATAAAAATCGATTTATCAAGAAATGCAACAGTGTCCAGCCTCATTATAGACATAGTAAAGCAATAACATTTAGAGTTTTAAAAAAAGATTTTATATTGTGTTATATAAGGTTTAAGACACCAGCATTTTAAGAGGACATAGAACTCGGTAGTTGGAACTGGTGGAATCTTTGGATTTTTGGATATTTTTGCAGAGAACAATAACTGGAAGGATGTTAGTATATTCCTTCTACTTGATTAGTCTTAATGAAGTTACATTTAGTATTGGAGAAGAATGGTCAAAAGATTAGGTTAGGGAGGATTACTGTCAAATATAGTCCCTTTAAGTTATAATGGACATTACAGGTTATATAATGGATAGCAACAGCAGAGCATGTGTTCTTTATTATATTACTGCTCCATTTGCACTAGGCTCACTAAACAATGAAAAGTAAAAAAAAAAAAACTGTGACAGTATGTGATGTCACAGCTGCAGTCTCTGCATGACGGGTAATTTCTAAATAATTTTGTTTGATAAATCTGATTTATGAGAAAGCATTATTATTATTAGCTAAATGACAATAACATAAAACATGAAAATATTAAACAAAAGAACATTTTTACGTAATATTGTCCCAAGGTTGAATCTTCAAGATTTCCAAGCATACGCCTATGACATTTCAAGATTTTTGCACGCTAATGGGTCTCTTTTCCGCTCATTTTCCAGCCCTCCAAACCCACTGACCACGCCCTTGGCCGGGATGTCGCAGATCTGGGCCGACAGCTCGCGACTGCTTCGCTTTTGCCATGAATCGGAGAGGCTGACCCTGACGGTTCAGCGGGCCTCAGACAGGAACCAGCAGGCTGGGATTCTGCTGCTGAGGAAGCGCTTAAAGGATGATCACTTCCTGAGGGAGGTGAGCCCGGGACTCACAGTGGCAGCCATCTGAATTGCTCTGTGCCTTACAGGCAGACTGAATGCAATTTATTCTGTAACACTGTAGTACTGCGCCACATCACAACCTTTAAATGTACAAGGCAGGTTTTGCAGAAATATTAGAAAATATTTCGTCTTCCTGTTTTTACTAACATGATTTTACTTTTTCTTAACTTTTTATTTTTGTCAAATGTGAAGTAATTCGTAAGTGTAGAATTATTTTTTAATAACTGTATTTATGTAATGGAATCTCAAAGTGGAAATGAACAAATTTTACAGTACACTACTATCCAGCGTAGTGTACTAGTGTGTCAAATGTTTATGTACACGTCAGAAAATCACTACCCAGTCTTACACAGTTCCTGCAAACATTTTTTACTGTGAAACTCCCTTAGATCAGAGCACTTTCTCAAACTGGACAGCAGACTGAATTGGAAGATGATGACGGCAAAGGTATCACAAAGACTACAGGTACTTCTTATGTTTGTTTCGGGGTTTGCCATAAGCCACGTGTCAAGACTGTAGTGAGCTTTAGAAGATCTGTCTTCCTGAATTTAAATAATTCATTTGGTTTTCAATGTAAAAAGGGCCAGTCAATGACTGCTTATATGTGTAATGGAATTTTATATATTTGTGACATTTCCTTTTCTTTTCATGTTTATTCCTAACAGTTTCAGACATATCCTGAAATTGTGTGTGGCTCATACGATTGCAACGAGTTGTTTGGATTGGGGTTAGGAAATTAGCAGTTTGGCAGTTAAAGAGCATATGCTAAATATCTTTAGCCAAAAGAATCTGCATGTGTATGTGCAGCTTAAAAAATTCCGACAGAAATTTGACAAGTATTGAAAATATTTCTCAATGCACAAAATGAAGATTGCTTATGTTTATCGAAATATTTGATATCTTCAGATGAGCAGAAGGCTTTTGGTGCTGTTATTGATTCTGAACACGATCCTGAGTTTTTCTGCTGGTAAGTGGGTGAAGAAAAAACAGAGTGGTGGACTCATGTGAAGTAGGCGCTACACAAGCAGAACAGCAGCCCTGCACATATTATTCTGAGAAATCTGAACAGACTGATTATTTCTCTTCACTGAGAATAACCTGGCTTCTGTGAAATCTTAACGAGGTGCTAGCCTTCCATGGTTTAGAATATAAACACTTTTAATCTTTTGCAGGGCACAGTGTTAATCTGCCAGATCAATATCAGTGACCTCCATGGGTACATAATGTTATATAATTGCTTATTTACTGCTTCAAATAAGACCATTTTTGTCATGGCGCCGCATGATGCAGGCAGAAAGGTGATGATCCAGTGGGCAGCTCCACCACAAAGGGGGTTTATTAATTAAGCCTGAACACAACAGGAAAGACACAAATAAAAGGACCAAGTGGGGTCAGAAAAAGAAAAAAACAAGAATTAACTAAAAGACACCCTGAAGTAAATACACTGGGGAAACAGAATAAAAAAAATGGGAGCAAACACAGTAACGTCTACACAACGACTGGCTAACAAACAGAGTGTGGGCGGGTAGTGACATGCACACAGAAAACCAGGGCAAACAAGGGACAGGTGTAGCTGTTAACCAATCAAGGGAGGCACAGGAGCAAGAAACAGGTGGAAACGGTAACGCTAAATGAAGAATGCATAACAAACACCAGGGTTACATCACTGGGGGCCTGTACTACGAAGCGGGGTTAGTGGCTTATCGGGGTAGCTTGTCGGATTTAAGGTAGTGTGGGCAAAATGTAAGTGAACGAATATGAAGTCCATTTAAACTGTGGTACCTTAAATCCGACAAGTTACAAAAGTAATAAACATTAGGAAACAAACACCCAGTAAACGCAGAATAACCCACAACTGGGGGGGCACAGCCTCCAAGCCGCAGGCTCAGCCCATTGAGCTGTGCAGTGACCTGGAAAACAGGGAGACACACAAGGGCTGAGGGCTACAAGTGGGAGGGGAGGGGGGGAAACAAAATGACCAGCGACACATGCTGGCCAAAAACAGGACACGTAGGACACAGTCAGACGGGGGTTAAACCTGATACATATATTTCAGTGAACTTTAGATATTTTGCTGACACACTGTAGCTAGCAGCTAAATGATCAGGCTGCACTGCTCCCTATATATGGGACCCCATCATATCAACACGCCTCTGTTATCCTCGTGTAATTTACATTGCATTCTTTGCAGACCATAACAGTTATGTCTCACATGATAGTAAATCTGTGATTAGTTTTATAATTTGTGAATTTCACTTGAAGCTTGTTGGTAGCCATGCAGTTATCATGATGGCAAAGAACACTGGAGGAACATACAGAGTGTAAACAAGTATCATAAATCATATTGTTGTACTTACTATAAAGTGTATTTGTGTAAAAGTAGTGTTTCCAGGACCTGCAGACAGTCCATGTTTTTGCTCTCTAAAATGTGTACTGTCCGGCAGGGAGGTGGGACCTTCTGGGACCCCCCAGGACTCGGTTAGGAAACACTGGCGTGAAGTATTTGTCGTACAAAGAGATATAGATACATATATTGTACACTCCCTTTTTTATGGAGTACAAATGATGAATATGTTTGGTTTGTTTAATTTTGCCATTGACTTTTTGAGGCTCCTTAACCCAGTCACCAATTGAATAAGAGACCCTGCACTGTTCACAGAGATTAGGGAGAATCACACCCCCCAGCTGTGTGTGCTGGCCCATCCACTGTGGATTTAGGCCTAGAAATGGCTGCCTCATGATAAAAGTATAATGTCATCTCTTGGTTATTTGTGGCCCAGGGTCCAGTATTTTATGTCATATGAATTAACTGAAGCATCTTGGAATATCTCCCCATAGTCAGATATTTCCTATGTCAGTTGTATTTAAATCGGTCAAATATATTTATGCCCTATTTATAAATTCCGCAATATACACTTCTGGTGGCCTAACAAACAAGCAAAACTCAGTTTGCAGCATGCAGTTTCCACCCTGCAGTTTCCACCCCGCAGTTACCCTCACACTCAATTAATTCAGATAGTGAGGGTTTCTCTATAGCTCTTGGTCAGTAACCACTAAATTTCATGAAGCCAGCCCCCCTGTGCATGATAACAGATTTGGCAGCACAAGGACCTCAGTGAATTGCTGTGTTTATTACATTTTATAGAAGACACAGAAGGTCCTTTGTGAAATCTCAGCAGTGTATCCCTAACATCCCCAGCCCAGAACCGAACGCATTCAGCCACTCTTGGGTGGCCCAACGTGTAGTTTATCTGTGGCAGCGCCACACAGGGATGCTGTCGCTCTCTATTACGGACCCAAGTTCCTGTTGCAAGTAACCATAGTAACATGAGGTTTGATTGCAGCCTATTAGCTGGTAGGCTGCACCCTGCAGTAAGTCGATCCAGTGTCTTCTGTGTCTCCTGTTGTCACGTCATGTCACGTCACGTAAGAACGATGAGACAGTCGTGTGGACTGTCCTTCAGCCTTGTTCCCTTTGGTCTGGAAGTTACTCTGCATATGTAATATAAAGGGTTTTTTTTTATTTTAGCATGTTAGAATTTGTTATCCAGGATGGAATGGGATCTGAAGTCTTTACCAGAAATTGAACTGAAACCACAGTCACAGCACGTGAAATGACTGCTTATTGGCAATAGTGGATCAGTGTTTATCGCTGTTTTTATAAGTACTTTATTATTTGTACAGGTTCGACGTTCCCAGTACGAACAATGACTCATCGTTACCAGGATGATAATTGGTGCTCGTAATGCAAAATAATCACACACATGATTCATATTCCTTCTTGTCCTGCAGATTTTGAGAAAGATTTATGCGGAGTTGATCATGCGCTGGAAGATAATGTGAGTATGACTCGCTGTACCTACAAGGAAAAAAATAGCATCCAACGCCATGTTCATATGTATATTCTGTTAGTTTCTTAATCATTAAGTAGTGAACTTAATTAGGGGAAGAGTTGAACAATGGCTCAGATGATTAAATGTAAACTCTCCTAATGGGAAAATGTTGGCAGTAATTACGGGTATGGTTTGGATGTAGAAGTTTCCATATGCAGGCAGCAAAGCTGAGGAAACAGCTTTATTCCTCAGGGCGAAATTGGAGGCAGGCTTGCAAAGCTGAGGGAAGGCTAGGGTGCTTTAACATATAGAGTGTTTGACAGAACTTTCAAGGCATGAAAAAATAATCCTTTCACAGGTTATCAATCAGTTCTGGGTTTATGTGCCTCTGTACTGTGGATCTGTTTAAATAAGGATGTAAGGCTGATTGTTCATTCATCCAACTGACACCAGTCTTTGTCTACAAATATCTCTACGGTATTTGCTTTTCTCAGTACTTTTTCAGTGTCACTTGACAATGAAAACAGGTGCTTGCTTGGTACAAGTTAAACAGTTATGCTTAAGCCTGTAGTAGTGCTTAGTATGAAGGAGTCTTTCTGTAGTTGTAAATTCAGTTCCATTCAGTTAAATTAAGTTTTATTTGTATAGCACATTACATTGTTTCAAAGCGCTATACATTATCCCCGCCCAAAGCCCCCAGTGAGCAAGCCAGGGGCAACAGTGGCAAGAAAAACTCCCTAGAAGGAAGAAGCCTTGGGAGGAGCCAGACTTAGCAGGGGAGCCCATCCTCCAGGGGCCGGCAGAGGAAGCCAAATGAACAAAATGGCAAACTCCTAATTATACAGTCCAAATTTTAAGAGTGGAGCGTAGATGCCGAGGGCAGGCAGGTGGAGCTGCTCCCGAGGGCAGTCAGGTGGAGCTGCTCCCGAGGGCAGCCAGGTGGAGCTGCTCCCGAGGCTGGGCAGGTGGAGCTGCTCCCGAGGGCGGGCAGGTGGAGCTGCTCCCGAGGGCGGGCAGGTGGAGCTGCTCCCAAGGGCGGGCAGGTGGAGCTGCTCCCGAGGGCAGTCAGGTGGAGCTGCTCCCGAGGGCAGCCAGGTGGAGCTGCTCCCGAGGCTGGGCAGGTGGAGCTGCTCCCGAGGGCGGGCAGGTGGAGCTGCTCCCGAGGGCGGCCAGGTGGAGCTGCTCCCGAGGGCGGGCAGGTGGAGCTGCTCCCGAGGCCGGCATGACCGGTGGTTTGGCAGCAGGGCTGTCATTTTCTTTAGCAGAGGAGGTCAGAAAACAGTTGGGGTTTGTGTTTAATCTGCAAATGCTTAATAAGAGGCAACGCTATATACAATCTATTGTCATGAATTATATTGTTACCTTGCAGCATATTATTTTATATTGTGCATAAAATGCATAGATAGTGGCGTGTGTTAGGGAGCCGCACGGTCGTCATGACGGCTAAGTGGCGCCTGTGTTTTCCAGCTTCCGCTCTGCCTGAGAGGTTTGCAGAAGGCAGGGGGTCTTGCTAATGGACCACCGGATCAGACCTGCTTCACACCTCTCTTGATTATTGGCGTACAGGAAGCTTTTTCTGTGTTTCTTGCACCCCCCCCCCCCCGCCCCAACCCCCGAGGTACCTTGCTGTGAATCGGCCTCGTGTTCCTCTCTCCTTCCTCAGGTCTTTGAGGAACAGCTTGTGCTCTCCCTGGACGAGGAGGAGGAACCCGCTGCAGGCTGTGCTGGTAAGATATTTTTTTATGAGAACCGATTTTGATATTGAGAAATGCATTAGCTTTTGCACATTGGCAACATATGCTCATTCAAGTTTACTTTTAGTCTTCGGTATTTTTGTCCAAAATGTAATATTGACTCACATCAATCAGATAAGCTTGTTACTCTGCTGGCAGGTGGCATTAAAGTGTAAATTCATTTTTGTATGCAGAACTCGCCAAAGGAGCCAGCACGATAAATCTCAGAATAACAGTTTCACCTGCTCTTAATGAAATTTCTGTGATATGAAGGCAGTTTCAAGGGTGGGAGAGATCTCTCTGGGGCATCTTATTATGACCATATGTGCTTCTTGAAATTTACCGGTATCTAAGCAGCGGACAGACACTGACAGTTAAAACTGTGCAGAGCCTTAATCTCTTGAAAGCGTGCAAGAAGCATGTCTAATGTGGGAACTATGAGATTCCTCTAAAATAAATTTATGTTGAATAAGTTGGTTTTCATATAACAGTCATTTTCTGCTTGATATTGGCATGAAAGTTCTCATTTTTAGAGATATAACACATTTTCCTTTTGAAAAATGTTAATAGCCTTGCTCTGCTTTCATTGGGTTTGCATATTAGTATCATATGGTATGGAAGTTAACTTGGTTTGTGTCTGTTCTTGGTTTGTGTTTGTATCTGCTGGATAAATTTCAGTGAAAATGTGTAAAAAAACAACTTATTTTCAAGAGATGTTGAGTGCATCTTCCTACAGACTCTGTGGGAGAAGGGTGATTAGGTGTCTGTGTATAACCGTGTGATAATGACTATGTGACCTGTGGTTCAATATGGAAAGAGGAGGGTTTGGAACACAAAGCTTAAGATTAGTCAGAGCGCCAGTTATTACCATCATCTGTCCTTGCAGTGGAACAGATATCTTGAAAAAGCAGTTGTACTGTTTGTTTGTTGTGTGTTATCTTGAATTGACTAATTCTAAGGTAATATCACTAAATCTAGGACAGTTATGCCATGCATGAGCACAAGTGTGCAGGTACCATGGCAGGCGTTTGTCTTCGCCATGAAAGCCTGCCGAGGTGGTGGGACTCCTGCCAGACAGCCCCCGAGCGCAGGGCGGGTCCTGCCACCGCCTTCCTGTCCTGCCGCCAGAACGCCAGCCGAGCCCAAGGCTTTTGTTCCCCGGGGGCCACTTTCTGTTTGTGAGGAGCGTTTGCCCGGGGCCTGCTCATCCCACAGGGTCGCGGTGCCCTCCGCTGCCGCTGTGGCACGGAGACATCCCCGGCACTCCTTGGCTGGGGGGGGTCGTTACTCAGCCGCAGTGCCCCTAGAGGGGGCTGCATGCGCATGTGTGCAGTGCCCCGAGAGGGGGCCGTATGCGCATGTGCGCAGTGTCCCGAAAGGGGGCCGTCCTGCACATGCGTGCAGTGCCCCGAGAGGGGGCCATATGCGCATGCGTGCAGTGTCCCGAGAGGGGGCCGTGCTGCACATGCGCGCAGTGTCCCGAGAGGGGGCTGTATGCGCATGTGTGCAGTGCCCCGAGAGGGGGCCGTATGCGCATGCGTGCAATGTCCCGAGAGGGGGCCGTGCTGCACATGCGCGCAGTGTACCGAGAGGGGGCCGTATGCGCATGTGTGCAGTGCCCCGAGAGGGGGCCGTATGCGCATGCGTGCAATGTCCCGAGAGGGGGCCGTGCTGCACATGCGCGCAGTGTACCGAGAGGGGGCCGTATGCGCATGTGTGCAGTGCCCTGAGAGGGGGCCGTCCTGCACCCGCCCTGATGTTTTTGATGACGACACTCTGTAGCTACATATGTGGTGAATGACTGGCTGTTTCCTGGAATATATTGAACATTTTTGCCAACAACAGAATTCCTTGTAATCCTATGAAGTGCATAGCACTCAGTATTTAAGAATGCTTTGCTTACTACTCTCTTATTCTGATTTTCTAAAGAAAACCATTTCTCTAAAGAAAATGGTTAAAACAACTGTTATTGTAAATATATCTATACATAGGTATATTTACATCAGTAATTGAACAATATTTAAAAATGTAAAACAAAAAAGTTAAGTGCAAAAAGATTTAATACATTGCAAAAAAATAAACACAAATAAATAAGAAAACATATTAGCAAAATGCAAAAACATTAAGGAAACACAAAACAGAGGAATCAGAAAAAAATCCAAAAATGCAAAACATTCAGTATACACAAAAAATTGAGCAAATAGTTATATTTTTGCTTTTTCTCAATGTTTTGATCTTCAGGCTTACCACAGAAGTCCTTTAATTGGCCAAAATGCTAATGTAATCCAAACAGTAAAATGTTTCTGGGGAGGAGAAAAATCACACAAAGATGCTTCTTCCGTATGCAGTAACCTTTGTCATTGTTCTTGAACAATTGACAACTAAATAGAGTCACTAATAACACTTCAGTATAGGCAGAAAAGCTTACAGAAAAAGTCTACCAGTAAGCAGGAATCTAAGAATCCAAGAATTAACCAGTACCCTACGCCCTATGGTAATTAGCATAAACTCCAGATCCTATCACAATCCTGACGAAGATAAGCAGGTGATGGATGGATCAATGCATAATTTTATTGTTATTTTCATTTAGCAACAGTGTCTGTTTGATAAGTGGTGGGAAGATGGATGGATACAATGTAATCAGCCACAAAGCTGTTGTACCGAACATGTAAGGCTGAGACCTCTATGCCTTGGATGGCTGGGAGTTCAGAATGTGCAAGGTGTCCGTGGTGAAGCCCCTCTGTCACACATCCTCACCGTGTGGATTATAGTGAATTCAGAGGAATCGGATATCTGGAGCAAGAAACAGTCCTCTGGTTAATCATTCGACTGTAGTGGTTGACCAGGACTCATTGCCTTTTAGGTGGAATGCTGCGGCTTCAAGCTCGGTCTTATTGTTGGCTAACTCAATCTGCAATTTGAATATCTTGAGGTTTTGGTCCGTCTGCCTTGGTCAGTCCGTCTGTTTTAGTCATTCTTTCAACTGACTGCTTTTCCAGCTCAGCCTTTTTATCTCGCGACTGTTACCTCCTCGCAGACCGCAGTACTGACATGGCATCGTGGCGAGCCGTCGAGCCGCATCGTCGTGCGCCTTTGGCTTTCGCGGCGGTGCTGATGGAGTACGATGGCGCGACACGTGGAGCTGTTTGGTGTCCGCTGTTGTGTGAGGAAGGAGGCTGCCATTTTCTCAACAACTGAGAGAATATGAAAGTCAGTGTGAAAACTTTGGGACCTGCTACTTATGGTGACATTTTTTATCGTAAAATTAGATTATGACGCAACCTGAGCTGCTTAAAATCCTGACCCCTGTCTGTCCATTCAGCTCAGTATAAAATGATTCCTCATGTGAATCAGATATCTCTGAATCTCTCTTTTCTGAACTGCAGTTTTAGAGAGTTGTTTAGAGGGGAAATATATCTTATAGAGTTGAAAAATGAGGTCTAGTATTTCTCCAGCAAAAGAGAAAGTGGAGCTTGGAGCAGTATGTTTTATGTGGTGCTGAGTTGTCTTGTTCAAGTGCAGTATTTGAAACGTTGATTTTGCTCTAATTTTTTAATTTGCGTATGAAAAAGTAGATATGATCTCAGGACTGTTTATTCAGTGCTGCACTTATACTTTTCTGTGAATTATTTAAAGTTGTTTGGAAAGATTTTTGTTATTACATTGCTTTTTAGCACATTTTAAATGTTCTGTCATTAACAATGCAAATTCAAGAAGCATGTGTGTTCTGATATTTTGAATGTTTATTTTTGGATATTAGTGTGTGTTAAGAACTGAATACTCTCAAGCACAAGGTTATTCTGGTGCTAGTCAAAGATAATCTTCAACTGCAGTTGTTGTTGTGCAGAATGTTAAAAATAGCCGCACCAAGCAACATTCTAGTGAAGTCCAACACACCCACTGACCAGAAATAACAGGAACACCTAGGAAGTGCTTCCGTTTCGCTTTTAGAATGTTGGTTTTAGGCTTTCACTAGCAGTCTGTCTGTAAGCCTCTGAAGGGCTTTGATGTTCAATTTGTGAGCAAAGATAAGTCACTGAGGGCTGGCATGGTAGGGTGGGGCGGGTCCGCCCCTGTGCTTCACAGCGCCAGGGTTGGCGGTTCGAGTCACACACACACACTGTCCTGGTCAGGTGACTCTGTAATGTGTAAGTCTTTGGTAATGGTCAAATAAATTGCCGTAATGTTTTATTGGTCTTTTTGGGTAAAAGAATCCTACTCACTACTACAGTTATTAATGGAGTGTTCAGTTCATTCATGTTCCTTGGTTGAATAATTAAATCAAATAGTAATCATAGAAATGTGAGTCATTGACTGAGCTGTATGCTCTGAAGGTTACTGTGGCATGAGGTGAGAGCCCCGCTCCTTCCATTACACGGGTGAGACATTCATCACAGTGCCTGTCACTTTCCCGCCCCCTGGAGGGTGTTAACCAGATGGGAAAGTCCTAGGTGTGGACAATCTGGAAAGGCAATTAGGTCTTAAATAAAACGAGCCTTTTTGTGGGAGATTAAGAATGTGTTTGTCAGGTCATAGTTGTATAGACGTTTGTTTAAATATTTATTTTCTACTAGTGTGCAGCATAATGCATATTTGTGCAGAAGATATATGTCAATTTTCAGTAACATTACGGGATATGAAAACATTTGGAAAATTTGTCACATCTTTTCTAGGTTATTACAAGACAATGCATTTTTTTGTAAGTATTATATCTACAGCTAATCAGTGTCTAGCAAAGTGCATTGCTAAATGTGCAAGAAGGCAAAATCAGGGTGGTGATTGAGTTTGTGAGAATTATGCGTCCATAGGCCTCTGAAATTATTTAATAGTGTTTTTTCTTCAGTAAAATGAATGTAAGACATACTGGAGCCTCGCAAAAGGCACACGGGGGCATAGCGCTGACCTGTGGAGTCTCTTTGGTTCATGATCTGTCACATTGGCCTTCACTGCCAAGGAGACTTGGGGAATGCAGAGCTGGGGGGGCAGGGTGGGGCAGGGTGGGCGGGGCCAGCTGATCTACCTTCACTTAGCCCTGCAGCGATGCCTGCTCTTGGCGGGGCGTGTGCAAGCAGAAGCTGGGACCAGCAGAGACGCCCAGTAAAGCTCGAAAAGCATTCAGAGGCGAGCAAAGGAGTAGGTGGTTAAGCTTGTGCAGGAGGTGTGGCCTGTTTATCGCGTGTGATAGGCTGCTGGGAGTGTCGCCATCAGGTAGGCATGAGAAAAGGGGTAAATACATACAGTGCAGTCAACCATACAGCATTGTTTTTACAAATTGTTTACCTCCTGTGCATTAAACATGGAAATATTATATTTGTGTGCTGTGTATTTTAACTGAAGTAAGTAAATACAGCACCATTATATTTTACTCAAATAATATTGATAATTTGTTTATACTTTATAATTGATTTGTTTATACTTTGATATTTATGGTGTAGCAGTAGGAGCACAATGTCCCAGATTCTCATTCTGAAACCTGTTGGCTGTTTGTGTTTGCACGTGCATGTGTGTGTCTGTGTGTGTGCGTGAGTGGGTATACCTTACCATATGAGGACAAAATGTCCGCACAATGTGATGAATACCCATTTTTTCCCTTATGGGGAACAGTTTCCTGGTCCCCATAAGGGAAAACTGAACTTAATAAAAATCTGTGACTGCAATGAAAAAACTAAAAATGCAAAAACTCTTGTATTTTGCCTGGTTACTCATGGTTATGGGTAGGGCTGGGTGGGGGTTAAGGTTGTCATAGTCAGCGTTAGCATTTTCCCCAAATGAGCGGTCCCCATAACCTCCTGAGACCCAAGGAAAAAAGTGTCCTTCAATTATAGGTTATTTGTCTATGGAGGAAATAAGACATCTTACATTTTAGATTTTTTCAAATTTATTTTTATTTTTAATTTCACAGCATGTCCTCTTTAGTGTACAACAGATATGTTTCCTTACACCAGTGAAAAGATAGATGCAAAAACAAAATGTTCACTACAACGGACATAAATGAATGGGTGGGGTCTCAGGAGGTTAAAGATATGTTTACCCGTGTATGTGTGTGTGTTTGTGTGTGTGGTTTTCAGCTGAATAGTAACGACGAGCCGATGCCTACTTAGGGTATATGCCTCAGACATCGAGAGTCCAGGCTTTGTCTGTTTTCTGCCTCAAGTATAGGTAATATCAACATATTATCACCAGGACAACAATTCTGTCTATTTGTTTTAGCTGTACAGAGTTAAGGCAATGCTGCTGCTACTGCTGTAATTCAAGATATTGAGCTTCTTGTTAAGGTTATATGGGGGAGGTGTTAATTTTCACAGTTATAAAGGCTTGTTTTCAACGACATCTAACATCAGTGCACAAACTGAATTAAGTCGTGTATTTACAGATTTATTGCTTTTGCAGGTTACACTCTGATGTGCAGGTTATCGGTGTGTTTGTGAGGTTTTTCTTCCAAACATTATTTATTTTATCAGTGCTTCGTGGGAGTTTGCGTTCAGGGTTAGAATATCAAAACTTTCTATTAATAGCTTGCATATCATGTTGCAGAGGAGTACCAATGTTTTAGTATAACAACTTTATAGTAAAATAGTAAAAACAGTAAAAATGTTAACTGTGTATACCATTACTATTGGCTAGTGATAAAATAGTCAGTTATTATTAGTCTAATATTGCTGGTTTTTTTAAGGACTAAAAGTTACATGAGATGTGTGTGGGATTAAATTTATATGCCTTCACACAAGGACAATTATGTAAAGATTAAAAATGAGTCATATCAGTGTGATGATTACGGGGAGCCGTCTGATATCCTGTCGCTGACTGGACTTTTACGGTCGTCTTTAGCTGCTGGACGTTTAATCAAAGTGAAACGGGGAATGTTTACGAGCTCAAATGTCATCGCTGTACAAAAGCTGACATTTAAGATGATCCACACAGCACCCCGCTCCTGCCACTGTTTGGCTGGCGCCCCCCCCCTCCTCTTTCTGCTGGCTCGGGTGACTCTCAGCCTCTCCACATGTTTTTTTTTTTTGTTTTTTGTTTTTCACCTCAAGTCCAACAAGGACACATTCGGATTTTACGGGGAAACCAGTAGAAAGCCAACTGCGAGTTTAGTGAGGGAGACGGAAAAACAGGTTTTTCATTTATTTCTTGATTCCGTTGTGTGTGTGTGTGGGGGGGGGGGGGTTCACTCGTACGGGTGTGCACTGAAAGGGGTTTTGTGCTGCGGAGACGATGCTCGGGGGGAGGGGGTGCCGGACTGCAGTGAATGCTAATTACCAGCGGGTTGTTGGGGGAGACCCTATAAGAATGGAGGACTTGTTGTGAAGCGGCTCCGTCGTTGCTGAGAGCAGAGGCTGTAAAACTGCCAGACCTCCACGGCTGCTAAAATTAGAGGGACCTGCCGGTTCCCCGCCGGCTGCCTTTGACGACCTAATGAGCAATGGAAACAATCAAAACTTATTTAGCCGCGCAGACTCCTGAGAGGACAGCCCCCCGCTGAAAGGATGTGCTGGCCCTGTCCTCCTCTCCTCGCCTCTGTGAGCGTGAGGTTTGCTCACAGCCACGCGGGTTCAGCCGCTGTGGGCTGCAGTGCTTGTCAGGAGGGTGATCTCGCTCTCTCAGCTGCCAGAGACCGCGTGGCTGATGGCGTGGCGGCAGTGGTGGTGGCGGGGGGGTGCCGTATGACCACGGAATGAAAGGAAAGTCAATGGAAAGAAACCTTTGGATCCCTCTTCTAGACCCCCAGGACTCTCCAGTCAGCGTTTGCTCGGAAAACTCTGCTGCGGCAGCTTGATGGGACGGACACCGGTGAAAACTGGCCTCTCTCAGAAGCCGTGCCCTCCACCGCGAGCTTCAGCGCGCACAGGACAGCGGAGCTAACTCCATCCTGTGTCCCTCTCCTTCTGTTTTTCTTGGGGACAGGAGGGCGGGGGGGGGGGGGGGTAGGGTATCCTTCCCATCGTGCCGTAAAAGCTACTGGACTGCTGTAGCTCACCCTCGCATCGGAGATTAAAAAGGTGAGTTAATGATTCATCAGCCTTGGCTGACCTCTCAAATTCTTCCGGACGCCTCTCCGCAGCCAGCGTTTACATCCTGGGAGGATTTCGGGACTGTCATCGGACGCGGTGCTCCCCCCTTACTCCCCACGTTCCTCTGAATTTCAAGCCTCCTACACAAATACCCCCCCCTCCGCAGCACCACAGTCCCACCTCGCATTTGGGTCCAGGTTTCACCGCAGCCAGCCCCAGATCTGCAGACGGATGGTTTCGCTTTGAGCTCAGACTTGGGACACCGCTGAGGACAACAACCAGCTGTACGGGGGAAGAGTACAGAAAAACAGCATGTCTCCTTTGTGAAGCGCTCCTCCGAAACGCTCAGCGGCCAGAGATGGATTCGGACTCTGATTCGCCTTTCAATTACTCCTGGCCATCTTTCCCCAGGATGAGGATCCGACGGAGCACCTCAAAACAAGGTACAAGGAGAGCAGCAAAGGAAATCTATTGCATGAGCTGCGTTGTTTAATGCGGGAGGCAAAGACATTTGGATATTTAAATGACAGCAGCAGTAACCTGAATACAAGTTGTTTTGTATATAATAGAAATGATCATTTTTATGAAGTCTTACACAGCAGAAAAATATTTGAAGTGCTTTATTTTCTGTATTTTCCTTTGTTTTGAGTTATTTTGTCATTTTTTAGTTATTTTGTCATCTGGTACATAAATACTCTTGCATTCCATAATGCCAGTTAACATTTTGTCATTTGGTCAATGTGACAAAAACCTTGTCATGCACATTTTTGGTCGCCAGAAGCAATGCTAGTTTTGAGAAATATATGTTTTTTTTTTCCTTCACATGTTCCGTGCAATGAAGTGCAGAAATGCAACTTCACGTCGATCTGCTTCCTTGAACTTACCCTTAAACTGTCACTGACAACATGGACAGCAAAAATAGTTGTCATGCCTGGTGTTTTGTTAATTTTATTTTGTTAAATTTGCAAGGGCTTTTGCGTTGAGCAGTTACAGGGTCTGAGATCATGGCACTCATCAGGTTACAGCCAAGTCTGTGAGACGGCTGAGTGAATCTGATTGTTGTGGGCAATGGGGGCTGCTAAGCTAAGATGCGTCAGATACCTCATTTATGTGACATCTGCAAAAAGTTTTCATTGGGGTAGAATTGCATAAAGAAAATGGAAAAGCTGGAAACCATTTAAATGCAGGATTGCACAGTTGTTGTTGTTGATGTTGTTTTGCGTGATTAACATGTCATGGGTGGGCAGCCTGTTGACTTTGGAGCCACAGAAATACCCCCCAGTTGTACAAACCGAAGGCTGTGTGTTCCTCCCCTCACACAGTGTACTCTGAAGCTCTCTGGAGTACGTAGCTGTACTGGGATGGGTGCCGTGTAAAATAAATTTAATGGAACTGAAAAAAAGCCACTGGTAATGTTTGCTGCTGTCTGGAAAAGCACAGTTACTTAATGTCTGAGCTTAAATTTGAAGATGTGCATGTTAAGCAGTTACCTTGGCAGTATTAGTGTGGCTTCAGACTGTTAGCCACACACAGTTGCCTCATGGGCAGTGTACGTTAAATATGTTAGGTAGAGGGTGGCGTGGTGGCTCAGATATGTGTGTGTGTGTGTGTGTGACACATGTTCTCCCCATTTTGCTCGGGTTTCCTGTTTAGCAAACTAAACATGACAGCCAGTGTCAATGTCTGAATGAAATCATGAAGTCATTAAAGTCAGTTATATATGTTTTTTTATTGAGGTTCCTTCTTAGAGTCTCTAATACATACTTGTTTCTGAGTCAGAGGGATCCAGTCCCAATGCTGGGGCTGCTTGTGTTTTTATTAAGGCAGCTTTTATTGAGTGAGGAGAATGAGCGTCTGCCCTGCCCTCCTTTGGTGGTGACTGTTCTGTTAAAAATTCATTTTCACAGACAGGCTCCATCACTTGTGTTCAGTGTCAAGCTGCTGATGTAAACTGGTAGTGTGGAGGTGAACTGATTGTGACCGAGGACACAGTTAAAAAAAAACAACGACTTAATTCTGCTGTATTATTTACGGCAGCTGTACCGGAAGTAGGAAGTCATTTCCTAGCGATAAGCTAGGTTTTTAATTTGTTTTCCTCTGTAAATTCAGAACTACTGTATAATATTGGCATTTTATTGCCTAAAAGAAATGAATATTGAGCATTAAAAAAAATCCAAGAATTCCTCTGTCTAGAAGTCTTATGTGTTGTGAATAATATTCACAATTCTGCCATTTTTCTCACAACATGCATATCAGATAGCTAATGTGATGGGTTACATGGCTGTTTACCTTCTTTGAAAACACAATGCAATGATCTGTCATCAAAGACCCCAGACAGCCGCAGAGTTAAAAAGCAGCTAGACTGGGTTTTAAGGTAGAGTGTAGGGTCACTGGGTCAGCAGTGGTGTAATATAATAGGTAATGTTTTCAGGCCTGCCAACAAAAGAGAGACACCTTAAAAAAGGCTGAATGAGTGAAGCACAGTCATATGTGTTCTCTGCTTCATACAGCAGTGGCTGGTAGGCAGGTGGCCTTCACAGCAAGGGTCCTAAATGATGATTTAATATAACTCCAGGGAGACACAAGCTGCATTTTTAGCCAAATACCACTTTGCAGCCGAAAAGGAATGACAGAGAGCCACGATGCTAGTTAGCATTTTTAGTCTAGTGATTGTAGTGTTATTTTCACTCTGTTCTGTATGGCTGTTTTCTGAAACTGATATAAAAAGAGGTTTGCTGTTATTTTTCTAGAAAGAATTCAGACGTCACATTCCTAAATAACCGCGGGCATTTCTCAGAAACAGCTGCCGAAGAACCATTTGTTGTGCTTTTGTTTTTAATGTGGACCCCGATTCAGTTTCAGAGAGCAAGTCAGATGTTGTGTTTAGCAAATTCAGTCGTGCGTATATGCGGGCTGTCACCCCGAGGTCAGCCAGAGACAGGACTCTCAGAGACATACCGAATTCTGTTTGAGTACGTTAGTGTTATGAAACACCGTACAGTCATTTGCTTCCTATTCTGATAAGAACAGGCTTTATGTTGCTCTGGTAGGGATGCTTCATTATGGCAAAAATCATAATCACTTAGGATGTCATACACTTATTGAACTTTTTAAAAAACGTGTCTTTTTAACTGTAACTTTCCTTGAAGTCTAAATATAATTAATCTGAGAAACAAAAAAAGGGCTAAAAAGGGGTGGCTGGATTTCTAATACAAAAGACAAAATGGGGGCATCACTGAGAAATAAAATGCTCTCTATTATTTTGTTTTGATAATCATTGGAAGCTAAATTGTAGCTGAAATTAAAATTCATGAACTTCCCAGCCCTACACTGTGGCTAACCTAGGGACATGTTGCTTGTTGAGTCTTCAGAAATCCAGTTAGTCTGAAATGAAGATGCTATTATCAGTATAGCACCACACTTCTGTAATGCTAATCACATTTAATATGCCATTGCCCAATTGTCAGGTTTTTTTAGAGGCTGGGTGACCAGTGCTGTGCTGTGATTTCCTTGATGGACAATAGTGGTTTGCAGCAATGGCCCCTACAACCTAATGGCTACTCTGTTGGTCTTGGCTTCGGAGAAGCACAATTCTAACGTATTCAGGGTTCCCCATTATGAGAAATCATTCTGGAAAAAAAGACACTGTTCTGATTCTCTCTCTATTTTGTGGTCAAGCTTTTGTGAGGAACAACAAGATCTTGGCAGTGGTTCCCATTCGAGGGGTGATGCACTCCTGGGCTTTAAGCTGATTTTAGAACTTGTTTCATTTTAAATGCCCTTCTTCCGTGTCCCTGGCTGTGAGTGGACCCTTTGTGCAGCTTTGTAAAACCAGGCTTTCAAGTGGTGCTGGAGACCATAGATTGGCTTCCACTTACCAGGACATTGCTAAATACAGATTGCTCTCTGCTTGGGTTCTCAAAACACTCGAAAGCCAAGCGGTTTTCGCAGCTGTCCGTGGCCGGCCGGCAGCGGGGAGGGGCACAGCAGTCCACCTGGCTAAAAGCCCCTTGGCACTGTTGTTACAGTCGCGGTGTGGATTTTTCCGGGAGATGTTTGTAGTGGGACACCCTATGAAGGGCTGTGGGTCTTTCATAGTCTCGGAAGGAAACTTGGGGGAGGGGGGCGTTCCTGTGCTTTTTTACAGTGATGCGATACATGCTGGACTGACTGTGAGACTTATGATTCATTCAAGCACAGAAAACAGTCGCAGACAGTGCATGATTTTCAAATACATATATATATATATATATACACACACACGCACACGCACACACAAAATTTGATAATACTCTTCCACAAAAACAAAAAAGCACAACTTTGTCTGAAATAGCTTGAAACTGACAGAGGTTTAATGGCACCCCTTATTGTTTATTCCATATTTAACGCCAATGCGACTTTGCTTTTGATTACTGATTCCGGCCAAAAACATGGTACCCTTAAATTTATATTTTGTGGTACCATTTTTGCAGCAATCACTACCAACAAGCGATCTCTGTACAATGTCTGCATTTTCCAACAAGTAGTTTGACCCACTCTTCCTGAGCTAACTGCTCAAGCTGTCTCAGGTTTGAAGGGTGGCGTCTCCACACTGCAATTTTCAGACCCATAGATGTTCAATAGCATTAAGATCTGGGCTCATGGGGCCCATTTAAGAATAGAACAATGTTTTTTGGGGTTTTTTTTCCCAGCCGTCCTAGACTGCTTTTAGCTGTACGTTTTGGGTCATTATCATGTCGGAGGACCCATGATCTGAGACTGAAGCTGAGCTTTCTGACACTGGCCTAACATGTTTTGCTCCAGAATGCCTTGGTAGTCTTGAGACTTCATTGTACCCTGCATAGGTTCAAGGGTTCCAGTGCCGGATGCAACAAAACAAAACCGAGGCCCCTCCATGTCTCACTGTAGGTATGCAGTTCTTTTCTTTTAAAGCTTCATTTTTCCTTCTGCAAACATAGAGCTGATGTGACTGGGGGCCAAAGGAGACTCAAGCTTTGTCTCCTCAGTCCAAAGGACATTCTCCCAGAAACTCTGAGACACTTGTGATATTAATTAAGGTAAAACCGTTAGCTTGAAACTTGACTATAATGCAAGGATAAATATTTTCTTTAGGGGTACCAACACATTTGTCCATACTATTTTAACATATTCTTGTGAAATAAACAACAAATCATTTTGTTTTCTCGCAATTTTATTGGTTTACTCAATCACATACTAAAGACAATTGCTTGTAATTGAGTCACTTTTCAGGAGAAATGAAGCATTGATTCAATGAGCTGTAAGGGTGTTTTCTATACACACACACACACACACACACACACAGAATGATTTCACTGTTGGGCCCTGAACACAGCCTTTAACCTTCAGCTGCTCCAGGGACTGTCTGGTGTTTTTTGCTTTCTTTAAAAGCATCTGCTAAATACATCACATGTGAAAATGTAAATATTTGACACAGTGCATTAAATAGAATTAATGCATCATTTTACACCAAATAATCATATTTATGAAATGATTTCCCAGCTGGGTACCTGTTTGCCTATTTAAAAAAATATATTATTAAGTGAGCAAACTTGTTACCCTGACTTCAGTGAGCATACTTGTTACCCTGAATTCAGTGATCATACTGGTTACCATGACTTGAATGAGCATACTTGTTACCCTGACTTCAGTGATCATACTTGTTACCCTGACTTCAGTGATCATACTGGTTACCATGACTTGAATGAGCATACTTGTTACCCTGACTTCAGTGATCATACTTGTTACCCTGACTTCAGTGATCATACTGGTTACCATGACTTGAATGAGCATACTTGTTACCCTGACTTCAGTGA
>JAODUD010000117.1:10093727-10106423 GCA_026784285.1 Stomatorhinus walkeri
TCAGTTTGCTGTTAGCTTCTGGGTTGCCATTAGCTTTCAGCTTGCTGTTAACTTCGGGCAGGCTGTTAGCTTTCAGCTTGCTGTTAGCTCTTGACTTGCTGTTAGCTTTCAGCTTGCTGTTAGCTGTCAGTTTGCTGTTAGCTTCTGGGTTGCCATTAGCTTTCAGCTTGCTGTTAACTTCGGGCAGGCTGTTAGCTTTCAGCTTGCTCTTAGCTCTTGACTTGCTGTTAGCTTTCAGCTTGCTGTTAGCTGTCAGTTTGCTGTTAGCTTCTGGGTTGCCATTAACTTTCAGCTTGCTGTTAACTTCGGGCAGGCTGTTAGCTTTCAGCTTGCTGTTAGCTCTTGACTTGCTGTTAGCTTTCTGCTTGCTGTTAGCTGTCAGTTTGCTGTTAGCTCTTGGCTTGCTGTTAGCTACCAGCATGTTTTGTTCACTGCACATCCTCAGTGCCATTTCCTAATTTTCCCAATTGCCCATCAACAAAATAGAAACCCCAGAAACTTTCTAAATAAGTCTGTTGTCAAATAGCTCTGTATTTATTTTGGCTTCTGTGTTGGCATACATATATCATACATATTAGTGTGTGTGTATACGATTAGACGACTGTATAGTGCCACATTTATGTGTTTATATATACTACATACTATACATATATACACAGACTTCTGTCTGTTCCTTCACAGTTGCATTGGCCCTGGAATTGTCGACTAGGTATTTGTTTTACCTAATAAACTGTAATATAGTATAGGAAAAAATTGGAAATGTAGGTTTCTTTTAGTTTTAAGTCTTTTAGTTTCTTTTAATTTTTTTAAGAAGATCAGCCAGTTTTTCCTGTTTAATCATTAAGCAGCTTCCACATGCATCACTGAGTCGCTCGGGTCCTGGGGAGTTGTCCATTTTCAGATAGCTATGGGGTCTCCTTCAGGCAGGCTCAGTTAGATCTTGGACATTTCAGTATTGTCTGTCTTGAGCAAGAAGCGTCCAGGTTTGCATAGAAAACATCAGCGCTGTAAAAGTTTCCAGGTTCATAATGAAGATATGCAGTATTACTAATGAAAGAACTGCACAATGTCACATTTTAGCAAGTATGTAATATATTGTTAGAAGCCTTTTTTGAGAGCATGAAGATTGCCTTTTGAAATATTAAACAACCTGAAAATATCCAACAATATAAGGACATGTCCATGCTTAACTCTTGTTTAACCCTTCCTGTGATAACCCTTTATCTTACTAACTAATGTTAAATATTTTTAGTTTACAATATTTTACCTAGACTTGATTGCCCTTTTCAGTCATTTGGGAGTATTTTGTATCTGAAACAGATCATCAGGTTCCTTAGTGCAGTGTCCCAGTCCTGGGTAGCTGGTCCTTAGTCCCCATTTACCCGTAATAAGTCAAAACCTGGACATATTACCATTTTCCATAAAATGGGACAGCATGCACAGCAACGTTCCCCATGACCCCGCCAACGTGCTGTGCAGTCATCACACAGTCTCAGTCCCTTTGTAGTGCTGCCAACAGCAGGCACTGGAACACGACAGACACCACAGGCAGAGTCACTCCTGCTGCTTGCTGATGGTTAATGCTGAAAAGGACACAGTGTGTGACTGAACCCCCCCCCCCCCCCCACCAAGCCACAGCACGTCGGGAGAGCTCTGTTGTTTCCCATAGGGAGTTAACTTTCCGTAAGAGGGTACAGTCAGCAGAGGACGAGGGCAGAGTGGCACTGGCGGAGTCCCTGCAACACCTCACCCTCTCCGAATTCCTCAAAGAGTATGTGGCCAGTCCAGCCCTGGGGTCAGCTTGGCGTAACCTGTTAACTATTAATCCATCTCACCGCTCACTGCCGTGTCAGCACCCTACGCACCGCAAGCTGTCTGGTAACCAAGCCTAACATAGCAGGCATGCTGTTTATATATACGAGTAATAGCATCTGACCGCCCCAGTATTACTAGTAGATCTGTAACTTGTAGTTCTGTTACCTATAGCATGTTCAGGTACGGATTAAGTGAGGAGCTCAAAATAAAGGCAGCTTTAAATGCTCTGTGAGTCATGAAGCCTGAAGTCCAGAAGAATGAATTGGTTTGTTATGACTCTGTGGGGGGGGGTTAGGATTGCATGGTATGCTCGCTTCGGTTTAACTTTTCTCCAGCAAGACCACTGGTGGTATGAACTAACCCACTGCAGTGTTCTTTTGGTGCTTAGATTTTAAAATGTATCTGTGAGGTTCTTAGAAATGCAACAGTAGGACAGTGATCTGATATTCATTGTGACTAACAGATTTCCTGCCTTGTATTAAGTGCATGATTGGCACAATGCGAACTAACCATAACATTGTCCTTGAAGTACATTAATGCCAAATTGTTCTGTAATGTACAGCCGCAGAATTGCCAAGTTTATGACGTGATTTTGCAGTCATGTAAAATGTTTTTTTTTTGTTTTTCTTAAACAGAATTGAAGAAGAAGAGTGGGACAAATACATCATCCCATCCAAATCAGAGCCAGAGAAGTACAAAGTGAGTCGCACCTTCAGCTTCTTGAAGAGCAGGATGTCCAGCACTCGCAACAAGAACAAGGTAATGGCAGGTTCTGCTCCTGTCAACCCGCCCGCCTCCGCTTAGGGACATGCACGCGCTTACGTTCTGCCACCTCCTTCCAGAGAACAAATGGACATACAGTATTAGACCTTAGAAAGCACTGAACTTTTAACTGTCGCACACCAAAGAGCAGAACTTTGCCTGTAATCATTAACCCTGGTGGAAAGCAAATAACAAATTCACCTTTGCACGTCCCGGACGTAAAGCTTTCATTGCCGTTTAATGCCGTTTCATGAGGTGCAGTCAGGATAAAAAGTTAGCAGAAAAATGCCAGATCCTGTGCCTTTGACTGATAACCACTGGGTCTGACTCTCCAAGGGGAAGGCAAAGGAAAGGGAGGCCAAAGAGAAGTCACTGAATGGGCACCAGTTTGCCACAGGGTCCTGCACGGGTCTGACGCTGTGCCTGGTCTGCGACAAGCCAGCGGTGGGGAAGGACCTTCTTCAGTGTTCAAGTGTGTATTGTTTTCCCATCTTCCTGTCAGCGGGTCACCGCCTTTGTCTCTCTATAAATATGGAGAGGACTGATATTATGCTATTGTTGAAAGAAGCAGAGATGTTAGCTTCAGAATTTTCTATTCTGCTCTACTGCTGCTCTCTAATCCAGATGCTTTCATTTCTGGTCCAGATGCAATAAATACTTTTGCTGAATAGGCTGGTGGGCATTTAAATTCTGAAAGACTAATATGCAGGCTAATATTGGACTCTGTGCACTCTAGCTGTTTATTGAGGTGTTACTGGTGATGTCACTTCCTCCACAGACTGCAGCATCAATGTGCACAAAGGCTGTCGGGATTCTGTCACACCTTGCATGAAGGTATCGCCTTTTTGCACGAAGGATCTTGCTAAATATAAATACTGCAATTTATAGCAGGATATTCTGTAATTATTTCTGGTCTTGTTTTCTAGTCCTGCCCACAGAATTCCTTAAAAAGGAATGGGGAAATGTTATTTTCAGGGTGTCATTCAAGGAGTTTCTCTGTTATGTTGCTTGCAAAATAATCAGAGTGTTAGTCATGGTCAGCTGACACCAAGAATTCATTTATGATAATGATTTAAAAGTACAGTATATATATTATCTTTTTCTTTCCTTAAGAATGGAAGAGTGGCTACAGCACATGGAAATTATATGTTCTTTGAACATGTATGTGACCTTTTTTTTCAAATCAGATTCTTTGTTTTTCACAGAAGCTTCAAGAAAAATATGTGGTGACAATGAAGAACAAGACAACTTCCCTCCCGCAGAGTAAGTCCAGCAGTTAAAGTTTGCCTGGTTGCATTAATGTTTATTGAGCTACGTGGGGGTCCCTGACGGAGCCTTTCTTCCCCTACAGGGCAGTGAAGCACCTTTTTTTAAAACTGGCCGAGTCCTTTGATCTTTATGCAAAGACCTCTTTAATGAGAATTTTCATTCTAATGAGCATATATATTAAAGTTACAAACTTGCTTTATGCTCACCAGAAATAGGTATCAGATGATATGAAATGTTTTTTTCCACAATTACAGATTAATTTTAATATCTATACAGCAGACATGCAATTTTTACATAATTTTAAACCAAAGCACAGTAGAAATTTTGAGAGTAATTACAGAAGGGCAACTACAGATATCCTGTAAATAGAGCCACGCATGGCCCACCTTTGATGTGCTTAAGCTCCTACAACTAGGCTAATTTTAATTGTCTCCCAGTAATAACTAGAGAGGAAAAATTATACCCAACTTTAAGCTTCAAGCCGAAATAATCTTCTCTTAGCTTGTCCCTATGAAAAGAGTTCTTTAAACTTACGGAAAGTAACGGTTACTTATTTATTTATGATGCAGTTGTATGGTTATATATTTATTAGTTAAGCATATGTAATTGAATTGGAATGTTCAACAGCTTTTGTTTTCTGCAATAAGCCGTTTGCCCAGGATTAAGTTCTGGGAGCCTCATACTGACCTGTGACCATTATTATCTGTCAGACACTCTGATGCGGGAAAATCCCATAACTTGCGTCATCCCTACCTCCACCTCCCTGCCCGCCGTCGTGTGTAGGGATAAGAGGGAACAGGCCAGCGTGCCTGGCTCCCTGTCCAAGAGCGCACCCATCGTCACAGAGCGGTGAGTGGCCTTCCTCTGTAGCCATGTGACGTGGTGGGGTGGCCCGTTACAGGGGGGTCACGAGTGCAAAAACAACATACAAGTTTTGATTAGACACGCGCACACAGCCATGTTCCTTCTGTATGGAGATAAACATCTCAGGAGCAGGAATCCAAGCCCTGCACCATGTTTTAGAAAAGTATTTCTGAAAGGTGCCTGGTTTTATGCAGATTTAATGTCGTGTGCTTCAAGCCCCATGAAAGATCATGCCATTATAGCCTCAGACAAGCTACGTTTCCTGAATTTCTCCAATAAAAAATCTAGCTTATGGAGATAGAGATAAATTTGCTATGCTAATTTAATCAGAAGACGAATGTCACTTGTGGTTTTGCATGAAGCTTCGCAGAGGCCCTTATGGTGTTGTTGGCGATGTCCTCCCTAGCAGGCTAAGCGAGGGTCCCGAGGTCGACCCCGAGACCGTGGCCTGGAGGAGCCGCTCGCAGTCTGAAGAGCTCCTGCCCGTCACCGAATCCTCGCCCTCCACCGATTCCTCCATCATTGAAGGTATTGTCACGTCATCCTCCACCTTAGCTACCTGAACAGCCACTCACCCAGGTTCTGCAACCGCTTCTCCAGCACGAGTTACCCTAACAGACTGAACTAATTGTACTGTTGACTGTTTTCGGAAGCATTGATTTATTGGTGCTGAGAGGGGGGTATTGAATTACCTGGCATCTGATTTGTGGCTTGAAACAGGACTTTGAGCTCAGTTTAACAAATTAGCGATGAGAAGGCAGTGTGTCGTTCTTTGGCTATTTGTGGAAGAACATTTTATTCCCAGGTACTGCCTGATTCTGAGTAATGCTCGAAAAATGTGTTACCCGTTAAATAAGCTTTCATCAGTGGCGTAGTGGTGAAATTCTTTCAAGCATCCATACCAGTGATAATTTGATAAATATAACTGCAGTTCGCGGTCTTTTTTGATGTACTCAATTTTCAGTCTATTCTCTGAGGTCGATTTTACCAGAGGAATTTTTTTCTTCACAAAAGCAGACAGGTGTCATCTTCTGTGTCTTCAGATGTTGTGGATGCCTCATTAAGAAATGACTTCCGGGCGGATCTGCTAGACTACGAGGCGGAGTCCTGGAGCCTTGCTGTGGACCACAAGTTCTGCAAGAAGCAAGAGAAACGTGTTGTGAAAAGGCAGGATGTGATTTATGGTGCGTTCGGCAGCCTTATCAAACAGGGACTAAACCTCCACTTTGAACAAACAATATTGTCTTCCGTCCTCTGACATAAGGTCAAAATAAATTACAAACATGAAGCTGGTGCCGGTTTTAGTCTACATCACTGTTATGGCAGCTGTTTAAACGGCTGTTGAATCAAAAGAGTCTAATCTTTCCTATTAGTTTTGGCAAAACACATTTACTCAGAGGAATATTTATGGTGTTCAGAAACAAAATGAAATGTCTTTCTAAGTTATTTTTTAACTCTCTGTATGCCATACTTTTTTCTTTTTTCCATATCTGCGCCTGCAATTCAGCCTGGTGCCAGTCTCAGGAACCACAGGGCATGTGACACGGTACACCGTGGATAGGATGCCCTGTTTGGGGGAATATTCATAATCTGAGTCAAAAAACATTTACATATTCAGTAAACTTCTTCAGATAGCTTTATGTGCTAAGACTGAATCCTAATAATATGAACTTGAAATGGCATTTTGAATGTGTATTTAGAGCAGTTTCCAAATACACAAGAGCATGTTCGGTTTGGGAACTACAATGAAACAATCTCAAGCTAATTTCCAAAAATAACTGAATGCCCTGGCAGTGTTTTGCATGAAGCTGTATTTCACTTGCCTTAGGTGCGGAGAGATCACAGTTTACTTCAAGTGACCATGTGTCCGTCCGTTGGTTGGAAATATTTAGTGTTTTTAAGAAACATCGACAGCATCTCTGAAGATGAACATAGAACCTGAATTTTAAGCTCTGTTACTGTCATCACCATCTGGCTTTAGAATTATGCCTGACTCTTAGTTCTGATCCTTTTTACTCTTTTAATCTTTTTTTAAAAAACTTTTATTTATTATTTTATTTGCTCACTAAATTCCGCTAATGGAGGACGTATTTGTAGAAACAGCTTGGAGCAATCTCGATACATCATGGTTAGGTTATGCTGTCAATACAATATTTAAATAGTTTGCATGTTTTACCCGTTCTCCATTCGTTGGCAGTAAAAAGGTGTTAATTTCCTTCCTTTGTGGTATTGCCAAATGTTTTAGATAAGTTTTCCAGTTGGGTTTTGACCTCGCAACCTTCTAGGCGCAAGGCCAGCTCTGTGAAGTGTGGCGTTCAGGCCTGCCAACTATTAATTGTAAGGACTACAGGAGTTACCTTTGAAATATATATATACAGATATCCATTTAAAGATATGTTTCCATTTACTCTAAGCCCAGACATTGCAGTGTTTGCTTTATAACAGTGGGGAGATTCTGAGAAAATCTTGTGTTGTTTTTCAATGGAGCCTTTGCTGCTCTTGAACTTACAATTACAGTTGGTAGCTGTGTACATATATAGCATGATCAGTTAGGTATAAATGATTTAGCATATGTCTTTGTAAAAGTAAAAGCTTTCTTGTGTGTGTTACTGGTACTTTAAATTAGTTTAGTTTCTTTTTATTCTTTTCAAACTCCTGTGTTCAAGAGGAGAGGGCTGCGGGCACAGCGACGTGCCCACTAAGATGCCAACCAGAGATTAACTCTTGAGATTATCACTCTGCTCCTTGTTCCCCTAGAGTTGATGCAGACCGAGATGCACCACATCCAGACGCTGACAATCATGGCTGAGATTTTCCGGAAGGGCATGAGGGAAGAGCTGCAGCTTGACCTGGAAACGGTGGACAAGATCTTCCCCTGTCTGGACGAGCTGTTTGACTTCCACAAAAGCTTCTTCTGCACCATGAAAGAGCGACGGCAGGCCTGCACCATGGACGATAACAGCAGGAACTTCCTCATTGACAGGATCGGAGACATCCTCGTGCAACAGGTGAGTATCCAACTGGCAACAGAGTGTGAAATCTATATATGGGTCGGTCTTTTTTAAGTATATGGTTAACAAAGGAGATCTCTGTTAATACTGTGTCACAGCACATTATGCATATAGCTATTGCATGTGTATAGCTTTCAAGCCTCCATGGATCCAGCACCCTGTCATTTTGATATAGTTTTCGCATGAAAATGCTGAGAAGATGAAGCAGGTCTATGGGGAATTCTGCAGCCATCATACCGAAGCTGTGAGCTTCTTCAAAGAGCTTCAGCAGCAGAACAAGAAGTTCCAGTTATTTATAAAAGTAAGCCTTATTTTATTATTTTTGTTCCTTTAAACCTTGTGGGTTATGTCATCATAATCTCCTTATGGGTCACTGGCTGCCTTATTCATATGATACCTATTGCTCTGTATCCTGATGATGTTTCTACAGCAACAGAGTAATAACTCTTTGGTGCGGCGGAAAGAGATCCCAGAATGCATCCTGTTGGTGACACAGCGCATCACCAAATACCCAGTATTACTGGAGAGGATTCTTCAGTATTCCCAAGGTCAGTCAGTCTGATTCAGGTTCAGTACTGCAGGTGCATCTTCAGTTTACACATGAACTTAATTTCAGGATTTCCATTTCTTCATCTATAGCCTAAAATCAATGTACCTTCGCTCATCACTGGGGCTGTGCCCTTTTAAGGTATAGAAATGATGTATGAGGAACATTTTTTTTGTACCACTGGGGCCATTAATGTTTTAACCTTGAGGATTATCCAAGTCAATTTCTGAACCTTAAATTACAATAAAAGGTACATTTACTACAGCTAGGGTACACCTGGCCTACCCTTGAGGGTACAGCCTCAGTGATGAGCAAAGGTACCAATTGGTACTCATTTTTACTAACAGTGTATGTCAGTCAAATGTGGAACACTGAAAACAAATAGTACAGTAAAATCCTGTTATAGTGTACTTGCTTATAACGGAATATCGTCTACAACGGATGAGGTCCGCTGGTCCCGGCCGTGCGCCTTTAAGAACATGCAGAAAAAGCATCGGATATAGCGAACTCGCATATAACAGTATTTTGCTTATAATGGACAAACAATTTGGTCCCCAGGGCCACTTTTAGCTGTAGTTCTGTTCAGCTATAACAGACATGCAGGCTCCGTCTACAAGGCGCGTGGCAGGCTGGTGATATCTAGCTCAGATACATAGTCGGGATAGTAGTAATGCATCTGGTCAGGTGAAGTTGGATTACTACATGTAAAATATAATAATCTATACCACAAGTGTGTCTGCTGGGGTGTGGCATGAGTAAATGGTGTCCTGTAGATGTGTTCTGGGCATACAGCAACTCTGGATATAAGGGACTTTGGATATAATGGACTGTTTTGCCTGGTCCCTTGGAGTCCATTATAACTGGATTTTACTGTAGTTCAATTTCATTATAATTGAACACAATTGGTCTAGAGAGGCAGAAAATGAAAATGGTAAGATATAAGTTATAAAATATTTAAAAATGTATTGTTTTTTTTTCTTGTGATCTTACAAGACATACCTCTTGAGTTTATTCCAGCAAGCATGTGGAATGAGGCAGTGGCCAGCCTGGATGGCAGAACATCACAGGGCTCATATTGTTAGCAAGATGCAGCCGACATTAGAAAAGCGACTGAAAACGAGGCACCTGGATCTCACCAGAGCAGTTTTGTGTTTCTCTCAGAGGGTACTGAAGAGCACGCAGACCTGTCACGAGCCCTGGCTCTGATCCGGGACGTGATCGTGGCCGTCGACCTGAAGGTCAGCGAGTACAACAAGGAGCAGAAGCTGCTGGACATCTTGAACCGCATGGAGAACAAGACTCTGGCTAAGCTGAAGAACGGCCATATCTTCCGCAAGCAGGACCTTCTCAACCAGACTAGGACGTTGAAGCACGAGGGCTTGGTCTACTGGAAAACCGCAACTGGAAGACTCAAAGGTTGGCAGCAGAATTGGGAATTGTAGGATCGCTAGATTATAAAACTATTTTTACAGGGATTTCTTATTCTTTGCATCTTTCCTTGCAGATATCCTGGCGCTTCTCCTCACGGACACTTTGATATTCCTCCAGGAGAAGGACCAGAAGTTCATTTTTGCTGCTGTAGTAAGTTTAGAATGAGAATGAAAGCCTGAAGGTCACTCTGTAAATGACACATTTATCATGCCAGATGATCAACCTGCTGTTTCCTTTTCATTCGTCATGGATGGTGCTTTCAATCATGCGTATGCATCTGCAGACCAAACTGCCAGTTAATCTGGACCCAGCCAATAATACACCTTATGGTGAATTAATATGGTGTACGTGAACAGGCTTAACATGGTTAATACAGAAATACTATGTAGAACCACCAAACTTCACATACACTTGCGTCATAACCCATGAAACCCCCCCCCTCCCCCCCATGACAAAAAGTCGAAACTATCAACAAGCCTTAAAACGTTCTCATTTTTGTTTTATATCGGTGTGTATATGGAGGGGTACTGTTAATTCATTAAAGTTTGTGGAATGCTGTCTTGTTATTGAAAATTGTTCTGGACCTCTGACTGCGGGCCATGGGACCTCTGATCTGAAAGTTGAAGAAGCTGTGCTGTATGGCATCACATGGGCCTGTCCTCTCTTGAAATATGTGAACATGCTTGGCTCCCCCCAGGACCAGAAACCTCCGGTGATCTCCCTTCAGAAACTCATAGTGAGGGAGGTGGCCAATGAAGAGAGAGGCATGTTTCTAATCAGCGCATCCGCCGCTGGCCCAGAGATGTACGAAGTGCACACAGCCTCCAAGGACGAGCGCAACACCTGGATGAGGCTGATAAGGGAAGCGGTGGAGAGGTCAGTCAGGACTGACTCCGGCCTGTGTGGGCTGTGTGGGATACCACCATGGACTATACCTCTACAACAGGGGTAGGGAACCTGATCCATGGAGGGCTAGTGTGGGTGCAGGTTTTTGGAATGACCTCTCAATCAGCCAATAACAGTGGGTTCCCAGGACTGAATTTGAGAAGCACTGCTTTATCATTGGCTGATTGAAAATTAAAAACCTGCACCCACACCGGATCAACATGGAACAGGTTCCCTGCTCTACAACATGCTTCACTCCACTTAATTGCGCTGTATTTGAATTGGTAGCTTGTGCTTCGACAGTATGTCACTTCAGATTATAAATGCATGGGCGTGTGTGGGACACGGCACACATGTCGACGTCAGAGTTTATGTTCTGACACTCACCGCTCCTTCTTATACCACAGCTGCCCCGAGGAAGAGGAGGAAATGAACACCGAGTGTGAGGAAGACAAGCGAGCTGCGGAAGTCCGTGCTCAAAAGATCCAGAAGCTGCAAGGTCGCGTCTCTTTGGATGTCTGTCGTTTGTCTTGGTATTGTCTATGGTCTGTATGGGGTGAGCATGTTCAGCATGGCTGTGCAGAGGTTTCAGATATTTTGACCCTACTTTGGGCTTTGGCCTTCTGCATCTTTATTCTTCACTCCGCTTTGTCTGTGGCCTTGAAATGAGAATGTGATCTGACCTGCTTGGCCGCCACAAGGAGAATTCTGGTGATGGGTAGATATTTTGGATTGATGTGATGTGACCATGTTGAGCATGGCCCTCTACGTTAAAGAATCCAAAGCCAATCAAGCAGAAATTTAATGTTAGATCTGCTGCACATGTCCGTGCAGAGACGCTGAACTCACAGGACCAGCAGATATGCTCCAGCCTGGAGGAGAAGCTGAGGATTTACACGGAGCTGGCGAGAATGAACGTGAAGGAGGACTCGCTGCCTGAGCCGCGGCTGCTCATCCCGGCCAACGCGGAAGAGGCACCACAGGCCGCGGCGCTGCTTGCTGCTGCACTCAGAGAGGGTGAGAGTCTCTGCCCCGGAGCCACGTCGAGCATCTCTGCTGCTCCAGTGATCTTCTTTATGTATTAGAAGACTACTGAATTCCATTATGTGTATCTGTCCGTTTTCAAGTGCTGTTTATCTAGTTGTGGTTCCATAGATACATTTCTCTAGCTGGAGAACCTGTGCAATTTTTTTCAGACACGTATCTGGGACCTGATTGTAAATCTCTGCACGATGATGTGAAATCACTGCCCATTTTTAAAATGCACTCTGACTGCATCCTCTTCCCAGCGGAGAAGCTGACCACCACTCTGAGTTCCCGGTCTCGCCCGTCCGACAGCGGGTCCCAGGAGAGCTTGCCAGAGTCTGGTGGTTCTGTCAGCCTCGCCGAATCCACTGGCTCTGCAAGCATCCAGGGTCCCTCCTTGGATTGTGAGTCACATGTAGATTCCCTAGCCGAGCCTTTCTGTTTTCAACTGTGCGCCTTCATTGGTCAGTCGGCACAACGTGAACATTCATGATTTGGGGTTTATGTTCTTATGATAAGACATGGACATCAACCTGACAGAACATCTTTAGGATGAATTAAAGCGGAGACTGTGAGTTAGGCCTTCTCATCCAACATCAGTGCCTGACCTCACAGTTGCTCTCCAGGAAGAATGGGCAAAAATGACCATAAACACACTGCTAAACCTTGTGGACAGCCTTCCCAGAAGAGTTAAACCTGTTACAGCTGCAAAGGGTGGGCCAACTCCATATTAAAGGCTGTGTATTAAGAATGAGATATCATTAAAGTTCACGTGTCCAAAGGGAGGTGTCCCAATACTTTTGGCAATATAGTGTGTGTGTGTGTGTGTGGATTACGTTTATATTACATTGTGGGGACCAAATATCACCCACAATGTGTTAAAAACCTGTTATTTTGATGTTGTGGGGACCAGTTTTCAGGTCCCCACAAAGGTCTGTGAATGCAATCAAAAAACTAAAAATGCCAAAAGCCTCGTATTTAGTTTGGTTACTTATGGTTAGTGTTAGGGCAGGGTAGGGGTTAAGGTCATCTTGTTGGGATTAGAATTTTCCCCAAAGAAATGATTGGCGAGTCCCCACAAAGATA
>JAODUD010000117.1:10117982-10128368 GCA_026784285.1 Stomatorhinus walkeri
GTCTCCCATGTTTCTTTCTTTTTCTCTTTTTTTCCCAAAATTGACCTGAGGTCCTACATGTCTTGTTGATTGTGCCCCCCCTCCACCCCCCCGCGCCTTTCCGGCTGCCGCCGCCACAGTGACAGAATTGGGCTGCCCCTCCTCCCCCCTTCCTATTTATTACAGTGGGTTGAGATGATGGGAGGGCGCTGGGGGGAATAAAGGACTCGGGATCACAAGAATCGTTCAAGTGCCTGATTGCCTGGCTCGGAAAAAACATCTCAGGACCTTAGATTGGACAGGCTCTATTTATAAGACTGATGTGGTCTGAGGGGTGTGTTAGGAGTGAACGAGCAGCATAAACATCTCGCAGGAGGAGTGTTACAGCTTCAATTTGGTCCCTCTGAACCAAAGTTTTCCTTCTTTTTCTTTTGAGAGTTCTGTGCTTTCACACTGCATCAGATGTCTTACCACACCATGCCATCAGCCTTCTGACATCATCGGGGGGATGCAGCTTCTTAACGTCATTTTGTACAATTCTGTCATGAGGAAATACACCAGTGAAGTGAAGATTTTGTGTGTGTGCTTTGTAGACGCCGCGATTTGATGGAATAGAAGTGGTGTCGTGGTCATGACCCCCCTCGACTACCGAAGCCCAAAGAATCTGCAGGATTGCAGTATAAGTTCGGTGCAGTACTGTAGAGTGCATTCAACCGCGTGTGTCTGATACAGTAGTAACTAATAGTTAGGAATTATGAAAAGCTACCTCTAGTAACATTTGTCACTGTGATAAAGTGGCTTTTACACACCCTGTACTTAATCATCTGTACTAATTACTTATGTATGTTTCTAAGGAGATTTGAAAAGTTGTACCTGAACCCGTAAACAAGGAAAGCTGGTGTCCCCCAGTGATCTTTTGCGTAATTAATCTTTTGTGCACTTGGACATAATTATACCATAATTCCTCTCAAATTTATATAGAGAGAAGGTGTATGACTTCTATATGAGTTATATGTCTGTGTATATTATCTTGTGTGTCTGTGTGTAAATGTATTTGGCTATTAGAGCATGTGTATATGGTGTATATGGCAGGATTGCTGCATATTATGTAGTATTCATGCCCTTGATAACATTGGTATAACTGTGCTTTTTTACAATAATATTTCCAAAAAAGGTCCTCGTTATTTTTTTTTCACTATGGCAGTGTTTTAAAAAGGCAGTGTGTTTTAAAAAAAAGAAAACAAAATAGTTTTTTTTTTAATTGTATTTCAAAAGGTATTTTTCTTTAATTTATTTGAAATTGATGTTCTCGTGTTATGTATATGAGCAGTGTCAACATCTTCATTATTATAATTATAGTTATATAATTATATATAATTCTGAATATTGTATCATTTAAATTGATGTGTAATTATCTCATAAAATCAAATGTGCCTTTTTTCAAATTCAACATCTTGTGTTCTATAAAAGCCAGAGATGTTTACAATTTTGATAATCTTAGGATGAAAACCATATTATGACTTCACTAAGAAATGAAACTGCACTGTACCCTGAGCCCCAAGCACTAGTTGTAGCTAGTGGTAACAGTAACTAGTACATGAGCTGGAATCATTCACACAAACAATGGGGAAGGTAGAGAGACTATCAAAATGAAAGCTCATAATTAAGTATGAATTTCAATGAACGGAAATTAATATACAGATGAACGTTGCACATAAGGATTGCTTTTGCATTTGTGTAGTCAAGTGTCATTGATAACAAAGGTATAGAGTACTTGTGCTTGTTTCCATAATCTGTTGATGTAACACCAGCCTCAGTGGGGATAATGCACAGGAACAGGAGTGAAGCACTGTCTGTGCAAGGTCTCTGAGTAGGTTGTCATTAACATGCCGAACTGCACTCTTTTTGTTTCTTCTGACACAGGCGCTTAACTTCTACCTAATACTACAAAAATGAACTTGGTCAGACAGCTCTCTGTGGATGTATGTCCAGTGTGTCTAATAGACATAATATATTAAAAATATCTCATCTTGAAACAGTGGAAAGAATTGCATGGTGGCTTGCTGATTCACCTGGGCCCATATAAAATCTACATTTTTAATTTTCCCGTAAATGCTACGTAGCAACTGACATTTTCCTATATTGACAGTGCTATTAACATTTCCTCCTGCTTTGGCCTGATGCTTTGGTGATTTATTGAGTCATTTAGTTGATGTATTGGACATCTTGAGAGCAGTCAGCATAAAAGGATTTTGGTAATGCGGCGCTATTTAGCTGGAACAAGGTGGTGCCATCGACTTGTGCGTGAAATAATAGCCTTTTTTTGCGGAGTGCTAGAACAAACAACCTCTCTTCCAGGTGTCACTATGGCAACTGCCCAGGAACTGTGACTTCAGTCAAATTGGAACAGATGTACTGCGTTCTTTTGCAAACTTTCTGACGGTAATGAGATTCTAAAAACAATGTAGCTGATGAAACTTTTTTTACAGCAGACATGGTTAATATGTGCATTTATTAGAACAGAGTTTTGTGAGATGGATTTTCAGGTAGCTGCTTTTATATTCATACTTCTTGATCATCACCCCTTTGTCACTCATGATTAAATTCAGCCCCTGCAGAATTTCACAGTTGCCTGTCTGGTGTAACTGCATTAGATTTCATATTTCACTTCAAATGTAAATGGGACCGCAGTTCTCTTTGCTGGGTGTTGTTATTAATGATAAATGTACATCATGTCAAGAAACTGAGCTAAAATGAGTGTGTGGTCATTACCATATGTCGAAACAGATGTATTACGATTTCAGCAATCTCTCTTCTAATCATGGAATTCATCCTAAGCAAACATGTTATGTGCACAAATGACAAAACTGGCCCAACAGGATCAAGCTTTCAATAAAAAAACATGTCATTCTGCCTGTTGTTAACTACAGTTTTGATGAGGAGAGTCTATGAACCATTCTAAGGACAAGCGAGCAGAAAGTCAATTAATCTGGCTGAGCCACATCCTGACAGTTACTAAGGCCTTAGAGTATTCTTAATTCATACTTTATTCATAATTCACCCCTGGAATTGGGCTTCTGATACCCAAACTAATCATTATACTTTCTTGTGCAGCCCCTAACACTAATGCTGCATTCAAAGTGGGCTTTGTCAGGGTTTTTAATAAATGAACTGGAGCTTCCTTGCATTTGAAACAGAATCCCAGAGTGCATACAACACCAGCCTGGAGGTGTGGCTTTCTCTGTACTTACAACAAATGTCTTAGAAAGTTATACTTAGCATTATGAATACAGATGGGAATTCTATAAGTCCAGATGAATATGACTCTATCCATCGTCAGATTTCCATGCAATTTACAACCATGTTTGTTTAGTAAAATAGACTCTTTGTCAACATACTCGACAAGTTTTTCAACTAAAACAAAAAAGGCAAATCGCTAAACGAAAATGAGTAAATAACGAAGGCATCAGTCAGACGCTGGTCCCCCCCCGCCCACCTCACCACACACACGCGTTTCTCCTCAGTATTACATATACGCCATTCTGCAGCTGACTCACCCGCCACCCATAATGCCCCCCCACCTGATGACAGCTCGGACATCTGCGCCATCAATTCCTACCCCTGTAAATGTGCTGTTCCTCTCATATAGCAGATAACAGGTCTTGTGGTGAAGCTGCCTGCTGATTACAGATGCACCTTAAAAGGCCTCTGCTTGCCCACAGGAACCAGTGGACACGGGGGCATATCAGACAATCTGCTTTGTGGCCTCAAGCGCACATCCAGGAGGCGACTTCTCTTATTTCACAGGCCCCACATTACTATTGCGACCTGATTCGTCTAATAAATTTTGCAGGCCGATTCATTTTTGCCTCATTGGCTTCCCGCCCCTCCCGTAATTATTCTACAGACCTCATGGGATATGGGGCTCGCAGTGTCAATATCTTACCGTTAAGAATGGGATTAGAGAATATAAACCACCTTCTTTATACCCACAGGGCTTCCTTTAGCCTTTTTGGTTTATTTTTTATAGCTCCATTGCCCTCTTTAGTAAGTGTTCAGGGGCTGATATATATATATATATATATATTAGGCTCTGACATATTCCAGTGTTTCTTTCCCATATCTACTCTTGCACGACCACCCACCAGCTGTCTGAGCCACATGCGCTTTCAAGACCCTCTAACACCGTAGTCTCAGCGCCTCACGGGCAAAACACAAAGCCGCAGTTACATGGCAATAGTGAAGCAAATTCTACACAGTTTCTGTTCAGTATTATGATACGTTATCAGATATTTCTTCCCAAGATGTTTTGGTGATTTGGTTGTTTATGGGGGAAAGGCCAACAATGAACAGAAAAAAAAATCACCATTGTCACGGTTCTATTAAGTGCACAAAATAGGAAAAAAAGACCATAATTCTTTAAGTTGCACAATCGAATAGCAAATTTCCAGAACTCGCTCATTCCATTTTTTGCTGTTTTTGAGACCGACATTGACCTGAAGTCAGACTTCATCCTATGTTATGGTGTTGGTAACCAAAATTCACACAGTGAAGAACTTTCACTGGTAACTACTAAATGTCCAAAGGCGACTTCACATTAATCTTAAGCCACAACTTATTACTTCATTGACCGTTTTTCAAATTCTACTAAGAAATTAAAGGATTATATTGGGTTCAGTTTTAGGGCCACTGTTATTCCTAATTTACATTAACGACATGGACATCAATATATATAATAAACTGGTTAAATTTGCAGATGACACAAAGTTGGGTGGTGTGGCAGATACTGAACTAGCAGCACAGAGGCTACAGCAGGACATTGATTTAATTAGCGACTGGGCTGATGCCTGGCAGATGAAATTTAATACAGACAAATGTAAGGTAATCCATGCAGGGAGCAGAAATATAATGTGTAGATATTTTACGGGTTCCACTGAAATATAGGTAGCTGATTATGAGAAAGACCTCGGTGTCTATGTTGATGCTTCCATGTCCCACCCTTGCAACTGGGGAAGCAATAAAAAAGGTCAAAAGGATGTTGGGTTACATCTCTAGGTGTGTGGAGTTTAAGTCAAAGAAGGTGATGCTAAAATTATATAATTCCCACCTAGAATGTTGTGTGCAGGTTTGGTTACCATACCTTAAAAAGGATATTACCACCTTAGAAAGGGTGCAACGTAGGGCTACAAGAATGATTCCTGGTCTTAGAGGAATGTCTTATAAGGAGAGGTTAGCTGAGCTGAATCAGTCTCGAGCAAAGGAGACTAAGGGGGGACATGATCCAGGTCTATAAGATTCTAACAGGTCTGGATGCTGTTGAACCAAATAGTCACTGTACTTCAGTATTACTTTAAATACTATATCTTGTGGCCATAGATGGAAATTAGCGGGAGAAGATTTTAAAAAGGATTTGAGAAAGCACTTCTTTACACAGCATGCAGTTAAAGTATGGAATAGTCTTCTTGGTGTTGTGCAAGCTAAAACCCTTGGTTCCTTTAAATCAGAGCTAGATAAGATTTTAACAACTCTGAGCTATTAGTTGAGTTCTCTCCAGATGAGTTTGATGGGCCACATGGCCTCCTCTCATTCATACATTTCTTGTTCTTATTTTCTATTGTGGAATAACTACCATGGAATACCACAGACAAATGTTGCTATTAACTCGCCCCACAGTTTTTTAGCTGTGTCTTTATGCCTCTATCATAAAGACAATTCTTACAGATTATAAAAGGCTCACTTCGGACAGCTCAGCTCTCACCCACCAGCAAGCTACCTGCTAACAAACTGTAACCCATCCACCTTGGCAAGCCCACGCTCTGAAAATATGGGAACCTGTAAAATGATTGCTGTGTTTGGGAAAACTGTGTTCACGGTTTGTGATCGACGTCATAAAGAAGGTGCCGGAGCCATATATCCATTTGCTTAACTGGTGGACTCTTTCAAATGCTTTAATCTTCACCACCACAATCCCTAAATTGTCCTCCCAAGGCAAATGTTCATGGTCTCATTTCCCAGCTCCGTCAGATCTGCAGGGTCCTCCAATGAACAGCTTAAGACGGAAACTCTTTCCCAACAGCACACACCCAAAATAACGTCATATTCAAGTACCACAGCGTCACCGCCTCGCTGTCTGCTGTTGAGTGGATTGTTTGCCACCTCTGCTTGGCTGTTTTGTTATATGGTACGTCGTACAGGATTCTCTCTTGGGTCATGTTTGTGTGTATAGCATTTCTGACCCAAGGCTCATGCGGTGTCTCTACGGCTCTCTTTCCCACAGCTATCTTGCACTTCTTCTTGCTCAGTCACTGGCAGCTTAGCTGAGCGACACCTGCACCTACTATAAGTGGGACCTTTGAAATCTGCATGTTTCCGTCGTGTATGATTTGCCTCCCTTATACGTAACACTGGTCAAATGATGTCTGGCAAATAAATGTAAATTTTTAAAAATGACCATGAAACATGTTCTCTCACTATAGTTCTGAATTACGTGTCTAGGCATTCACCCTTAATGTGACAAACAGGCGAAAGCATTATTATGTAAATCATAATGTAAATAAATTCTTCCACTGTTAGCATTTTGTTAATAATTGAAATCTATCACTTCGCCAGCCCCCCCTTAGTGAGGCTGACCTTTTACTTTGGATTGTTCTGCTGAGGCCCCCCGTGGCAAAACACTGAGCAGAATTTTAATGCGCTGCAAATAAAATATTTATGGCGCTGTCTTTCACAGGAAATATATTTATTTAGAGAAAGCCTTGTCTTTTTAAACACGAGGCTGCACTCCTTGCCCCACTGTTCCATTTCACTCCTCAAATGCCAGGTAGTGCGGCTGACAGTTTTGTTTGAAAGATTTTGATGAGGAGAATTTAGAAAGGCTCTTCTTTCCTAACCCTTACTCCTTTCACACTCTCTGTGAGTATAGCTTATTATCAAATTGACTATTTTAGTGGCAGGAAGGCAATCAAAGAATCAAATCCAGGATCATGTGACAAGAATTATACTTCCATTCATCCATCCATCCATCCACGCACTCATTTCCAAATGACGGGGTCTCGGGGTCATGGGGGTCCGGAAGCCTGTTCTAGGCAGCACAGAGCACAAGGCTGGGAATGTCCTTTTTGATTCAATGTTTTCCCTCTGTTCAGTGTCATTGTACAAAAGTTTTCATCTAAATGGCATTAAATGACTATTTTAATGACTATTTCACTTAGATATCATTAGATATTGTTTTCCACCCATGGCTAGTGTTTTAAGTGAAACCCCTGAAAACACACAGAACCAATCTATACAAACCAGTGCATATATATGTATGTACATATGTATATGTATATATGTGTGTGTATTATGTTTGTATTACGTTGTGGGGAACAAATGTTCCCAAATTTTAATAAAATCCTGTTATTTTGACATTGTGCGGACCATTTTTCAGGTCCCTACAAAGATTTGTGGATGCAATCAAAAAAGTAAAAATGGCAAAGGTCTTGTATTTTGTTTTGTTACTTGTGGTTAAGGTTAGGGCTGGGTAGGGGTTAGGATCCTCATGTTAGGATTAGAGTTTTCCCCATATAAATGAATGGAGAGTCCCCACAAGGATACAAATTACAAACCTGTTTGTGTATGTGTGTGTGGTTGTTTGTTGAATGAGTTGAATGTGGATGTAGTTTCATTGCGGCTACTACAGCTCAACGGCATTTGATTTATATATATTTAAATAAGCCTGACAAGACTGGCCTTTTTTGTAATGCATCTTCGTGCTTCTCTGGAGGACCTATTCATTACCCCTCATTACTGCAAGCCTGTTTGTGCAACTGTATTAACACATATTCACAGGCAGCTTTGGAGTCCTTAATGGAAATTCCTTGCAAGTAAAACACAAGCATAATTTATTTTGGTAGAGATGATATGCAAATCCTCACAAAGCAAAGTGAATCCATAACTTGAAACACATTATGGACACCCAGGGAGCTGAAGCTGAAACACTGGGATGAGTCACTGCAGATGTGCTCTCCTGCTTCAGCCCATGTTACAGCGGTTTGTTACACATGCGAAATACTGGGATGATGATACTGGGCTTCATTATTATTTATTATGGTAAATAAAATTTATTTACAATTCCATCATCATTATGTCATCTAAGTGCGTATGTGAGCTTACAGGTAAGGTTATGGTTTGGTAGGGGTTAAGGCTGTAATTTTGGAGAGTCCCCACAAAGATGTCAATACAACCGTGTGTGTGTGTGTGCGTGAGTGTAAGCGTATATATGTCAATGCTAAATGACAAAGCCCCGATCTTTGAGGAACGATTATTTTACATAGTATGATAAAATTCTTCTCAATACTCATTCTTCTTATACTCCAATAGTGATATAAAATCCTGACCTAGATACTTTTCCCCCAAAAATTTCCAGACACCAATGTGCAAATATGCATAATATGTATTATTCCTTTCCAGTATTTGTTAGATTTTTATGACTTATTGCAAACATTTGACTTACATTTGAATTACTTGAACTTTGTTCCACTTATTCTTGCATTTCTTGCCATTCTGATGACAAAGAATTTTGTTACTAAAGCAATTGCTGCAGAGACTTAATTTTAAAAATGAATGTGAACTTGATTGCCCTTCAGACTGTTACATTGCCAGTTTTGTTTTATTCACTCGTTTATTTTTGGACTTGAGTTCAGTGACAGTGACAGCTGATGGCTGTTATTTTTTCACCTGGCGCCCGTGTCACCATCTCCTGATGACAAAATGGTGCAGAACCACTTTTCATTAGAACACACCGTTTATTATTGAAGAAGCCAGTTCTTTGTCTATTGATGTGGGCAACGTTATACACTTACATAACAAAAACACATCCAAAGATACATCCAAACAAATAAATGAGTTTCCCAAGAAGATTGACTTGAATTGTTTTTAAATTCAAAATGCAAGGATATTCAGCTTTGTCCATACATAACTCATAATGAAACTGTATTCTCAAAAATGAATTTTAAATACATAAATTTGCATTTGCCAAAAATACAGATGTAAAAGTTTCAAAATTAATGAGAGTCTGAAATGTAGCTGATGAGATTTCAGGCACTGGTAATATGTGCATATAGAGGAATGTGGTGTTACGATCTCTTGTAATTGGAGTAATTGTGTCTGTTATTATTTATGTCAGCTGTAAACAATGAGCACGCATTCTGGCAAGATGACACATTAGACAAGGCTCCAGATTCAGATATCTAGCAGAGAGACAAGATACTTTGTGTTCATTGTGGCTCCACTGTCCTTGAGTGCTGTGTGTTTAACCAATAACTATGGGATTGAAGTGGGTGAATCCATACATCATGGAGTGCAGTGGGTGGGGAAAGGCTACAGCTAGTCTCACATTTAGAGACATAATCCCAGAGAACCGTTGCACTCATTAGCTTAGGCCAGCTTCTGTCTGCTAAATGTCTAGCCTGCCGTCAGTGGCCTTTGTTTAGGAGGGAATTGAAAATGTCATGTTAACAAATCATGCTGCTTTCTTACTTGGGTGCTAATTAGGACTTATTGAAAACAAGATTGCTTGGCACTTGCTTATGATTTTAATCATGGTACACTACTGATGTTGTTGATGATATTAATAATAATAATGATTAATAATAATCATTTTTTATTGTTGCGTCTGTTTCACCTGTGTACATTTACATTATTGGATAGGTGTTGGTGATCCTCCAAACATGAGAATTATATTCTAATGCGTGTCCAACGTACCACATTTCCTGATTAATAGATTATGGTGATTCATGCTGACAGGCGCCAGCAACAGCATTTATCAAAAATTCATCCACAATGGACTTTGACTGATGAGTAATCCATAGACCCACATTAATCGAAAATTCAGATCAATGTTAGTTTAACAGAGACACTGCAGATAGAGAATGAAGACTCCGGGCAGATGCGTATCTCCGAGGTTCAGAGACTCTGTTGAGATTACAAAGCATTCAGATTGTGTGCTTATACTGTTATAACAGTATATATTAACACACCAGTCAGGTACTGCAGTTGATTCCTTATTATATTCTAGATTAATCACTAGATTAATTACAATGGTGGATCATGCATGATAATATATTGCTGGTAATTTATAAATCAAACTTTGAATACATGGGATGACCCTGCCTAAGGGCCAGCACTCATTACTCACTAAAAGCTTTCAAACACATTTATTATTTGGCCTTATAGCTGACATGCCTGTTTATCATTAAATTTAGCAAAGCGTAGGGTCCTGTGGGTGCTCCTGTTTATCATTAAAGTTAGCATAGCATGGGTTTCCTGTGGGTACTCCTGTTTATCATTAAAGTTAGCATAGCATGGGTTTCCTGTGGGTACTTCTGTTTATCGTTTTTATTTAGCATAGCATGGGTTTCCTATGGG
>JAODUD010000117.1:10144216-10159868 GCA_026784285.1 Stomatorhinus walkeri
ATAGAAGTACAATTTGATGTTCTCTTATAAATTAGGCACCAAATGTGGACACAAAAGTGCTCTTGAAACATTAATCAACATTTTGATCTTCAGCTTGCAATCTATTCATACTGCATGGAAACATGGAAATTACCAAGTGTAGTGTATCAAAGATAAATTTAAATGGGGCAACCTGGTAAATTAATTTCAATTGTACATATAAATTTAGCTAATTTGCATAAAGACAATTATCATCTCAAGCATACAAATATATACATCGACAATAAATGAATGCTATCGTCGTCCTTGTCACTCCGTGAGAATAAACAGTCTGGTCTACAGCATCGTGTCAACAAGCATTTATGCTGCAGACGTTCGGCACAGGAACCAGGCGAGACACTGTGCAGAGCACATGTTCCTGACATCTTTGCCTGGGACTGAAGTGAAGGCCAAAATCCTACCATCTGCGCAGCCTGCAAAGCCGTTCTAATTACAGAGCAGCACCAGAAACTGTTAAAATCCTAACTCATTCCACCTTTCCTCTTGGCTAAGAGAACTGGCAGGAACAAGCAGAGCAAGACGCAAGATGCTCAGCAGCCCCCGCGGCCCCCTTGTACCCCCTACAGGAACAAAGGAGGCTGGTGATGTGCAGAAGGTAAACAGCCAGCCATTTATGCCAGTGAAGAGATGCTTCCTGATTAGCGCATCCAGGAGCAGAATGCAGCAGTGGTGTGATCAGCAAGCTTTCCTGTGTAATCTAAGGTCTATGGCACATGTGGTCTTACCGCCACACTTCCTGTAGTGCAGTGATAAATGCAGGGATTATCTTCATGCCTGAGATGCATATGGGTTTGTTTATACTGAAGGGGGTGTTAGTGAATGGGGGGGGGGGGGTACATTTGACCAGGTTGCAGGTCCTGTATGTAGTACATGTTTACATAGTATGTTGTACATACATATTTACGCGGGCATTTTCCAGGTCAAGAAGTCATGGACAGTTTGGTCAATCTGGTGTCACACCAATTTTGGAGGTGTCCACCTGCCATAAATTTCTTTTGGCTAGCCAAGCTGGGGGGGTAGGGGGGTACAGTCCTATTAGTTAGTCTTGGCTGTTTTATGTTGCAAAGATTCTTTATTCTCCTTTGTCATTTATGTCTCAAATCATTAAAAAATCCCATCTACTTCAGCTGCAGGTTTTATAGTGGGCTTTAAATTTCTGGACCAATGGGTAGATCGTTCACAGGGATCCTTGAGGGATGCATTAATGTGCCGCGTGCTCTGCCTCGGGGCGAACGCTTATCAATCTGATCCTGGGTTTTTATTGGCTCAGCCAATAGCACACCGGCGCTACCTTGAGACTGCAAGGCTTGCAGCTACGGAACCTAAAGATTGATGTTGAATGTAATACGTGTTCCAAAAAACCCGTGAACGTTTTATCAGTTCCTCATTATGGGTTGTTAAAGGTTTACGAAACGGTTACAGAGATGTTGATAATGCTTGTAACTGAACTGGATGGAAGCTTCAAGTGAAAATTTCAAATTTCAAGTGCAAATTGTCAATTTTTATGAAAAGGTTATTTTCAAATAATATGCACGGTATGGCCAGAAGACATGCATAAAAATGAAAATTACTGTAATTTATGTATATTATAAATACAGCAGCTGTTTTGTTGGGTAAAATGTATGGAAGGTATGAAAAAGTCTGAAAAGGAAGTCACTCCTGAGACTCCTATAAACATATAAACATTTTATATAATAGATTATAAGAAGCAACCAATTCCATCTAGACCTTCCTTTTGACAGTTTTAGTTATGGTTTATTTATGCATGAAATTATCTTTCCTGTTTTCCTTCTTAAGAAATATTACAGTCCTTGTCAAAATGTTGCAATTTCATGCAAGGCAATTTTCAAGGACATGATTATGAAGAACAAGCCACTTGTCGTGGACCGGCGAGAACACGTGTGTGTGTGAGAACGCGGATGTGAGGAAAGGGTGTAGCATGTCAATCGAAACACTAATGTGCTATTGGCGTTCCTACCATCCCCTGAAGCAACCCACACCCAGCAATATAAGGTCTCTCCAAGGTGTCTTTGGTTTGCTTCCCTCTGCATCTGAACATCTGAAAAAGTCTCCCCTCTATCTCCCACTTCTAAATCCTGCACAATTCTGGTTGTAACCCTTCACAGCAGCTGCACCCTCAGTTCCTACACTTGCTTATGGGTTGGCAGTCGTCTGCCTGTTTACGCTTTTATGTAATTACGATATCTAAGACAGCAACTCCCATATTCTCTAAAGTAAAAGTTTATTGAGCTATTACAATGGTGTGGCCTTAGTTTATAAGACCTTATTATGTGATCTAATCCTATTAATGAGAATTTAGCCCTACACCAAATTTTAAAGTGGAAGGACTCCCCAACAGACGTCGTAGCTTAAACAATTATTGCATAGAGCTGGACAAAAATAAATGTGTTTTTAATATTTAAAGTGTATAAGACAGGCATGGCAGCCAGTAATGAGCTTAGCCCTGCCAACCAATCACAGATTTATATTTATGAAATTACACAAGGAAAGAAGCAAGCCAATTTTTTAACGACTTTTTGACGTCTTACACCCAAACAGCCCCCAGCTTTTTCAGAGAGTCGCGTGGCTCACGCTGAACCTCAGAGCCAGGCCTGCCAGCAGAGATGTGTTAAAAAATTGTAATTACCTGCAGTTGTTTCTTATGGATGTTATATCGCTTTTGATTATTGACACATCTTGACACATAATCCATTATAAACGCTGCAGCCAAAATGCATGTTCCTCGTTTGTTTAGTTTGTTACCAAGGGAATGGTCCAGTTTATGCTGGGTAGTCTCTATTCGGGAAACATTTTTTTGTTTTGTTTTGCCTACAGGCAGAACGGGTAATGCCATGAGATCGTCAGAAATAAGCTGACAGAATAACAAATGAATGACTTGTCATCTTGCCATCAAAGCCGGAAAAAAATATCACAATAGAAAACATTTGTGCAAATGACAGATGAAACAGCGGTATGGCATCTGGAAAAGACAGCAAACAGTGCCTGTTCTCCCTCGTCATGCGTAGATGATTTATAGAATGCGGCCCGCTCTGCAGATTACCAAGAGCAAAATCACTATTATTTGCCCTAATCTACATTTGTAGTTGTATACTTTGTATAATTTGAATCTCTTTTGAAGGTTAAAGAACCCATCTATCCCATCTATAATTGCTTATTTGGGTCATGGTGCTAGCAGCAGTGACCAATGAGTAACACTTATTAGGACTTATTAGAACCCCCCAACCTTGGTCAACCCCTTCTTGTTAACGGTTGCTATAATTTTGTTTTAAGCACATTCCCCATATTAAAGGGCGCTAACTGGGGGGTTAGGGCAATTCCAAGGGCCCCTCAGTACAGGGACTGTAAAATACCTGTAACATAACTGGATTTAGTTGGGGTTGGGGGCCCAATATGATATGCTTCCATGGGGCCTAAAATCTCTACCGGCATCTCTGCCCACATTAAATTCTTTCTCGAAGGGGATCAGTCTGTAAATGGGATTGGCGACCCCAGGCCTATATCAGGGGTTATGAGGCAGGAAACAGCCTGGATGGGATGCTTATCATCAAAGGGAGGCTCCAGAGCATTTTGGTGAAAAGGAGAGTATATATGCAATAAAAGAAATACTTCTATTGAACCTAGCACAGCTGGACATTCTCCTGGCTTTTTTCATAGCATGTAAATAACAAGCAACTATCATTACAATTTAATTTAATAAAGGTAACTTTCTTCCAGAAAGACTATTTCCTACTAAACAGCTAGGACATTGAGCTCTGTATAGCTGTTTTAGTAAACAGCTGTTTTTTTTACCATTATTGAATAGGCATAAAAATAGTGTCTCAACAGAATAATTTTGCATATTTATAAAGCAGATGTTAAATTATAAAAATAAACCACAACTATGTGTGCATTGCTGAAGTCTGTATGTCTGTCAGCGTCGTTATCACTGGATATTCTGGGATGTATAAAAAGCTACCAAACAAAAGCAAGTCTTTCCAAATCGAGGTGGGCCTATTTATGACGTCATTATTATTGTCCAGAAAATAAAGTAATATGCAAAACAACAAATAAGTAAAGGTTATCAGGAATGATAAACTGGCACTGGTTCTGAAAAGCCTCTCTGGCTATAGAGCAGAAACAGGATGTACTGATCTGCTGGAAGTACATATCGGATGAAGATTTAGTGTCGCACACGGGAAGCGTTCTACGGCAGCTGAGCTCACGCAGAGCAGAGCAGAGCAGAGCAGAGCTTGGCGCTGGGGGGAAAGCTGGTTCACATGAGCGAAATGGCTGAACAACAGCGTGGCGCTTAAGCAAACGACAGCTTTTCCTCTGCTCTCAGAAACACCGTTTCGTGTATCGTGACTGGTACTGCTGAAAAAGGTTTGCAAGTCACCCCCTGAAGGTCTTTAAAAAGAATCTCAAGCTGATGTCATACTACTGATTAGTTATAGTGTGGTCAGTCACTTTTATGATTTAATAAAGCTTTTACTCCTACTAATACACTATTTCTTTAATGAATGCTATTATAGTTGATTTTCCTTCACCACTCGATATTATTTTGCCACACCATCTATTTATCTTACAAGATATAATCAAATCATACTGACGTCACACTGAGATGTGAATGTTTCTTTATTTTGATGTCCTTTGCACAATAGGATTGAAGGTGCTTTAGTGATAAGAAATAGCTTATAAACTGTTAACATTGGTGTGAAGTTTTCCAGAGTTTGTCTCCTGTCTTGCTAGACACTTGTAATTATTTTTACTGAAAAAACTATTCTTGTTTATTGCCATGTGTTTTTCACTCTGGCAATTTGTTGCTGACCAGAGCATGTGAGCGGAGTGGAACGGGTGGTATTTGGATTAGAGCGTGGAGTGGTTTTTTAATTAAGGCTGGAGCGGTCGCTCTGTCTCGCTCCAATTTCGCTCCGATACCGCTCCCACTACGAATCTGAGGCGTGCCTAAATCTACCCAGAATTCATCTGTACAATTATCCAGAATGTTACACAAATTGGCCGAGATGGAATTTGCTAAGTATTTCACTAAGGAAACTGATAGATCAGGATTATTCAAATCACGGTCCTCGAGGTCCGAGCACTGGTGGTTTTCCAGCCTTCCTTTACCTGTCAGTCAGGTGTGAAGGCTCTGACCAATCAGAATCAGTAATTATTAAACAACTACCTGGGAGAACTGAAAACAAGGCCTGGATTTACAAGTGTAATATTCTTATCAAACGTATAGATGACAATAATGTAGCAAAAACAACAATGTGGTGAAACTGTTTCAGTGAGTAAAGATTCACTTTGGAATAATTTTTCTCAGAAACATGAGAGTGTGCTACGCGAACAGACGGAAGCCAGAGCAAAATGTGAGCTTTATATGGTTCTAGTATATCAAGTCTATAAAGTAAAGTATAAAAGCCTTTAATATAAATATTGGTAATCAAATAAATTCGTTTTGCCATTCAAGGTAGGTCTAACAGGATTTTTTGAATTTAGCGTAACGCTGTCAGTGAAATTTTATTTTATAGAAGGAGGCATCAGCAGCATCAACAGAAAAAAATTAGGAATTTAAAATGTGGATGCTTAGCCTGTATATTATTTAGGCTATTAAGCCACTGATTCCTTTATTTTAAAGCCTATTTTTGTGTGGAATGCCATTGCCAAACATGTCCGTTGTTGCCTATATGTTGCTTAAAAATAAATATTTTCTGAGTGGCAATGTTGCCATTGCTCATATTAATTTATGATAAAAGGCTCCGATTTAGGGTGACATTTGTTAGGCATGCAGATTATTTGTCACGCTTTTAAATTGGAGCGAACGTGGAGCGATTTGACTGGAGCGGGAGGGAATTTTAGTGGATCGAGGAGCGGTATTGAACGGAGCGGCGTAGTGCGAATTTGAGCGGAGGAGCGGGCGGAGCCAACAGCCTCGTGAGCGAGGAGCGGAAATTCTCACCGTTCCGCTTCGCTCACGTGCCCTGTTGCTGACATATAATAATTTAGCAGAAAAAGAACAAATCCTACCTGATGACCTAAGTATGGCAGTGAAGGTCCAGGCCATTGGCCAGTGAAAGCACTTTGCCAATAAACTCATTTTTAAAGACAGGCTGTGCTACATTCATTGTGAATTAGCCAAGGATGTGTTTCAATAGTGTCTCAGCGTTTTCAAGCTGAAAAGCACAGAAGCAGGGTCTGCAATTTGTTCCCTCTGCCATGACACACCAGCCCTCCCCATGACCCAGACTAGATAGACGGATGAAACATCAACCTTTTACAAGTGAACCGCTGGAGGAAACAGCTAGTGAGACATGAACAGATCTCATCGTGGTCAAAACATTCAGACTGAGCTGCTTCCCTGTTCCCTTCCTTGGTGGGAAAAAATGGGATTAATATAAAAGTACAGAGTCTGCGGCTTTGATGGTCTTCTTCTGTATATAGCAGCTGTTTATTTTTGGTGGACACCAACTTCCTAATTTTACTGGATAATTTATACTTTCTGTAGTTTTATGGCATCCATTTACAGAGACATTTTCTGCCTTCATCCCCTCAAATTCTGATACTCATACTTTCATGTCTTTGTCTGACACAAAGACTTCATGTCCATTCACACATATTCCAGCTAATGGCTATCGAACACATGGTAATATTTTACATGAACTGCACCTTCATAATGCATTCATAAGCTGCATGTAAGTATACCATAACATCCTAACATACCATCACAGCTTCAAAATACATTAATAACCAACCAGGTTAAGGTATAATAGGAAGTGTATTCTTATGCAGCTTATGAATGCATTATGAAGGTGTACTGAATGTTCCATTAATGCATTATGAAAGTGTACTGAATGTTCCATGAATGCATTATGAAGGTGCACTGTATGTTCTATGAATGCATTATGAAGGTGCACTGAATTTTCTGTGAATGCATTATAAAGGCATTATAAAGGAATGTGAGTTAAAGGAATTAATTAATTTAATGTAGTGTTACCAAACACATGGTATAGTGTGGAAACCACAATGACCCACGTTTAGCATTACTGGTAATAGAAGGGCCATCATGTCTAGTGGTAAGACAAACGGTGTCTGGATAGCAGTGCCACTCCCTTACAACAATATTTTCTACACCTATAAAAGTCCTTTTCATGGGATACAGAACTGACACAACCCAGTGACATCCAGACTATAGGGCATAACCCACACAGAACAGGGGCTTCCATTTCACGAATGGAGACACTTTGATTTTAGTGTCTGTATTAGTTTATGTTATACTTTGATATATTTCATTTGGTCTTTATACATGTGTATTCCAGTTTCCATATTGCAATTTTCCGCCCATAATTTTCTTGTAAGTCATTATTTTGCTGAAACCCGAGCAGACTGTGGTGAGAGTGGTCAGCTTGCAGAAAGCCAGGACAGAAGAAAGCAGAACCATCCCACAACCGCTGCAGATACAAGCAGCGGCTCATTGAGACAATCAGAGACATCCATCGTCTCTGTGTCTCCCCCATGTCAAAAGAATAAATCATACTGCTGTCCTCAGCGACTGAGCACACCCTGTACCGCTAACTCTCTTCTCTCATGATGTTCCCATATTCCAAAATGATAATGCCCCCAATAAACTGTTAAACTAATTCAAGAGTGGCTCCATGAACACCAGGATGGAGTTAAACACCTTCCATGACCCAATCAAACACCTTCATGAACTTATATGGTGAAGAACAGCAGATCTGGACCTATACAGGAAGTTCTAGTGCACAGTGCCCTAAGTATATTTCCACCTGCTTCATTCCTTAAGGAACTGCAAGGCTCTTCTTCTTGAAGAATGGCCCAATATCCCATCACACACAGTTCAGGAACTGTTTGTCAGCATTCCATGATGTATTATAGCTGTTCTAGGTTGGTCCTTCTCTCTATTGGGACCTTGATTGTAATATATTTTTGGCCTTTGTCATTATTTTCCCCTCTATACAACTAGAGTGCACCGGATAGCATTTCCCCTGTGTTTCTGCAGGATGCTGAATTTTATAAACAAATTAAATGAAGCTCTTTTTTGTATTCAAAAGTGCCACAGTCAGAAAACGTAACATGACTTTGGATAAACAAATCAGCCCTTTTTTGGACCAGTCCAGTAAAAAATTTAAATTAAAATCCATGAACAGTCCACTGTGTTCATCAGCTGGATCCCAGTCACTTTACAAGATCATTAAAATCCATTTAATTTCTGAAAAGAAATAAACTTAAAACCCTTCTTAGCTCATTGTTGCAGCACGAATGTCCAAAAGTTTAGCAATTTACAAGCTGGTGTTTGGAAATTTGGAAAAAAACTGTAACACTTGTAACTGCAGTTAAAGTAGAAATAATTATTTACATTCAGCCTTTCACTTTCCCAGACAATGTATTGCACTCGGAAAAGAACTATTAATTTTTTATTATATACCAGTTCTTATATGCTGTGAGACTCAATCAACATTAGCTTACTGCATTGAAAACAAGCCTTTAAGACATGCTGTCATCCCAGGTTGTTTTGCACAAGGCTGACTTTCAGCCAATGCTGCCCAGAGTCAGTGAGATTCATGGCTGTTCCAATTTACTGGGATGTCAACAGCCAATATATCAAAGAATTAATTTCCTGTGGCAAAGGAGAAAATCTTGAATAATACTTATACTGCAGAAAAGCACATGACACACACACACACACACACACACACACACACACACACACACACACACAGAGGTGTTCAGAGAGACGCTGCGGTTGCTGGCAGGTGTAATATTATAGCTTATGGCCAAATATAAAATGAAGGCTCTGTGGTCGTGCTGTACTTATAGTTCATGAAGGGATGTCTCACATGTGTAAAACGCCAAATGGACTTTGGAAAAAGCCCCGTTTTGTGAATCACATGACTGATATTGTGTACGACAGGAGTGCCTGTCATCAAAGTTTAGTAAATAAATCGCCAGTGGAGTTTACAGGGTCCCGACTGACAAGGATTTTATTCATTCACTGGTTTTTTAAGCAGCATGTGCGTGAGTGAAGTGGGGCAGGTTAGCACACAGCGGCGAGCCGGAGAGTTTGTCTGGTATGGCTTCCAGACGAGCATGTGATCTTTTGTTTGCATTCTCTTTCATGAAGGATTGGCATCCAAAAATGTCTTAAAAGGGCAATTTACCCACATTCCCTGGCATGTAGACCCTCTGTAGGTGTAACCCTAAACCTAAGCTTGCACTCATTATTCAGGCTGTTACAAAATGGCTATGTGGGGGGTGTGTCTGCGCAGCCCCAAGCTATTAATTAGTGCTTCACAAGCTTTTTATTATTAGTTTTTTTTTTATCTGTTTAAGATACAAAAGCTTGATCCTGTAAAAGGCAAAAGGGACAAAGTGGTCTGATCTTCAGTCTCTGTGTTAGTTATGGGGGCCCCTTGCATGGATGCCTCTTATAGTTAGCAAGTCTCCCTGGTATTTGGTCTCCACCTGGTTCCGACGGTCCATTCCATCCTGCTGCCTTCTCGCCTCTTTGCCTGTGCTTTCGCTTGTGTGACGGTACGCCGTGACTATGCGCGGCTCTCCAAATGGGCAAACGGCAGCCGGGGAATGTAAATGCGCTGTAAAGCCTTGGGGCTTCACCAGTGGCCGGTGTCCTGAGACACCAACACTCCCCAGGGCACAGAGACCTCAACATTCACTTTATGTTTCAGCCCACAAATGTGCTGCGGAGCGCTGGGGGAAAACAAGGGCCCCTCCCTTCACACAGAGCACATTATTTCCTTGTAAAACATTTCCCTGTAAAGCCATAAAATGTCCCTTCTGTGAGAATGTATTCAAAGACAGGAAGTCAAAGATAAATAACACGTGAGTAACATGTTCCAAATGTATATTACTTTCCCATCTAGACTGTGTCCCCTTAGCCCCCAAGCTCATTATTTGTCATTATTTATTATCGTTACCCATTTCATTCCATATGAGAATGATTTGCGCCAGTCATGTGTATAATAAATTGAGTCGTTCAATGTATGGGCATTAAAAATATTCCAGTAACAGTATTCATGCGGAAGGATGGAAGAAAATAGCATGTGTGTTTTTTCACTGGTAATTTAACACATCACTGTAATCTCTGTCATTAGGTATGTGCAGCACAGCTGGCTAAATAGTTTACACCAGAAACTAGCTCATAAGTCAGAAGAAGGATCTATATTGTTTTGTAGATTGTCTTGGATCGCTCCTGTAGCTTTCCCTCCAGCACAGTCAAGGTGGAGAACAGCGGTTTGCAGTCGTACTGAGGAAAACTCAAAGAAGCAATACTGCAGCGGCTTCTAGTCTGCATTCAGATTCTGGAGAAAAATCCATTCACCCTCACACCTGTCAAAATAAACTCCTCCCTTTTCAAATATTTCTTTGACATGGAGAAATGCCTTGCTGGGGCTAGGCTAACCAGAGCCCAGGTATACAATTTGTATGATTCACGACCTGTGAGAACTTAATGTATTCATTTATTCAAAATGTTGTATATATATTTATTGAAGTTAGGTGATTCATTTAAAAATTATTTTCAAATATACTGGAGATGTTTCCATTAATAATTAAGCAGAAATTTCAAGCATCTAAAACTGATGTTTTGCTTTTAAACTGGTTACAAATGATTAATCGTATTAAGTATTTACTTCATTGTAAAATATTCAAAATTTTGACTTTTTTCTCATATAGCCAGCCAGTTCTTTAGTGTGTATAATTAAAGAGCCATGCAGTGGTCGCCATATATAATATATTTAGCTTAACCATTGTGTGTTAACATTTCTAGTAATTAAACTTTTAATCTCTGAATCTGTATCTTTGTGTCACCTCATCAAATGTTTAAATCTTGATTAAATCTCAGGTACTTTATACGACTATACATAAATCTCTTTTACTTGGAAGGACACTATCTCTTTGTGACTTCAGGCACAGTAGCTAACAATCTGTGCAGATGTAGTAACTTTCCATATGACCATGTCTCAGCCACAATCAGGTTTATTAAAAGTTACCAATTGACATTCTATATTCAGCATAATTGAACTAATGCTCCATTTTGTGTACAACTGTTTATTTTATATTTCAATTTTCAGGAAAACTCTTTAAATATTTGTTATTTCCTAGTATTTAGCAGCATGCTTTGAATGGTCATTAACTTTGATTTGATCTGTTCAAAATATACATCCAAGGCATTCTGGGTATAAGCAGTCAATTTAAATCAAAGTCATCTGCACCGGGTGCCACTTTGTTTTCCATTTATTAACATTTTTTTTCAAAAGATCTTAATTCATTCAGGCAGACAAATTGCTGGCAGGTCAGCCTTAGAAATCCACCCCACCAAACGAGTTAAAAGTCAAAACAGATTGGAAACAAAAAGCTTGACTAATGAATCTGTAACAGCCCAATACTCAATCAGTATTTTATTTGAACATTAACAATGAGCACCTTGAAATACATGTATAGAGCATGAGCGTGGCAGATGCAAAGATTACACTGTGATTCTACACTGCACTTGTACAGTCACTATGGACCACAGTGTCCACAGTTTAATAGTGCAGGCCCAAAAGAAAAGTAATTATACAGTTTGTATATTTATGCTTCATTATTCGCAAACTGATGAACAATAATTAAAAGAGAAAAAACTGCATTTTGGATACTTAAGTGGCTGTAGTAAACACGTCATCAACATCAGAGCATTTGTCTACTTTCAATGTTTGTGTTTCCAAGAGAACTTTGAAATTGTATTCATCATGTAGTTTAAGCAGATGCACGAGCTTGAAGATCATTACCGTGCTTTTGGCATCTCATAGCTTTTAGCTGGGGACTCGTATTGGGGCAAATATCCATTTGATATTTCTGGAAAAAGGCAAGACGATCATACCTTATGTCAATGAAACACCAAAAGCTTTGGGGATCCCAGAGACAATATGAAAATCGATGTATTACATTGTTTCTAAAGTACTTTATTAAAAAGTATGTGCTAACAATTCTACACCTAAATAAAAGAACGATAGTCATAGTTAAAGTAACCAGAGATGCGTTTCTGCAAGAAAACGTGAATGTTGATTGTGCCCACAGCATAACTGGCTGTTGCCCCATAACCGGTGCAATTATGTGGGTGCTACCATTCAGTCTACAAAGGAAAGGTTTGACTTTCTGGAAAGAGGGTTGAAAAAGAAGGATGTGGGTTGAATATGATAAAGAAAAACGCAGACTTCTCCTTAATGGGTCAAAGATTTGAGAGGAGGAACAGAGTTTCTAGGCGAAGAACTGTAGGAGATAGGGCATGAAAATCATAGGATAAAACTTAAGAAGGACAATATATGATTGCTGCATTCACATAATAATCTAATATATATCAATAATGATGTTTTCTTTACAGTACAAGCCAGTGGAAGAATGTAGAATAGATTTTATTTTAAATCTCAATGATATGGTTAATTTCAATGTCTTAAAGCTGTATTAGTGTGGCAGAAATGGAATCAGCCATTAAACCACAGTCATTCTGACAGAATGTTTCCTGTCCAGCAACTAACTATAAACAGTCCTACTAACTAAATTATTCTGTCTTAACTTGTCAAGCAAAATTTCAATCATGATCGGTAAATATGAATCCCGTGGCAAACCACGGGTGCTTTTCAGGAGACTCACAGCCAGGCATCCCTACCGCTTTCTCATTATTCCCTCTCCTGTGGTTGGGTTTTACGTCAACAAAGCATATAAACACCTCATATAATGAGTGTAGACTTACACCTGACCCACCCAGCTGAATTGCCCCATTTTATAAGAATTTCTTTTGTGGTTCTGATAGCACAACAAGGCACCAAAATCTTCTGGGGCACACACACACACACACACACACACACACATATGATTGCAGCAAATCTGTTTAACATCGACTAGTCGAATCATTGACTAGGTGGGGACTAGGATAACAGTTATCATCACACAAGTATATTAATTAATCTGTTTTCTTAGCTTATTACTGTACATGCTTTATATCTTGCTTTGTGCACTATGTGGTCAGCAATAAGCCTTTATTAACTTTGATACATATATTTGTAGTCTTGGCATTTATGCATGCATTTATCACTTATAAGAGCACAATGTTACAGTGAAGTCCAGGAAACTTACTTTATTTGCTCAAATAACTGACATGGAATAGAAAGAAAACCTGAAGCAGGCTGTCACACCCACCTGCCAGCTCTTCTGGAAACCAAAATATCACTGGATGCAGTCAACTGACTGGACTTTGGGAAACAGGGCAGAGGAACCAGCCAGGAGACTGTGTTGACCTAGAGGCCAAGAAACGCCGCCCAGATTAAAGATGAAAGCCAAAAATTCACTGATGAACTAAAATAAAAATCACATGAGTTATAAATGAATTACGGATATGGAGTATAGTGCATACAGGGAAAAGGAGGGGACAACAAGGGTTCATTTAATACAACAAACTGGGGAAAATATATCAAGACAAATGGACCATGAGGGGTCAGAAAAGAAACAGGGAAAAATAAGAAACAAACTTAAAAAAATAAAGAAACGAAACACAACTAAAGAACAAGCAAATACTGGGAACGACGTAAAAGAGAGACCTAGAAACTAAACAGAGCAACAACACACAGCTACTTAGCACAATGACTGACTGGGGAAAGAACAAAGGCAGGCACTTAAATACACTGACTATACTGGGTTAACAAAATGGCAGGTGTGGAACAGACAACTGATCAATCGTTAGGGTGCAGGACAATGAGCAACAAACAATCAACAATCATTAGGCAGAGGAAAATGGGCAACAGGTAGAACTAATAACAAACTTAATCATGACACCAAAAGACTTAACAGGCCAACTAGGACACAGAATACAACCACTAGGAATAAAACAAAGACAAGCATTACTTAATCATGAAATGTACAAAGCAAAACCCAAAATGAAATTAACTACAAACAATTAACTAAAATGTTACCAAGACCCAGGTGGAACATAGTAAACATGAGAGAAACCAGTAAACTAGCACTGGTCAAGCTAGCCTCAAACCCACAACCAGCAGGTATGCAGTCTCTGAACTGCACACTCAGTCCACTGAGCTATGTCACAGCCCCAGGGGCAAGGGAGACACACTAGGTGCTTAAGGGCAGTTGACAGGGAGCAGGACAGGATGGCTGGCAACACCTGCTGGCCAAATGGGGGAAGACACGAAGGGCATGGACAGATGGTACAGACCCTGTCAACATGTTAGTCCTGAAAACTAAGAATAAGAAGCAGAAGGGTTTTCTCTAATTATATACCCACTAAAATAAATATTTCTGGATTGGGATGTTTTGTCATGAGAACCATTATTTCAGGAGGGGTCGAAGGTGTGGTATTTAGGCATAGCAGCCCCTCCCCAGTACCACAAAAATGGGTGCTTCCTGGTGATCAAGAACAACAGATCTGCAAATTCAGTCAATGACACACAACACACAACAATGGAACCCCCCTCTATTCCTAGAAGACTAGAACCAGGCTGGAACAGCATGGCTGAGAGTGCTAGCTGGACAGACCAATGGAACACTGGACCAGAACCAAACAGCACAGATTCCTTCTTGGTTCCAGAACTCAAACTCAGACAAGAGCCAGCAAGATGTCTAGTAGTGTTAAAGGAGCACAGGGCTGATATGGACCAGGAGAGATGGTACTGCAGAAGGAAGGCAACTGACCCGACCCAAAACACATACAGGATTGATCCCCAGCCACCCCTTAGAGGGAAAGACATGAGCCATTTAATCAGGTTTTACATTACAGCAGCATGCAGTCTACTCTCACAAAGGGAAGTAACCTTTGTTCAAAACAGACCAAAGAATTTCTCTCTGTTCATCCTAAAACACAAAGATAAACACCCAGATTCACCTTAGTAACCAAGAACATTTATTAGCACCAAGAACATTTATTAGCACATTAAACCAATATATCAGTACAAAGCAACTGCCACCAACTTGCAACTTTGGACACTGTGACATTCAGAAATCTACGCTAAACATATTTATATATCAAAAACAAGAGAAAAATCGCTTTTGAAATCCATGTGCCAAGATACAGGTGGAAAAAGTGGACGGATGCTGTACACAACATCTACCAGCTAGCCTGTCACTCCAACCATGTTCATAATGCTCCTGCAGGCTTCCGAACAGCGCACACTACTCACCCACCGCAGAATGACCGTGGTGTCCGAACAGTACACACTACTCACCCACCGCAGAATGACCGCGGTTCTGAACAGCGCACACTACTCACCCACCGCAGAATGACCGCGGTTCCGAACAGCGCACACTACTCACCCACCGCAGAATGACCGTGGTTCCGAACAGCGCACACTACTCACCCACCGCAGAATGACCGTGGTTCCGAACAGCACACACTACTCACCCACCGCAGAATGACCGTGGTTCCGAACCGTACACACTACTCACCCACCGCAGAATGACCGTGGTTCCGAACAGTACACACTACTCACCCACCGCAGAATGACTGTGGTTCCGAACAGCGCACACTACTCACCCACCGCAGAATGACCGCGGTTCCGAACAGCGCACACTACTCACCCACCGCAGAATG
>JAODUD010000117.1:10199879-10223220 GCA_026784285.1 Stomatorhinus walkeri
TATACTTTAGTTTTGGACTTTACTCTTTGTACACCGAAATTGACCTCGAATTTAACCATGTTATGATCACTACCTTCTAGTGGTTCTAAAACCTCTAATGTTCCAATCCGATCCTGGTTATTCGAACCAATTAATGTATTCTTCTTCAGTACTCCTGACAGCCCCATCTCATTCCTTCTCAGATGACCCACTCCCCTTCCAAAGGATCATTCCAGAAGACATCTGATTGCACACTTCTATTACACACTACTATTTCTTGTAGAATGCAAACTATGCAACATTTCTTTTTCCACGGGAAGTCTTTTTCCTCAAAATGGTTTTAAACTCTTTCATAACAGTTGTGACCACTGGCTGCCTAATTTTCTCCCCCCCCTCTCCCTAGTTGCACCTCACTTCCTCCGTATGAATCACAGGTTTAATGCCGCATCACGTTTGATGTCGGAATTTCAACTGGAAAGCCCCCAGAAGCCAAAATTCTGACTCAAAAGGTTGGAGGAATCTCTAAAACCAACCACAGAATTCAAGATGGCTGCGCTGTTCATCAACAAAAGTGAGAGCTGTAGTTTTATACTGGCACTTATGTCTTATTTGTGGGTCATTAAATCAGCCGTACACACAGTGCTGTCCAACCGCTACCTGTGGACGTGTTGATATGGGGTTTACATGCACAAAATACTGCATAATGCATTGTTATCAACTGGTATTGCTAACAATGGGTAACAATGAACTTTGGTAGAACTGTGGCCTGTTTTAGAAAGCAGGATTTCTTGCTTGGCTGGATAATTTGTCGAATGTAAGGTAGTTTGGGCTAAGTGTATGTGAACAAAAATGGAATTTAAACTGGGGTAAATTAAATCTGACAAGTTATCCGGCTAAGCAAGAAATCCTGCTTTTTGAAACAGGTCCCGCATCTTGCAATATGGCTTTCCAGCTTGTTGTACTGGAACCCAGCTAACTCGAGTGTGACATCATTCTCAGCTCTGATTTCTGACCTCCAAGGTAATAGAATGCAGCATAACCCAGGATGTTAGCATGTCTACGGGGATCTTAACATGACATTCAGTCTCTCACTTAAAACCCTTCCGAAGGTTGCCTTCATCTGCATTCTGGCCAGACACCATTCCCTCTATGATTTCCCAATTTCAAGAGTGTGACAGTTTCTATCATTGACACTTCTGAGAACCCATCTGTCACTGCTGGCCACTAGGTCACTCCTTCCCACCATTCAACGACAGCTGCCAGAACCTGCCCATACCCCCATCTAAATTGGATACAACCTGCCTGCTCCTAACAGCCTTCTTCTCCAGCTGCTCATTCAGCTTCTGCTTCGGTTATCTCAATGACTACACCCCCTCTTCTGCTGCTGCTATCCAATTTCCCAAATGATTCAAAACACAGCTGCACTTCTGGTCTTCAAGCTCCTAATTACACGCATGTCACATTAAGACTCAGCATTTTGACATTTTTACACTTCAACACTAGCACTAACTACCTGGTAATATATTATGTTACCTGCCTTGAATGCTAACAGTTTTGCTGCAGCCTTGCCAATTGCTGCTACATGTTACATTGTTTGCCCTTCAGGTCGTGGATGCCATTGTAAATAAGAGCCTTATTTAAATTAGTGAAATTTTAAACACTGTACAGTTGCCTGCCAGGTACATGTAATTCTGTATTTGCTTTGGTTTTTTTTTTGTTTGTTTAATTAAACATTATGTACATATGACATTCTTTCTGCTGAATAGTTGAGCCATAATCAATGGGAAAATTCGTACAGGCAGTCCCCAAGATATGAATAAGATCCACTCCATAAGTCTGTCTTTAAGTTAAATTTGTTGGTAAGTCAGAAAAACAATAATACAGTACAAAATAGTGATTGCAATAATGCAGTAATAATAAAAGTAGATACATGCAGTTCTTTACTGTACCGTCGAGCAGACAAACCACTATAGCCACACAGTGTTTTCACAAGCGTCACAAAGAAGTGCATGTCTTCGTTTTTATGCACTATTGTATTCAACCCAAAGTTTTTATATAATAGGATTTGTGGCAGTCCATTCATATGAATGAGGTGTCCATAAGTCAGACATTCTTAACCTGGGGACTGGCTATATATAATTTATTTGTAATGCAACAATCTGGTCTTCTTGAATAGGAATTCTGTGCACTTGTGCCCTAAGTGAACTTGAGGTAACACTGAAATAAGTCAGTCATTATTCCATCATGAGTGACATTAAAAATGTCCCTGGCGTAATTAGCTCCATATATTTTGTCAGTAAATATCAGGAATATGTAAAAGATAGAGAAAAATGTGCATTGTTAATTAGAGCGCTGTTTTCTTGACTAAATTTAAGCGGAAGGCTTGAAATAAAACCTAATGATGTACACAGATGTACTACGCTTCCCTAACCCCAGTAATGAGAACCTGATTCATCCGTAGTGCCTGGCTTTATTGCCCTTCAGAGCACGGCTGGACAGAGGCATCGTAAAGCTGGCAGCATGAAGCAGGGGTGTAATGTGATCTCGGCGGGCCAATGAGCACGAGGGCTTCCCAATGAACTGGGCAACCTCCAAAGCCAAGGGTATTTTCACAAGGCCTTTGCACCGGGCTGGAACTTCAAATAACCCCACGAAAAAGGGCAACTTCAAGGAGAGGAAAGAGAAAATTAGCCCCCTGATTTACAAGCAAGATGATGGTTTTGCAGAATGCGATGGCAATCTCATGACAAGGAAATGCACCGCTGAAGAGATGTGACATTGCTGGTGAGAAAATGTCATTGTGAGAATATTATCATATAGAAGGGTGCAACCAATCACCCTGTTCCTCACAGATCGGTTTTGTTTGGTGGTATTGTTCATAAAATGAAGCCTAGATTTCGCCTTCGCATAAATGTCCATTCACCTTCCAGGACTGCTTATTCAATACAGATTCATCCCAAGAAGCACCATGGAGCGAAATACTGTGGACAGGATATCAATCCATCAGAAAGTGCACACACACACACACACACAGACACACACTATGAGCAATGTTTTTGAGCCAATCCTCCTAAATGTACCAGAAGTGGACTAAATTCTCTGGGAGTCTAGGCTAACATGGGTAGGACTCTTCCCCCTAAATGTGCCATTTGAGCTATTTCTTGGAGTCCAAAGACAAAGGGGAGATAATTAAAAATGATGGAACATCAATAATGTGCTAATCAAAGAGCAGAGTTCCAGTGGAAAGCCTCACCGTTCTGTCAGGGGGCAGGAATGCTGTTGATAAAATCGCCGATGGGGGGGAAGGGGGGTATCGCACTGCTGGGATCAATCGGTGAAATTTAGGAAGTTTAATCGTTCCCTCTTTTGTTAAGGTTAGTCTTGAATTTTTCTATACGCCGCTCGTGTATAATCGGGTTCTCTCCACGTTCCTTCGCAATTTGTCTACCACCCTTGCAGGATAGTATCAAAGACACCGGAGCTGAAAAGTTCGTTTTGTATCTTCTGTGTGGCTACTCTGTGCTGCCTGGCAGTGAACCGTTACCTTCCATGCAGACTAATCCATTACAGCCCAGACGGGGGGCAACTTCGCCTAACCTGAAAGGAGAAGAGCACCGACAGAAAACCGTCTCAACATGGGAATAACATGCAAACTCGAAACACACTGAGGGATTCGAGTCACCCAAACTAGATGCAGGGAAGCTACAGTGTCAAATGGACCATTTCAGCAGCAACCTGGTTGGACTGTGTACGAATGTTTGGCTCTGTCTGATCACACCCCCCTTAGACATTCAGCATATATTTAGTTTTAACCCCCAGAAGGCTTTGGCTGATTAATGCTGAACATCACATAGACATTATCATGAACCCGCCACTGGCCAACGGCCATCAATTTTATTAGAGCCAAACTGCAGTTCCCTCATTCAGACACCAGGGTGATGTTTGCAGACAGATTTAATGCAATAATTGTGAGCGGAAGTGCAGCCAAGTGGCTGTACTCTAACCATGACTTACTCCAGCTGAAAATGTAGCATGTTGGTGTGGTGTGGTTGGTATGTCTTGCCTATCGTCCATCATCAAACAGATTTTTAGACTGAGATACAGCATTTTAAATGCAATGGTAACTCCAGGTATCAATGCAAGCCATGTAAACACAGGTTAAATCAATGAGCCCTAATGAGCCCCATGTTACATGGTGCAGGATAGTAGCTTTTTTCAGCTTTCAGTGAATCTTTTCATTCATGGAATATAAGTTCCTCATGACCCGGCCCAGGATAAGGGGTTGGACGAGGCATGGATGGCTGGATGAATGAATGGCTGGATGGATGAAAGAATGGATAGATTGATGGATGAGTAGATGGGAGTACAAACTATAAAACTATTAGATCAATTCAAATCAATCTTGAATTTGTTCACCTAATATTGCTGTGAAAGTGGACAGTCAGATCTTACCATGCAAAAGAAAAATGTAAAATATAACCAGGTAACTGCATTTTAGATTCCCCACAAATTTCAAATTTGCAGTGTTGACAGATTTCCTTCACCATTTTGAGCAGTGACAAAATCATCGTAAAGTTTTCGAGGGAGGAAAACAAGTGGCCCATATAAGTAAATACAATTTATTCAACATTTAACAAAGGCAAAGAGTCATAACTCAAAGTAAATTAACAATGAGCTGTTCCAGCCTTTTCCCTTCTGTATATGACAAATTGGGTCATATTAACTGCAAACTGCCACCGTTGCAGGTTTTAGGATATTCTAAAATGCTAAGCAGAGGTAATAAAAATGGAAATACTCTTAATCAATCACAGGCATAGTGCTGATTTATCAATTAAATGCAGTCCCACTGGCTTGAGGTTTAATAGTCATTCGATGTGAGGATAAGGTGGATGTGTGTGGAGAATCCAGGTCTGCTTATGTAACCACAGAGCTCAGATAATATTGTGAGACTGTCTGGCCTTGTTTATGCCCAAGAGGGCCAGTGAAAGAGGCAGCACACAGATAACTGTCAGGCATGTAAAAGTCAAGGCTGTTTAATGTTCACATGACTCCTTACCAGCTGTTATATTTCTAAAGGAGAGCGACAGATATGGCATTCTTCATTAAATAATGATATTTGCAGGCTCTCTTGGAATTCTACAACACACGTAGGCTTCCAGCAATTTCATGCCCATTTTCTTTTGCCAATTTAGGGTATAGGGAAACCTTTCAAGAAAAATGTTCTATGAAAATGTGGTAACACTTTACTTGTTGTGCACAGATAATTTAATATGCTATTACTGATGTATTAATTAACCACAAATAAGTCTTAGTTACAGTACTGATCTTATGTTAATTCATCATTAATGAATCATGATGCATGTTTGGTCCCAAGCAGTTACTATATTTCTTATTGTATTTGTTAATCCTGTAAACCTTTGTGAACTACTGAAGGAACAACTAATGAATAAAACAAATTAAATACTGATTATTTTTGTTCATTATTAATGAACCATGACATGTCTTTTATCTTAAGTAACATCAGTAGTAACTGAAGAGTTATTCATGTAGTATTTGTGCCCCGTCAAATAAAGTGTTACCAAAAAGGTTTCTAAATTATTATAGTAACAGATATTGCAGCAATAAATCCCAGGATTTCCGTATTCATGCAGTGTCTAGACATCATTGTTGTTAATCTGTATTAGGGCTGTCACTTTGCATTAGCACTCTTCATATTTTTCTTTATGGTGTTACGTACTATTTTCTCACTTCACCTTATTTTAATTTATTCTCAGGCAGTGTCAGTTATCTTTTAATCTGGGATTGAAGGAGGTCAGTTATTGACCCCCTTTGTTGTAACAACTGCAAAATCAAAGGGAGCATCAGCCCATTAAACAGATCTCCTCGCATTGTTTCCCTTCATCTTTATGACATCACTAAGCTCTCCATGTGTTATGTTTGCTTAAAGGGATCAAAGAGCTTTCTCAGTGGCCTCTCCAGTCTAGCAAGACGATAACACTGTGTGACATACGCATCTCACCCAGCTGAACCAACGTGAAGAGTCCCCACCGTCATCACGTACCCAGTGCTACATGAGATTGAAATGTACTCTGAAACTTTTTTTTTGTCTATATATATATATTTTTGCAGACAGTAGTATTCATTCTTCAGTATTGTTGCATATAACAGGACCTAAATTTAGGTTACAAATTCTGACATTTGCATCAAATGAATATCAATTTAATATTTTCATTAACATCTGATTGAACTTAAAAATAAAATTAAATGATCCGTTTTTTAACTTTAAAACTGAAAATTTAAGCACCAATCGCAAGCTAAGTAGCAGTAAGGTAGTACAATGCATATGTATCTCAACTTTGTTATTTTATCATTCATACAAGCAATAAATGATGACATTCACTTTATCTTAGTTTGCAATTTTACCTTATGGAGTTACGTCAATAGTTGGAAGATGCTATGAACTTTCTAGGTTCTTGTTGTATATTCTTGTTCTAATTCTAAGTCAGGATGGTCTGTTTTTTTATGGTGTACTTTATTTTAAAATTAAAATGCGATCCCATGGCTACACATGCTTTATGGCAGCAGCATTTAGTCTAAATTGCTTTTAAAAAATGATTACGCTTGCTTGGTGAGACAGCCTTTCTGATAATGTGTCCTACGGGGGACATTTTAGTAATAGCATGCCTCTGGGCGTAAAAGTGAATTATATTTCTGAAGATAATAAACAAACAATGAACCGGCTCCACATCCCTGAAAGTCTAGAAGGGTTGGAAGGGTAGATGGCAGGATTTGTGTATGTGCTTAGATTGTCTCCCTATACTTTGAAATATTTTTGTACATGACACATGAGCAGCAACACAGTTTAACTTCTCCAATGGTGGGGGTTTTGCTTCTGGTTTTGGCTGGGTGGGGTGTGTAGATTTTCCTCTTGTTTACTTAGAGTGACCTGATAATCCATGTCAGGCAGGACACTTTGAGCTAGGACAGGATTTGTAGGCTACCATTTCAATAAAAAGAACCTGAATTTCACTTAAGCACTTCACCATTTGCTGAGTTCTTGCTGTTTGCTGATTGGCCAGTCTCCTATCATCATGCATGTGACACTAATGTTAGTGTGAAACTGCTGCATGAGTCTTTTGATAATGGAAACAAAGTCAGAGCATAAAAGGAGCTGAAATATTAACCAAACGGTTTCAGTTTTAAAGCTGTTTGGAAAATTTGAAGCAGCTCAAAGTGTCCTTGCAGACATGGATTTTCTGGTCACCCTAGTTTAAGAGAATTTCCTCTTCTCTTGTGTCTTAATTTATCATAGTGTGTGATTGTGTGCCCTGCAATGGAATGGAATCCTGACCAGGGTGTCTCTGCCTTGTGTTTTCTGTTACCAGCACCAGACTCACAGTGACCGTATTGTCTAAGCGGCTATGAAAAATGGATGGGCATGAACAATATCAGCAGCACGCAAACCAAATCCAGCCACGATGACATGATTGCTATGATGTAACATTACATCATCGCACCTAGTAATAACATGTGCATGGGTGCGTCGATTTGTAATGGCTCACAATGCATATCATTGCTACAGCTGCATGACATGTCAATCAAAAGGTCACAAAAGGAACAAAGAAGACCAGAGCCTGGAAGCTACCTGCCCTGTGTTTTGGTCAGACGTGCAGTTAATAAACACACCTTTGTATTATTGTATTTTTTTCTTTCTTTGTTTCACAATGCACAATGAGTTTTCCTGTTTGAACCATTTAATCAAAACAAAAAAGTTGCATAAAACAAAATACACATGCTTTTTGAATACATTTTAAAATCAGATATAGTTTACTTGAATTTAACATTATTTTATTAAATTTTTTAACTTATTTTGTAAATTATATAATAAAAGGTGAGGCATACACACATACACACACAGTACAACACATGTCTTGGTGTTCTCTGGGTCCATTGAAAGCCCGAAGAAGTAAATTATGACTGAAATCTCCCAGCAACTTGACCGATATCATCACAACATATCAAAGTGACACAGTCTCCTGTGAGCAGGATTCACTTAACAAGATGGGGGTGAACTTCGGAGAGCCACGGCCTCCCTTCCACCAGCACAACACATTCCGCAAACGAATCCCATTCCTCTTGTGGTTGTCACATGCGGCGACCGTGTCCAGTGGATCTGGGATTAAGTTGCCGAGGAACAACATCTGTGCCAAGGAATTTAAAGACCAGGAGATATACACTATTAGAACAAGTCTGGTGAAACCTTGGCTTGTTTTGTCAGGTCATTGATTTCCCGTAAATCACTCCTGAGCAGCTGAGAGGACCTTTACCATCGGCGGATGATCCAGAGAGGTGAGGCACCAAACATAATCACCTATAATCAAGCCCCAATACCACACAGAACAGGGCCTGTTTTATCCATGCTCACAGTCAACAGTGCAAGTGCATTATGTGATTCTTTAATTCCACATTAAATAATCACAATTTACAAAAAAATGTATTGACTGTCGCCTATGTAAATATAAATGCTGCATGTAGTGACTTAGTTAATGTTTTATTAATAGTGAGTTCTGCCCAATCAAAACGATCTTTAAGTCATTGCTAGGATCCGTTTCATTTAGTTTGATAAAATTTTATGATATAAAAATAATGACACATGCATCAATCCCATGACCTTCCCTGCCTGATTTATAATATGAATGTTTTTCCTGCTTCAGACTAAACACCTTTACGTTGCTGTTTTTTATTTTATTTTTTAATCGATATACAAGCTCACCAGACAAAATATCAAACATATATGAGGAATGCCGATATGTGCATGTGTGCTGTTCCAGACGTCTCGCACAGCCCGTGCCAGCGGCTTGACGTGCATCTTCATTCCACCCAATTCTGTTTCATTTTCTGATTGCCGTTACTCAGCCACAGCTTCCCTTTTGTGTCTTTCTCATGCACCAATTTCACCGATCAAACAAATTGCTTCGTTCCAGGTTATTAGAATCCAAAGATTAAATTCCACTCACAGGCCGAGTATCGTGCTCATAAATATATGATGAATTTTGAAAGAGATATAAATTGGTTTGGGCTGTTTTAAATTCCCCTGAATATTCAATATAGTGCTCTGCTGCCCAATAGAATAAGACTCTAGGGGGATGTGATGAAGGTGATGGGCTGGGCATTTGGATAAAGGCCAAGAGAAACACTCCGAAGTGTCAGACATGTGACCAGCAGTGACTTACCGCTATATCGCTATATGGGGGTGATGTCCTGCCCCTCTCAGCGGTTTATGGGCGATATAATGTAATCCCAAGCATCTTTAATTACATTGCCAGAGAAACTGCAAATGCACTGGGGCCGCTAGTACAGCTGATGCTCTGTTTTTTGGTTAACTGAGGACACGAGACACAAAACAGCCTCCCAGATACCAATGTGGGCATCTGAAAATGGTTTGCAAACATGAAATGCATTAATGGCATATAGGGTTTGGTTATATGGGAAGAAATTAGGGCCTAAAGTAAACTGAATTTGCTTATAAAGATTCTAAACATCTATTGTGGTTGGTGTTTTTTTCGATTTCTCTTGTTCTGTGTTTCAGTACTGCAGGGCCTCAACATAGTTTCGTTGTAATGCTGAACATTTAAAAATGGCCATTAATTTCGCTTTTTATAGGCACTAATACTGTAATACTGACTTTTCTTTGAATCGAGGCCAGCACTGCAGTCCCTGAAATTTCCACTGCCAGCGTCCTAGAGGGAGAACTCAACAATGTAAGCGATATAAGGCAACATGACACGACGAGGGCACCGCAGAAAGAGCAGATTTAAAGTTATACGACTTGGGGAAAACATACTCACAAATGCACACACGCAGCGAGACCTCATGCTAATTGGTTTCCTCTGGCCCTGCACAGACAGCACGAAGTTCTGAGCAGCGTTTTTTTCTACTCGGAAGCACCATCCGTAATGAGGAAACATCACATGTGTAGGGAAGCTAGATGTTCATCTCCGCAAAAAGCTCCAGCGTGGAAAGTCACAGGCCAGGAAACATGGAACTGCTCCCAGCAGGGGTTACGGCTGCCGGCTCGTTTAATGAGGTAACCACCTCAGAAAGGGCCCATTTGCATTCTTTTGATCAAGCCGTGCCGCACGCCGCCGTTATTCTCCGCTTTAATTTCTGCTTACTCTCACATTCTGCCCGTCATCTGCGTGTACAGTGCTGTTTGATCTTTGGGCTGTTAACACGATTCACCACGGCTCACGCCACATCAAAACGCACCACGGAATACCGGATTCTTTTGTGGTGTCAGGCGATTTTTCTGCCTGCCCTTTAAAACTAAATCTGAAGCCAGGTGTTGGATTTTTACCGTCAATTTCTTGGATATTTTGGTTATAATGAATAGAATATATCAGGAGTGTGCAGCTTTGCGGGTGGCAACTAGAACTGTTTCCTCAACACTCGCAAAGTGAAGGACTCTGTGTGAACTATGCATCTTCTCCCCATGTTATGTTTTCCTCACACATCCCAGTTTCCTTCCACAATCCAAAAAATCTAATTGGTGTGATTAAATTGCCCACAGAGTATCATTGTGTGGGTGTTTATGTGCTCTGCAATGAACCGCCATCCCGTCCAGCGCCAAGCCCAGCCTTGGGCCCAGTGCTCCCTGGGATGGTCTCCAGAACCCCCTATAATGCCATCCCTGAAGTTCAGGCATTCACGTCCAAACTGCACATAAAATACACAATAAATTGTAATGTGATATGTGTCAACGGTGAAGGCAGCCTATTATGTTTATAACAGCCATTTAATTGGCTGAATGTGTTTATGTTCCATTTAAATTCTCTAATGTATGAGTTAACTGATGCCGGTAGTTTAATTGATAAATCAAGTGTCTTGTGGTTTTGGATCAGGGAATTTGGGTGAACCCATTTTGGAAGTGTCATGGGGGGGATTGCCAATAGTATGAATAGACACTACATTGAAAATCACAGGGGAATACCCCTCTGTGTTGGAAGGATTGGTGTGAGCTACACCTGCCCACAGTTTAATTATTTTATGAAGGGGCGCTAAAATTATGTTTGATTGTCTCTGGCAAAGTATCGAGAATTTTTGGCTTATCGGGTTGAGTTTCTGTTTTTATTTTTAAATTTGTCTATTTAGCTAGTTATTTTTTTAATTAAAAAAAATACCTGAGGTTATTAACAACACACATCCCTGGACTCTTTGTCTGTGTCTGAATTCAGGGGCTGCATCCTTTGAGCTATTCAGTCTATGTAGCCTTTGTAGGCTGTGTCCTTCAAAGGTCCGCAGAATGAAGTATATTTGGGCTGCAAGGGATCTACCCGATGCATATCCAGATCGCATTTGAAGGAGCATTCGAAATCTGACAGCCTTGTCATATCGCTGTAACACATTCAGTCTCTGAATGCAGCCTTTGAAGAGAGCAGCGCCTGAATTCGGACATAGCCTTTGTTCCGCTTGCATGTTCTGTCGTCAACCCCTGAGTCAAAATTACCCACATACACAGACCCTCAGCAGCACGGTACCCAATACAGTCACACCACATTTGTGACACCCCCATGACTCTGACGAGGACAAGCAGTTAGAAAAAGGATATTGCTTTGCGTCCTGTGCTGGCTGGGATAGGCCCCCATTGACCCTGCAGAGGATGAACACTTAGATATTGCTTTGTGTCTTGGTGCTGCCTGAGATAAGCTCCAGGTCCCAGAAGCCCTTGATCAGGATAAACACTGGAAGGTAGATTCTTGGATATTTTCTGCTGCCTTGGTTCTGTTGTGGTGTTCATGCTGAATATTAATAAATCGAATAGAAGAGTATAGAAAAACAAACTGCTGGTGAGGATGATGATGATGATGATGATGATGATGATGATGATGATGATGATGACAAAATATAGACACCGGAGAGTCCGAACAAAGACAGCCATGGAAGCAATTACTCACACAATTTATCCTTCAGTGACAGCTTGAAAATCAGATTTTTCACCCGTCACTGCAAAGACACCCCTGTACCTATGTAGCATTGTATTTAAAGGGCCTCATATTGTCTGGGAAAATACATGCCATAACGTGACCTTTGACATTAATCATATATGCCGCGGCACTATGCTATGAATGACCCGTCAGCGATGTCGGCTACGCCTGTCACACTAATGATCAGACACAATTACTGGCACATCTGAATAATTTAAAATACACCTTATTCATTGTGGCACATCTACTCCACGTTTCTGTCTGTTAGACTCCATCGGTGATCCGAAATAATTTCAGTCCCTAGCGAGAAAATAAGTGGATTTCATTTCCGTGTCAAAGTAATATATGCATGAATGCTACTTGTAGGACAACAGCTAAATATGTTTAGTTTAAGAGGTAATATGGGTTGAATAGTTATATTATCTGGTTAACCTGGCTTAATTAAAGCATGAAACTCAGGGAAATGATGTTCAGACATGCTCAAAAATTAATATGCTTTGTGTGTGCTCATAGATATTAAACAGTCCAAACATTTGAAACCCAACCCTATTACGTCTGCCTGCCAGACACACCTTCTATTGTAGTAAAAATTGTCAGTGATGTTTACATATATGTACTAATAAAAATAAAATTATTGTCTATGTAGCTTTTCTGATTAAAATTTGGCACTTACGTACACCCCCTGGAAACTCACTACTGACAGAGCCCTCATTCACCAATGTAGCATCACATTGATGCTTAAATATAATGAGAATGGTAGTTATCATTACTATTTGTATTATGTTTACCTTGTCTGAGACCAAAAAGCCAGTAGATTATTTTAAATCATGAAACAATCAGCCGTGGAAGGTCTCACTTGACTGATGGCTGACTTAAAATGTGAGGTGTTAAGGGATGTTTTAATTGTTTAGCACTGAATTTCACCACGAGATTCTTGTTTGTGTTGTGATGCCACTGTCCTTGGTTATTTCTGGCGAACTCTGCGTGAAGTTAAACACCGCAGTGAATTGGCCCAGTATCTCGGCTCAGTTTAATTCTTCATCAAATTTGAGCACAGCACCTCTCTAACTCCCTACTACACATCAGATATGGAGAGAGCCTGCTAGTCAAGGAACAGAGACACTTTCTCTTCATCACAAAGAAACGTGCGCAGTGTTCATACTCTGCTACTTTCCTCACTGAAATTTGTGTTTCCTTGCAATATCAATTTCACCCATCATTTTATCCTGAACACAGAGCTCCATAATGAGTGTGTTAATCCAATGAAAGCAGACCTAATGAATAACCAAGTCGAGCAACAGGCAGCACAATGACTGTCACACTCATGCACGCGAGGACCCGTCCAGCTGCACCCAGCTCCAAATGACAGACGAGGCCTTCAGCCCAGTCCTTTGTTATTCTGACCAGTGATTGGAAGAATAAACCCTTTCTATTATGATGCTTGGAAACCCCTTTGTGGTCTTTCTCCCGAGGCCAATGCGCAAAAAGACTTCGAGGGGGGTTTGAAACCAGCACAAACGAAGAGGCATGGCTGACCAGCAGGAGGTTAACAAGCAGATTTCTATCGTGGGGCAGCCAGTAGAATGGCCCCAAGCAATGTCATGGCTGGAGTCAGCACCCTTGGCCCACCGAATTATGGCACAATGGTAGAAGATGTCGACTGGCCATGTTACGGACTCATCTCAGGGGAATTATCTCACAAAAGAGCCCAAGACAAGCATTGCCTTCCCATAAGGGGAGCGTATATCCCACAGGCCTCTCATTCAACCTCTGGGCTGTGGAGACATTCCAGTCGTGCCTAGTCTACTGGGAATATTTTATGGCTGATGTCATTGCTGTTTTTGCAAGTTGCAGTTTCTGCAGCAGAACGTGTGGCATTGTTTAGACCTTTAGGAAATGAGGAAGGGCAGGTAAGTGAATGCAGAGGCGCTAGAGAGCTACACCCTAGTGGGTGGCGCACACAAGCAAATTAATAAAGTTTCGGCATTAAAACGAAGCAGGATACTTTAATTGTTAGAAACGTTCACTTAAAGACGTTTCATTTAAATCTGGGTATCTTTACATATTTCTCATTGCATATATATCTAGGAAAATAGTTGCATTGTATACTGGTGCAAATTTGCATTAGTTTCATCAATCTTTATGCTTCAGCCATTACTAGTACTATTTGCAAAATGTTTGGAAATTAAGATGTTATTGGACAAATAAGCCTGTTGTCTATATAACTTATTAGAGGACCAAGCACCACTGGTGCTGGATCCTTATTTATTAATTTTTTTACCTTGGTTTTTGATATATTTATTTGCACCATGTATTATAATAATGGTACGTCCTTGGACCTATGTAAATTTCATTAATGATAAAGTTGAAAGGTTTTTTTTTCGTAAAAAATTAAAATATACATAAAAACTATAGCAATTCTGTGTCCAAAATTTGTGTTTATTTGTATTTAATTCTAACTCATATTGGTTCCAATTGACTGCAGACTGAAAGATAAAAAGCTTTGAAGTTCCCGTCTGTTTTATTAAAGTGAAGCTCAGAGGCAAGGGTTAGAACCAACACCTACTTAATAAAAACTGCCAGCACAACATGAAAGCTAACTGCTGAGAATAAAAACCTTGCTGGGATTGATGGTCCTGGCATGTTGGGTGGGGGGTTCTTTTCAGAGGGAAATTATGCAAATTTAAATCACCATAAAAACACACAAGGCTGGTCTTTTCCCTCCTGCGTAATTAAGCCTTGCATGCCTGCCTTGTCATTTTCAGCATGGCCAAATGGGATGCAAATCAGAGGCCCATTGTAGGAGTCTGGGATGCTACCTGGAGTGCACTCTATCTCAATATAGCAACACAGGAGAGCGACGTTACCTCAACAGCTGCCTCAAAGGTTCCAGCCAGAAGCATACATTCTGTATCGATCATGTTTAATCAACAGTGTTTCATAGAAACATTTCAAAGCATTAAACTACTTTCTTAAATAGGATTTCAGGAGTTTTCAGATTATATATGAATAGAAATTTCTCAAGTTCTTTCTGTTTTTCAGCTTCTTAATTCATCTGTTTTCTCAGCTGTTGCCCACATATGATCACATGAGACCAGCTGTTTTGGATTTTTTGTTTTCCTTTTGCCTGTCTCTTAAAATTGCTGCAATTTGCTATGGAAATGTTTACTAAAACTGAAAAAACGATCAAAGAGGTTTCTGGATTTTATGGTAGCACCTTTTTTGTTAAGTACTTTGTTAAGTCCTTTTCCAAAACAGATGCAAACGATTATGACAGGGATGATCGGACCATGGCTCTCTGGGTCAAAGGTCACACCCTGCCTTACCAGGTTTAACACAGTCCACGTTGTGTTGGGTGTCAGCTGTGGCTGGGTTATGATGTCACATGCCCTAGAGGTATCACTAGTTTCTCTTAATGAATAAACAAAGCTTTGTTGAATTCAGAGATGGCACAGACTTCTGTTGACCTTGCATGACTTTGTTATTTATCAATTCCAACAGCTACTCTGAAAGCCTGCAGTAATGTTTGAAAGAGACTGGAGGAGGCGAAAGGGGAATTGAATTCTTTGGTCTGTCCATTCTGTAGACCCCTCTATGGGATATCTAGTCTAGCTATTAAACACAACACCTAGATAGTCATTAATAACCATAACATCAACTCAATGGGATATGCTAAGGGGTCATTCATTTGAGTATTCAGCTTTGATGGCTCTGTTTGAAATGGAGTGAAGCAGAAATGTTAAAGGAAAAAGGAAATGTGAAAGGAAACCAAATCAGACCTTCGTTCTGCAGTAGCCTGACAAAGCATATACGATTCTCCTAGTGCACAGCGATCATTTTGCACAGACTGCAAAAAGTACAAACAAAAGAACCATGCCACAATTTGAAAAAAAATTAAATGAACTCCTCATTCACGTATCTCACATCTTCAACTGCAGATCATCCGTTCAGGGACTCAGACAGAGTCCATTAACTCCTCTACTGAGAAGACATATTTTCATAGATCAAATAAATGAATAGGTTGTAGTGTTTTGTTTTGAATATTCTGAGTGGCGATTGTACTCCAGAAAACAGGCGCATGTAAAAGATTAGGTGAGTAACAGAAGTCGAAATGGAAAATGAATTTTGTAGAAACCAATAACTAGCAAAGTCAGAAGACATTTCAAAGCATCATCGTGTGCTTTCGGCAAAGGTCAATATGAACACAAATCAATAAAACAACAATGTAGACAGATGCTGGTGAAGAAACAAAGCTGTTGAGAATCAAGGTCTGTTGAGGCTCCATCCAGATTTTAACAGACACCATATCCCACAGGGTCTATGAGTATTACAGGCCTTTTAACAAAATGATGACATATGGAATGGAACATGGCCAGTTTTCATCACAAGAATATTGGTGTTTACATACTGTAGCTTTTTGGTAAATCTGTAGCGGAGTTCCTCTTCAACTTTTCTGTATGTTTCTGAGACCATTTGATGCCAAATGTGAACGCGTCATGATAGCAGAGAGGACAGACAGGGCCAACTGAGAAGGCGTACGTTGATTCCATTCATCCAGAATGACAGAGGAAAAACAATCCCAGCACATGTCAAACTCATGATTGCTGGTGATGCAGATTTGTGTCAAGACAGGTGGGGACACTGGGCCAAAAGAGCAATGTGGCATTTAAGTAACTAACACTGTTAGTTGCCATGTTTCTGTCTCAACTTGGTTAATCTGGCTAAACGCAGATGAGGCAAATACAACAGCAGTAGCAACAAGAACAACAATAATAATCATTCATTGTAGGAAATAGCTGTTTATTCAATAAGTATAATAAACACATTTGCAATGTAATAACCAAGCAAATATATATAGCAACTAACCAGAGCAAGAATGCAATGCAGTTTGGTGGTAAGTGCACAAGTAATAAGAAGGTTTTAATAGATACAATTACATTATCATTGTATTGTTGCGTTGTGTTCTTTATATACCCGGCCTATAAGTGAAATGTTATAGAGATTGTGACCTATCACTTGGCCAACAAAAGATAACATAAGTGAAACTCAGTTTTTGTTCAGTAAGCCCACAAAGCCATTCTTTCCATTCATTTTTTTGGGGGGATGGGGGCGGATTAGCTGCAATTTATTCTTCAAATGACACAGGAAAGCAAATACAGAGGGTTAAGATGTGGGATTAGCCATTGGCTCAGCTGGGCTTGGCTGCCAACTGTCCAGACGTTATAAGTACGTCCGCAAAAGGGCTGCCTGGCTCGCATTTCGCAGTAATTGTAGGGTAGATGACGAAAGCTGCAGCCTATGGGATAATGAGAATGCTGGGTGTTTAACAGCACCAGTAAAGCCCTTCACACTTGTAATAAAGGTGTCCCCTTAAATTGTGCAGTTCAGCTCGAAATAGGCGCATTTGCGACAAACTGCAGTGGTTAGGCATAAATGTGGTCGATGTGTCACCAGCAACCGAGTGATCAAATGTAAACATTTGCAAACATTGTCTAGAGTATACTTAAGGATGTATGCAGTGTTACCAACTGGGGTATTATGGGAAACATGATTTCTTTTTGCTGCAGTGGTACGTGCCGTGCACCGCTGTGCTCTGCTTGCAAGGATATGAGGAAATCCTTTCAAAAGAGACAAGAGAGACTATTCTCAAAAGGCAAGTGTGCCGTTTCAGACCGTCAGAGAGTACAAGAGCGAAAGCTTCTCCACCATTTCTTACGAAAGAGAAGAGTGTGATGGGGCATGCAGATTGGGTATGATGGTCTCTGTTTCCAAACTAGCTTTGGTACGACCCTAGAAAGAAATGGGACCTTTAAAATAACCAGGCCAACCGATTTTTAAGGTTAATCCCATCATATAAACCCCCAAACCAGATAAAAAAAGACAGTAATCTACTCTTCAACAGCGCACAATAATAAGTGAGCATGATGCGATGGGTCTCCATTGAGTACAATGTGTGCAATTACTTTAATGGCACTTTAATGATAATTCTGAAATGAATAATTAGCATCTTTATGGAGATTTATTCTTTATTCTAGTTGTTTTGTCTGTGGTAAATACAGCAGCATAAATTTACACATATTTCTAGGTGTCAGTGTTTTATGATTTGAATCTTGTTTCCATGCTTTAAAATATTTCTTGTATTGCTGCTATCTGTCTGTGTCACACAGCCATGCGACAGCATGCGGGGGAGGAATGCATTATCTGAGTGATGGATCAGTATCAATAGTTGGGGGGAGCCCCAACCTCGCCCCCACCCGCCTCCGCACCCCCTGTTATGGGATGCACGGGATCTCTCCACCTACCTGCAACTGCCTGCTTCACAGCAAGTTTCGCGGTGACAGCAGCGTTCGAACAGCCCGGCGAGACCACCAGCTACGGCCATGTGCTGCCCACGACAGGCTCTGCTAAAAGCATGGGGAGAGACTTTAAGCACAAAAAGATGACTGCTCTACTAATCCACTATGTGCAGACATTACACTGCGGATTATTTCATGCAAAGGGATATTGATTCAAATATTTTGCCTATAGGGATATAATTTAGAATATCATTCAATTTTTATAATCATTAATGCATAGAATCCAAAGCTAGTCCAAAGCACAGAGTGGCTATCCGCTGTCCTGTATTACTATATGACTAATAGAATGTATTGATTTTAGCTACATGCCATTTTGAGAATCAATACCCTCAGTTTCAAAACCAGCAAGATCCAGGTTTGAAAACAAACTGTCTTTGTTTTTAATGAAAAAAAGGCAAGTGTTGCATTCCATTTTTTATTTTGACATGTTGTGAACTGCATACTTAATCCTTGATCTCTAACCATAAGGTTTATGTCTGTGTTACATAGACTACACAGCTGCTTAGTCACTAACCCCATGGCCTGTGGGCTTTTGGGTCCAGGTCCCACTAGCGGCTGTGTGTCTGTGTGTGTGTGGGGGGGGTTCATGTATATAGTACAGTGTGGGGACCAATATCCTCAAAATGAAATAAAATCATTATTAGTTGGGACCAATATATACAGCAATATTTTGTGTGAATTATTTGCACATATAATTTTCCATATTTTACATAGCATATTTATAATTTCTGGCCTCCTATAATGTCATGTGCACTATGTGTGGTTTGTATTTGCACTCGTGCACTAATCTGCACTTTTCCCCTGTAATTGTGTACATACAATCCCCCTATCTGTCTTAAGTTTGCAGCAAGGTCCTGAGGGAATGACGTCTCATACCACTGTATCCCTGTGTATAGCAGGCATGACAATAAAGTCCCACTTCAGTTGAAACTCCATTTCAGAAAATCTATAACTTCAATCAGAAACCTAAAAATACCAAAAGTCTTGTATTTTGTTTGGCTACTTATGGTTAAGGTTAGGGTGGGTAGGGGTAAAGTTTGTCATTGTTGGGAGTAGAGTTTTTCCCATAGAAATGAATGGAGAGTCCCCATAAAGATATGAATACCGATCTGTGTGTGTGTGTGTGCGTGTGTGTGTGTGTGTGTGTGTATGAAATCCTGTCCAGGGTGTTTCTCTGCGTAACGCCCTGTGCTTTCAGGGATAGGCTTCAGTTCAATGTCAGCATTACCCTGCACATTAATGTATTCAAGGTATTAAATTATTAATAATTTTCTGAATGAATTCAGACAGATGCATCTGGTCTGTTATAGAAGTTCGCTCTGTGCTCTGCATCTTCACTCCTTATGCATTCGCTATCGGCCAATCAGCCACCTCATGGCAGGCAAAAGCTGCAGCAGTACAAGGGAAACACGTAGCAAATTTTTACACCATTATCAAAACTGATCCCCCATTTAAAGCAGTGAGATAACACTTAGGGAAAACTGCCCCCATCGATCGAGATAGTGGTGGAACAAAGAAAAACAATGATGTAATGCTGCTCTAGAGTGACTCCGGGCAAAGATCAACCCAAACACAGACTACGGTGCTTGAAGGCAGCAGACACAGGTTTAGCACAGATTGAGGATCTACTTGTAAGAATTAATAGGCATGAAAGGATTTATTTGAAGCCAGTTATTCTCAATGCCACCCAAATGGAGCTAATGCTGAGCAATGCCTTGCCGACTGTACATTATATCTCAATTTTGCTCTAGTTTAAAATTTTCCTTCTATTTATGTGATCACTGTGAAACCCTTTGATCAATTTTAACACACAAAAAGACCCAGTGTCAATTCCAAACTAAAGGCTGACATTGTTTCTTTATAAAATTGGACCAAATAGACCGAATCCAAGTCTAGTCAAGGTTTAAGTCAGCAGAGTGACATGAATTTTTATGTATCCCACTGACTCACGTTGTTTATATCTGTAGTTGATTTATTTCAATGTTTTATTTTTGTTTTGCATAATGTTAAATGATAATGTTATCACATTTCCTGTGCAGTGATTTGCCATATTACAGAGTTAGGAAAACTGTATTCTGTCTCTTTACAGTCTTCATTTGCAAGGCCCATCAGAGGAAGTATGTTTAGGAATAATGACATTAGGATTAGTAAGAGGATTACATCGACCCCAAATCATGCGACAGCAGATGTCAGTGACATTCTTCCTGACATCAAGATGGTCACCCTAACCCCTGGCCAACCCCATATCAGTGCTGCGCCTAATGCTGCCCCCACCATAAAAATGTGCCCCTCTGGCTCATAAGCACAAGAGTTCTTCTGAGAATTAAACCGCACCCTCCCCCCCCCAGTCCTGGAAATACAAAAGGGACTACCTCTCTAATACTGCTCTTTCTTCACAGTCTGTCACCATAAATGGTAACGGGGGACGGGGAGGGGCATCTCAATATGGTGGGGGGCCAGAGCTCCCTGCTAATCGCTCATGTTATCATGATATGTATCTGACGCTTCCAAATTGATCTAGAATTCAATTTCTTCAGTGGTGAAAGCAGTGTAATGTAATCAAAGAACATGATCTCTGATTGAGCTGAAGCTGGATGACAATGTATCTGTCACATTACTGTTGATGATTCCCGCTGTTGAAAATAAAAGACCTGCGTTATCTTCATGTTTCAATAAATAAGTATCTGAAACATACCAGCTCATCTTTCTAAATCAAGTTTATCATCATTTTCGGATGTCTGCTTTTCCCATTCGGGGTCACGGGGTCCAAATCCGAACCCAGAAGCTACAGGCACAAGGCAAGGCACCAACCTACTGTTTGATTTGAGCATGTTTTTGAACCGTGGAGGGAAAGCGGAGTACATGAAGGAAACCCCACAAGGACAGCAGGAGAAGATACAAACTCCATACATAGGGAGGTAGGACAGAGACTCAAACCCAGGTTCCTGTGCCCTCACACCAACCCAGCATGCCTGACCCATATACTAAAAAGTTTCACAAAATTACTGCAAAATTTCTGTACTATATGGAATAAGCTCATCCATCTCTTCGCCTCAGCTAAACAAACACACTTACGCACATGCAATATAACAGAACATTTCTTCTCCTGCAGCAACTCCTTGGAAGTCTTTGAAGAACAAAAAACGGAGGCTTGTTTTTCCCGATACAATCAACAGAACAGTTCATGGGCTGCTGCATTCATCCTGGTATCAAAGGCGCTGCTTTCTTAACTTCACAGGACTTCTGCCCTCTGTGGCTGAAAATGGTTCAGTCTGTGTGGTCTCAGGCCTACAAAGAAATTTTGTTGATGTACATTATGCTTGCATACACTGTGTGAGGCTCACTCTGGACTGGAAAGAGTGTGAACAGAATGCATCTGGTCTTTGGTTAAATATTTAAAATTGCTGGATTATTAGGCTGGTGTTGCAACTTCCTCTCTGTATTCATTCACCTTGACAGAAGACAGAAGCTGACGTATCCCTTCAGCATGACACTCAACAGCATCTTTCAAAGATTCAGTTCACAAACTGCACTTGGATTTAACAGATTCAAAAGAAGCTAAAATCTAAGGTAGCTGTTAGATGTGCTTAACCTTAAGTCAATAAACTTGAAGGGTAACCCGTATTCCATCAGGTCACATATAGCTTAATTAGAGACTTATTTAATTGATGAGTAATGACTACATTGAATATGCATGGACTGGTCATCAGAAGTTTCCCAGTGGTCCGGTTTTGTGAGGGCCAGTCTTGCCCTGGCATTATATAGCCTAGATACCAGGACTACCCCAGCATTATATAGCCTATATACCAGGACTACCCCAGCATTATATAGCCTATATACCAGGACTACCCCAGCATTATATAGCCTATATACCAGGACTACCCCAGCATTATATAGCTTATATACCAGGATTACCCCGGCATTATATAGCCTATATACCAGGATTACCCCGGCATTATATAGCCTATATACCAGGACTACCCCAGCATTATATAGCCTATATACCAGGACTACCCCGGCATTATATAGCCTTATATACCAGGACTACCCCGGCATTATATAGCCTATATACCTGAGCTGCCCTGGCATTATATAGCCTAAATACCAGGACTACCCCAGCATTATATAGCCTATATACCAGGACTACCCCGGCATTTTATAGCCTATATACCAGGATTACCCCGGCATTATATAGCCTATATACCAGGACTACCCCGGCATTATATAGCCTATATACCAGAGCTGCAATGGCATTTTATAGCCTAGATACCAGGACTACCCCGGCATTATATAGCTTAGATACCAGGACTACGCCGGCATTATATAGCCTATATACCAGAGCTGCCCCAGCATTATATAGCCTATATACCAGGACTACCCCGGCATTATATAGCCTATATACCAGGACTACCCCGGCATTATATAGCCCCCAGAGCTGCGTAACCTGTCAGTCGATCACAATGTGATTACAGAAAATGATGACTGGATAATGCTTTATTTCACTGGTGGCCAGTCACTTGATCGTGATCAGTAAAATATACTAAGTGCATATACCAAGTCATTCCTTCATGCATGTCATTCATGTTGTTTTGCCATATTCACTCACCCTGTTAAAAGCTCCTATTTCATTGTTCTTTTACAGATTACTCTTATTAAGAATCCCCAGCCCTCGGTGGACACACTCTTGGCATAACCTAGGGTGAGGGGTTTGGATTCCACACCTGCTTTGTATTTGTGTGCACATTACATTCTCCCCCCATGCTGCCTGCATTTCTTCTGGGGCCTCTGTTTTCGTCCCAGCTGTCTTGCAGCCAAATGTACACACATACACTATCAGTTGCTCATAGTGTGTGCATGTGTGCTTTGCAATGGACTGGAAACCTGCTAGCTGCTGCCTGTGCTGCCTACTGCCCTGTGCTGCGTACTGCCCTGTGCTGGCTGGTGCCCTGTGCTGCCTACTGCCCTGTGCTGCGTACTGCCCTGTGCTGGCTGGTGCCCTGTGCTGCCTACTGCCCTGTGCTG
>JAODUD010000117.1:10240997-10260541 GCA_026784285.1 Stomatorhinus walkeri
GGAGCGGGGGTTGGAGGTCAGCCCCTAAGCTGGAAGGTGCTTCCACGTGCTGACGAAGGCTGTGGGGATCAGCGAATATGGCACGGTGGTGATGCTGTTCCAGGTGTCCAGCGTAGGGTCATAGCAGTCCAGGGTTTTGCACCTCTGCGTGCCAAAGTAGCCACCCACCACGTAGAGCTTGTTCCCCGATGCCACTGCCTGGCAGCTCATGCGCTTAGCCGTCACGTCGCCCACCTTAGTCCATTGGTATGTCTCGCTGCTGAACTTGTAGGCGGAGCACGCGGAGAACTCAGTGTCCCCACCCATGACGAAAATCTGGCTGCCCAGCACGGCGGCAGCCGTGTAGCGCCAAGGCTGCGGGCACGTGGCGGGTACGGTCCAGCGGTTCTCCAGCGGATCATAGCACTGCACCTTGGGCAGCTTGTCGTGGCTGACGCTGGTACCCCCAAAAGCGAAGAGCTTCAGCTTGACGCTCACCACGGCTGCGTTGCTCACACCCTCGCGGAGTGGTGCCACCATGGTCCACTTGTTGGTGGCGGGGTCGTACTGCTCCACCTGCTTGAGCGACACTGACGGGGAGGCGGGGAGGCAGCCGGTGGCCGCCGTGTGCCCACCCACCACGAAGAGGCAGTGCTTCAGCTCGGCAGAGCCGTGCCCGAACCTGGCGATGAGCATCGGGGCCGCCTTGCACCATTCCTCGTGCAGGGTGTCGTACACCCAGACGTCTTTCGACACCCCGTTTTCGGAGCCTCTCCCTCCGGTGACATAGACCTTGCAGCCAATGGCGCAGGCACTGAACTCCTTGCGAGGGCTGGGGATATCGGCTTTGGGGATGATCTCTTTGGCTTTCTGGTCCACGAGGTACAACTTATCACACATGAAGGTCTGACCTCCTAGCAGGAAGAGGGCATGGCTGGTCTTCCGGGGCCGGGCGCACAAACTCGTGACGACGCCGTCGTTCTGCAGGATCTTCAGCTTGCACCGTATCGCTTCGTCCACCAGCTCCTTGCTCTTGACCTGCTTGTTGATGAGCTCCTCTGTGGACACGTTCTCCATGAGAAAGACGGCGGGCAGGAGGGCGAGTCTGACAGTGCGCAGGAGCTCCGGGAGGTGGCAGTGTCTCCGCTCCAGGTCAAAGTTGACCCAGTTGAGGGCCGACTCGTAAACAAGCCGCTCGTCCTCCGTCTCCAGCTCCTCGTGAGAGAGCAGCTGCACCAGTATGTCTTTGGGCAGCTGGAGGAAGTCCTCCGTCTTGCATATGGTTGGGAAGTTACTGAGGCACATGCCCCAGGAGAGCTCGGACAGCTTGGCGCACTGGTGAGCGTCGGAGAGCAGAAGCATGCCCAAGCAATTGGTGGGGTGCAGGTTCTTTTCCAGGAACTCGGCGCAAGCGTCTCGGATGTCCTGGAACTCCAGCATGTCTCCGGCCTCCAGCAGGGACTCTGCGTTCTCCTCATTGATGATCACCCGTGATGAGTAGGCATAATCCAGCAGGAGCTCCAGCACCTCGGGGTGAATGGAGTCGTGGAAGTTGACCTCTCTGGCCTGGCTCTCACGCAGGCCACCACTGAACATCGCCTCAAAGTAACGGCTGCAGGCGGCCAGTACCGCCCGGTGGCAGGGGAAGGTCCGGTTCCCGGCGTGTAACAAAACGTCGGTGAAGAGCCTCTGCTGCCGCAGGGCATTAAGGTGCATCAGCACGCTGTCTGCGTAGGACGATTTATGGAACAGGTAGATGTTCATGGAGCTAGAGCTGGCCCGCGACTTGCGGTTCTCATGGACAATGATGGACATTTTCATTGAACCCTACATGAGAAGAAAGGGAGAAAAAGTTAAAATAATAAGCGCGAGAGTGAAATATTTAAAATATGCCTATATACTGGTAATGTTTAATTCCACTGCAATTTGGAACTGCAGACAATCGATATATATTAATAATTCATTTGCACAGAAGTTGCGGTTAACGCAGTAAAGCAGGGGCTCACAGGTGCCTTTTAGGTCTCAGTAACCAACTACAAGTACGATAAACATTTAAATACTCCGTGTACAGTCATTCTTATTTGACTGGCTTATATTAGCACTCAGTATCAACGTAAATAAATGAGTAACGCATAGTTTGTTTGAGAAACGAGTTAAAGCAGCAGGAAACGGAAGCGTTTCAGCCAAGTTATCGCCGTAACCTCACATTGAAGCACAGCAGCTTATACGCATTGCAAACAGCGATAAGACGGCTGCAATCAGCCTTTCACGAATATATACCGCTCATCTGATGGTAGCTGAATAGCGTTTATTATATTTTACATAACGCTATAACACGTTTGAAAATACTTAGATACATTCAATATACTTTATGCATTGTTTTAACAAATCTGTACAAAAGAAATAGCTTTTCCAAAATTATTTTAATGCGACATTACGTACCTATTAAGTTAAAACGGGGTGACGATTTACTGGCTTGGTAATTATACCAGCCCAATGAATAAAAAATTCAGGTAAATACACTTGATCTTGCAGACGGCTGCTGCACGTGACGGCGCAGCAGTGACGCTCATTGTTTAATTGCTTTCCTCATTGTCTATCTGATAATTAATAGATATTAGATAGTCATGAAAGGACTAGGAAAGCCACGCAGGAAGTCGGCGATCGCACTGACTAGCGCGGGTTTTAAACCAAGCCCGACCAGAGCGCCGATCGCAAAAGGCTTTTAAATGCCTGTTTAGGATACGCTGTAGATGCATGTAACGTTACCTCTGCGGGTGAAAGCAGGAGTTCAGATCGATAAATGGCAGCCTTGGAACATGCCACCTGGGGAATGCCACGATGGAGCCGAAACTGGATACTTCAGATTCCAGTTTCTTGGTTTGTGAGATGACTCGCTATTAAGGTGGCGTCTCCCTCGCGTTGGTCCCTTTTCCCTTCGTCGCGCGCTGCTATACAGCAAGGACGCAATGGCAGTTTATGTGGCTATCGGCCGTCCATGCAGCGGTGTATCTGGATGTCTGCTAAGAGACGATCTGAATGGAGTTTGTGGTCGCGGTCGTACTGCCCACCGCGCAGCCCTCGTCATTCTCCGGACCCGGCGCGTTGGGCGTGCTTTTACTGATCCACGGGCGGGACGGTCATGTGTGCGAGGCGGGCAATGGGTGGGGCATGTGTGAGACGGGTGGGGTTTGTGGTAAATGGGAGGGGACATGCAAAGCATCAGCGCGGCTGGGAGGACGCCGAAACTATCGGTAACAAAGGCAGGCAAACAGGCAGGCAGGCGTGCCCTCTCTGTGCAGAAGGTCTAGTAACAGAAATCTATACATGTTAAGTTCAGGTTCCTCTTCGGGACATTGCTGCCCTGAAACCCGATTCGCATGGGTGGGATGGATTTGCGTTGATAACGTATTGATTAAAATCGACAACAAAAATCGATGGCATGTTACCCAATTATCAAAGAAGCCTTAGAGTTTATGGGCATTATCCATGTAATTTCAGGTCGTAAATGGTATTTCTGAGGGTGGCATAAATTGATCTTTGTCGTCATGGAAATAAGGTAATTGAGGACTACCATAGTTTGTATGGTTAACAGGCGCTGAACCTTATTTCACTGGAGAACAATACCGGTAGGGCTCGAGAAGGGCTGACCGTTACATTTCCTATAATGGAGGGGAACCTTTAGGCCTGTTATTTGCTCTGGTTAAATACGCAAATTATTGCAATATCAGTTAAACTACACGTGTACGTCACAAACTTGATACCAAAATAATTTTCAGTTTTTAATTTCAATTTAGCTATAATTTCATGTTGCATCTTTTAAACGAGATACTGGGTACTGGTGGTTACAAAATGACTAATATCGCAACAGCGCCACCTATTGACTGGTTAATTTTTAAATAAACGTTTGCTATAAATATGTTCAATAATTACAAACGGCGATCATTTAGCAGAACTTTTTATTCTTGCAATACCTTTGTAACTACAATTCTTTGCATGTGCATGTATTTAACAATGAAGATACCTGGAGGGGCATGATTAAGGAGAATGTCCAGCCAGAATGAAACTGGAGTGGTGATTTATTAGATGTGGGTAAGCCATGGATTGTTCAAAACAAACACCATTTTCGAACACAAGGATGTTCATAAGTGTACCTGCTACCAGAGCATCCCAGGCCAAATTTCAATGATGGATTTTATAGTTGTGTCATCTGACCTGAAGTCGTGTTTTTGGACCCTTAAATGAAGAGTGGGATTGGAGCTATCAACAATCCCCATTTGCTGTGGAGTTGGATTCAGTACATGGGAAGGAGGTTAGATGAACCAATACCACCCAGATGAGCAGTCACCATTTTCTGGGAATGTCTGGCAGAAACTTTAGTGTACGCCTCCGGAAAAACTTATGCGGAGTGCCAAGTGAGGTCAAGGACACAATCTGAACAAATCATGTTCAAGGTCACAGTTGTGGAAGTGGCTGCAAAGAGCTGTGGTCAGAAATCAGTCTGTGAGGATAGCGACCATAATCCTTGGACCTGCTGGTAGATATCGGTGGTGAAGAAACCAATGTATGGGGGTCTCCTGGGATTTAAGCTAGGGAAGGATTTGTAAACTACCAGTTCAATTAAAATGACCAGGGAGTATTCCACAAGGCAGAATTTCCCAATTAGTTGCATAACCTAAGTCAATTGTGAAAACTGTCCAATAGGAAGAGTGGTTGGTGACGTTCCTGTTGGTCAGTCCTTATCTTTAGCACAAGTTGCCTGGCTAATGGAGAAATCCTGCTTTGTGCAATAACTCCCTGGATTTCACTTAAGCACTGAGTTCTTACTGTGTGCTGAATGGTCAGTCTCCTGTAATCATGCATCTGTCACTAATGTTAATGTGAAACAGATGGATGAGTCTCTCAATCAAGGAAACAAACCATTGAAAACACAAGAAGAGCTGAAGTATTTAGCCAAGAACAGGAGATTTTCAGTTTTAAAGGAGTTTGTAAATCTGAAGTAGCTCAACAGTCCTTTCTGGCATGGAATATGTGGTAACCCTATCCTGAGACAATAGAAAGGTCTGTAGCCAAGGCAGGCATGTAAGTGAAGGTTTATGCATGGGGGGGAGATTGAAGCGGCCATTGAGACAGACAATGCTTATTTGGAAAACCATTCAACAACTCGAAGGGAAGTGGGATCTTGCTCAGGCTGCCTTCAGCCAGGGAGGTGAAGTGCTAGCCAGCTCTGGGAACACTGACCAGCAGTGAACGGAACACTTTGAGGAACTCCTGAACCTGGTGGATGTGCCTTCTCACCAGGAAGCAACGTTGGAACCTTCTGGTGAATTGGAGTCTATCACTGTAGCTGAAGTCAATATGGTGGTCAGTGGCGTGCATGGTGGGTAGGATGCAGAAGTAAATTAAATCCATCCAAGGAACCTGAATGTTGTTGAGGTGACATAGATGATGTGCCTCTTCAACATGGGATGAAAAGTAGCCCCAGCCTGGCAAATGAGATGGTGGTCCATGTTTATAAAGGGGGGGCCAGAGGGTCTGTTTCAACTACAGGGGAAACAACCTGTGCCAGTGTGCTGGATGGGAAACGCCGCCCAGTGGCCAAACCAAGGATTGAGCATGAACAATCCATATTCCAGCCCAACTATGAAACAGTAAGTCAACTCGCATAGCTGTGTGAGGGTCTGTGGGAATATTGCGTGTAGACCGTGTCATTTGTAGGTAGGGAGAAGCCATATGTAAATGTGTCATGGCACAGGAATACAGGGAACTGGGGACAATACTGAATGATATTTGGTTGCTGTATGAAGGCAACAAAGGTTGTCTGCACTCTTGGTACAAAATTGAAGCTTCCCTCAAAGGTCCTTCATGTTTCCACTTCTATTTGTGATTTTTTTTTTAAAGGGACAGAAAGAATCTGCAGTTGTGACTGAAAGACTGTTTGCTATGGAGGGCCTGAACCGACATCCCTGTCAGTGGCAGGTGCTGCCATGCTTTTGGCCTCATCCAGACAGGAGGTCCCCCCACAGGGACATTGGACACACTCTCAGTGACCGGGTGAGGAGTTCAGACTTCCGGAGGGACCTTGAAACGTTGCCACTCATTCTCGAGATTGAAAAAAGTCCGGTGAGGTGGTTCTGGCATATTGCAAGGCTGCTGTTCCAGGATCATCCCACTGGGCAGAGAACCCAGGACAGACCCAGGACGTGCCGGAGGGATTATATTTCCCAGCTGGCCTAGGAACCTCTAGAGAATCCTCAGAATGAGCTGGAGTCTGTGGCCATAGAAAGAAGATGTTGGCATGCTACTGTATAGTGACCAGGAAACGGAGAAGAAAAATTATTAGAATTAAGTGCTGCATACATATGATCAAACTATCCATTTTGATCCAGATAAGCCATTTGAGGGTTTTGGTTTGATGACATGATCATAATTTTATCCTAAGAATCATGTACAATTTTTAATAAGAATTATACAAATGGGCAATTTACTAAGCATGCAAATTCTAATTGAAAATAACTGGTTAGTTTAATTTGCAGTACCATTATTAATCATTACATAGGAATAATTGGGGTAACCATCTAATTATTGTGTAGAACAGCGGTGCCCAATCTTATCCGCAAAGGGCCAGTGTGTATGCAGGTTTTTGGGATAACCTGTAGGTCAGCTCTTCAAACCCAGGTGTGAGGACTCTTCAGCTAATCAGTCCTCTAATTAGTAATCTAATTAGGGAGCTGCAGCAAAAACCAACATACACACCAGCCCTTTGCGGATAAGATTGGCCGCCCCTAGTGTAGAACAACATGGACTTTGAGGTACAATATGGAGGCAAGGATGTTGCTTATCGCCTGACTGCAGCTTGAATGCTTTTTGCCTGGGAGTCTGGAAGTTAGAGAAGTGTGCGTAGCCATTGGAATGAAAAGTCAGATGACCGTGAAACCGAAGATGGTCACTCAGATGCCCTGAAGTGTAGCTGATGGATGCAGAGATCAGCTGCTCACTGGACCTTGTGTGGAGTGACTCTTGGGAAGAAAGTCATGCGGACACGGTGAAGAGTTCTGAAGCAAAAATAATACTAACTGGAAGGTACAGGTACACAAAGGCATAAAGTGAATGTCTTAATGATGTTAAATTTGTTCATAATTTCTTCAAAGGAAATGAAAATATTTTCCTTTTTGCTGTTTTCTAACTTTCCTCTTGCAGATTTTTCTTAAATGTTTTTTTTAGTTCCTGAGTTATTGAATCGCACTACAGAATTTATTCAGCTGTGTGCGGTCTTCAAAAGACCTACTGAAAAGGAAGGTTACGCTAGGAAAAAAGAAGCAAATGTACTCATGTGAATGTGGACAAACCGTGTGTCGGAAAATGGTTCGTAGCAGGGAGATGAACTTTGGCAATTTGAAACATTTTGAAAGCAAGAGAGGGTGGCTTCATTTGTGATGAAAGCACAATTATATAATACATCCTTTTTGCAGTGACAGGAAACAGAATGGGCCACGAATAAGACTCTTGTGTAATACTGTGTAAAATACATGGATATTTAATCAGGAAGACATTTTTGTTATGTCGATTCATAGAATTACTCTTTGCGAATTTGTGTGTGAAATTTTGGATTGAGTTGAATGATGAAGTAATCACATTTCTCTGGCTTTTATCTAACTGATAGTCATTTCAGTTAAATTACACATTTTTAAATGTAAAACGCTTTGTATGTGGCGCCCCCTAGTGGCCACGTGTACAATATCCAAACTACTCATTCACATATGCCAATCTGTCACACACTTACACATTCTGGACAATCTAGAGACACGTATTTCCTTAAGGGCATGCCTCTGGGCTGTGGCAGAAAAGAAGAAAAGCCCATGGAACCTGCACAACAGGTTGAAAATATGTAAAATCTGCACACACACACACACACACACACACAGTTGGGCAAGTATTCAGATTCCCAACCCTGATGGTTAAGCAGCCACTGAGTCAAAATATCACCCACCATTCAGGTATTTTTAAACAATAGTTTCTCAGTGTTGGAAAATTGAGCATATGGTGTGTTTACACCCCACTCAGATGATGAGTAAAAACACAAAGAAATGCCCGTTTGAAATGAATTTATGGCAAAACCAGCTATAAAGATATTGCATGAATACAACATAAAAATATCCATCCATCCATTTTCTGTACCCGCATTTAATGGACAGTGTAATTAACTATGACAAACAGACATGCATTCCCCATGCCTGAATACTGCTTGTTCATGTATTTGCAGTAGGCTTTCTGTAGGCTTGATTTTAAAAGGAAAGTAGGTCATAAAAGTTCAGTAGAAACAAAACTTCCATTTTGTTGCATTCTCAGGACCTGTTCCTGATATTAATTGTTCTAGTGCATGTTTTCTCAACCTGATTCTTGAGGACTCCCAGCTCCCTCCCAGCTCTGTGCCAGACCACCCACATTCAAACATGGACTGTCTGGGGATCCCCAAGGACCAGGATGAGAAAGACTGTATCGACGCAACTGGAAATCTGTGTAACGAGGAGAGAACATGCAAGACTCAGGCACATGTAGCAAAGAAAGGATTCACACCTTCAGCCATGGAAGCATCAGAGACCAGTGCAACCCAGTAAGCCACCACAACCCTGTAAAAACATTTCCACATATGGGTCATGGAGATCCTGGAGCCAATCCCTGAAAGCATAGGGCTCAAGACAAGGCCATGCCATTGAGGGCATGCCAGGACACTGCTAGGTAACACTTCAATTTGTGTGTGTGTGTGTGTACACACACATCTTTACAGGGGATGGACAAAATAATAGAAACATCACAGTAGAAAAAAAAGACTTTAAACAAACAAAGCTACAAAGGTGAGTCATAATAGATAGATAAGCAGTATGTGTCAGCCATAAAACAGGTCTGACAATATGCACTTTAACATGTGGGTTTTCAAAGCAATATGAGGAAATTAGAAGTTCCAACGAGGCCAAAAAAATCAGTGTTTGAATTGTGGATGCATTAGTCACAAAAACTGTAAAATTATTTAATGTGTCAAGGGGAATGATCTTAAAAATCCTTAAGGAGCGGAGCCAGAAATCATAGCATGGGTGGGTCGACAGGAAATCAAGTGGACCGGTCCCATAACAATTCATTTGGCAACAAAATCACGCTGCACACTCAACTACATACATACACACATATGTATATAGCAGTTTTTAAATTATCTATGGTATTACTAAGATCAAATAAAAAAATCAGAGGAAGAAAAATCTATTTCCTTCACAACAGCACACTTCCCCCATCTTATATGAACACACACCTGTCACTGCTTTCAGACACCATTGTTTTACTGTTCTGTATACAGATGACAAACACATGCTATACAATCACAACAGAACGAATTAACAACCAGATTTAAGTACAACTCCATTGCTTGCTTTTACAACAACAACATTAGTGCTTGCAGGCAGCATTTCGAATGACTGTGAGTCTGACTGGAAGCCGTGGGAGGAAACAAACCCGTGTTATTTTTAAATAAAATTGAACACTGTGGTTTGTTTAGTCATGTCAACTAAAAGCAAAACAGCCTCGGGCTAGCCAGACTCTGCAGCTGACTTATGTCATGAACTGGTAGGTTTTCATTTTTTTAACAAATGTGAATAGCTAAAGGTACAATGTTGCCAAAACAGACAATAATTCAATAGTTACTATTTTTCTAAAAAGACTTAACTTACTCCTTAGCACCAGACAGAGCAAATTACAGGCTAGCTTTCGACATATTGGAACACAAGTGTTTCAGATCTATTTTATGTAAATGGGAAGTGTCACTGTACAGAGGTGTGTGCTAGTGTTTAGCTAGATTTATTGTTTGTGAAGAGGCGAGGTCATGTGATGCTTGGAAAAAAAAGCATTTCATTTTATTGGATAAGATGCTGATGTATCAGCCTATTGTATTGGACCTTTGAACCCACATATATATTGCATTTAGTAAGCTGAGTCTAGGAAATGGGTGTCTGCCATGAATCTTTGGTTGTAGCACAATGACCAATCAGGGGGCGTGTTTTATGAATATGGCTAAAATTAACCCACCTTCAGAGAACAGGCCTCAGCTGACTATTGGATCAACAGGTTGGTTCCAGCACAGAGAAATCATACGAGAGCATTTGCTGTATCACAAGGAAGCCAGGTTACACAAACAAATACTGTTAACCATAAGCACCGCTCAAGATAAAACAGCAACATAGGCCAGTATTGCTTAACCATTAATAACAATTCCAGTTTTACATTTAATGGATTATAATTCACCAATAGATTTTTAAAACCCCAATAAATGTTTTGAAAAGCTAAAAAACCAATTTCCCTACAAAAGTTCATGCACCTTAAAAGATCGCTTCCCTGAGGGTTTCTGTGGAACAACCCGTTTAATTCATTAACACAAGTGACAGTAAAATCGATGCAATAACAGATTTTCCATCATTTGAAAAATGACCATTTCGATCCATTAAACCAAATATGGTAAAATTGGTACTTGCCACAGCACCAAATACCCAACAATACACATCATAGCATATAAATAGCAGGAAGAATGACACTACAGCGTTACTCCCAAAATAACCAGAAGAAAGAAAAGTATCAAAAAAATGTACCAAGGCAATTCTTTGAGGGGGGGGGGGGTGATTTAAAGGGAAAAATGCATTTTATTTAGTTTTTGTAGGCAGCGAACCAAAGGTTTATGAAGAATCACTGATGGAACAAAAAAATAAATATACATAAATGGTCAGGTCATGTACGTAAGAGGAAATCCATCAAGTGTGGCATCGTTCGTTGTGCTTAAAGCCTTCAAGCACACGGACGATTTCTCCATCTGCCTTTGGCACCTGTACATTACACAGGGGAACTGCCAGCTCTGAGCAGTAGCACCATACCACAACGGGCGCGCGTCAGACTGACAGGCTTCCATTTCCAGCAGGAAACGTTACAATGAAAAATGCACTTTGAATAGTGATTGTCTTTCAAAACATCTCCTAATGCTGCTTTTTAAACATTTTAACTCCAGACAAATGAAAACACATCTCAGACCACAGAGCACTCAGAAATCCTGTCAGTCATTTGGAGGTTCTCAGATCACAAAACAGCATAAATTCATCATACGGGTTACAAAGAGAAAGAGCCAAAACTGACATCGGTACACAGCCAGGTTTATAAACAGCAAAACACACAACCATGCCCAGTATTGCACAGGATAACAACATCCAGCTTCAGTGCCATTAGCACTGCAGTACAAGGCAAGCAGTCACTAACAGAATCTGTTCATTGTTACTATAAAAATCCCAAATTCCTGATCTCAAATTTCAAAACTGCCATGAAAGCCAGAATAAAGGATTTCAGACACAAATGTGAATTTAATGAGAACAGTGACATTTTATTATAAAATGACTGTAAACAAAAACAAAGCACCGTGTTTCTATTTAAAAAACAAAACAAAAAAAAAAAATAAGAGAGCCTCTTCTGGTGTTCTTCATCAAGAATGGACTGATTGGGCTTCCACATAGCACAAATACATCAATGCAGATGAACAAGCTCTCTGCATAAAAAGGGAACAAAAACATATATATAGGAAAATGCGAGCAAATTTTATTAGAACTGTCCTTCCGATATGAACTGAAAAAGCTGCATCAACTTCTCAAGGGTGGAATAATGGAATGTGAAGGTCAATTTGGAGGCCCGGCTGACTCACACATCCAAAGTCAAATTACTGCTTCCCTTGCAGAGATCTACTCCAGGGACTCTGGGACAGTGTCTGACAGCGCCCCAAGTGGAGGAAATGGAGAACGGGGAGGGATGAAAAAGATCCTTAGTTGACATCCTGGGAAGGATGACTGCATTACTCAGACTGCCTTTCGGTGATACTCCGGAGGTGCAACTTCGTAATCAGTGGCACTGAAGAGTGTGGGAGAGTTCTTCACTAGGTACCTGAAACAAAAGAGAGCCTATTAAGATGATTCACCTAAGGAACATGATATTAAACAACAGGTCAAGCTTATCTCAGGAAGCAGGGTGTAAGTAGGGGTGGGCAATCTGATGATTTTATATTGTGATCAATCTTGAAGACGTCCACGATCTTTTCATGCAAACTGTAGAAGATTATGACCTTTTGTGTCCTTCTACTAATGCTTCCAAACATCACTTAAAACCATTATGGACATAATGTGGATCTCTACTGCACTTACAAACTAACAGAATTACTTCGTACTAGGTGGCTGTGCGCACGTCAGTGATATAGAGGCATCACAGAAGGGGTTACACAGAGCGTTACGAGTGCAGGTTTAGTTTAGTGACACAATAAAAACAATAAGCTAATAGACAGAAACTGCAGAGAATTACTAAAGTAGGGCTGCTGAGATATCAGATATCACAATGTATTTTAAGACACAAAAGGAGTCAAAATATAGTTTGCTGGAACTTCACCAAAAAATAACTTTCTGAAAAAACCATATACAGTATAAATAATACATAAATGTGTGCATGGGTTTAGACCCAGCAAAAATTCACCTATATGCTGATGATACAATTCTTTATACAACTGCATCATCATTGCAAGTAGCAATGGATTTCTTACAGCGTGCATTCAACTTCTTATAACTGACCCTTCTCAAATCGAAACTGGTGTTAAATGCTAAAAAGACTAAATTTATGATTTTTAATCACTAATGCTCTTCCTCTGTGTATACTCTTAACACTAGATGGCACTACACTAGAAAGGGTAAACTTACAAATATCTTGGAATCGGGCTTGATGACAAGCTGTCATCTGGAGTCCATATAGAAAGTATATTGAAAAAGCTTAGTCCTAAATTAGGTTTTTATCATCGTTTGAAAAAATGCTTTGCGTTTACTGCCAGAAAGTGATTAGTACTGAGCACTTTCCTAGCAGTATTAGATAATGGTGATATACATGTATGCATCCACATCCCATCTGAAAAAGCTGGAAATTGTTTATCGTTCTGCTTTGAGATTTGTAACTGGTGCTGCAGCAAGAACATCACTGCGATCTTTATGACATGGTGCAATGGACATCATTACAGCTTAGAAGGAAATCTCACTGCCTAGTATTTATTGCAAAGGCTTTAATGGGTATACTACCTCAATACATATGTAATCTACTGACATTTTGCACTAATACTTACAGTACGCGTTCATCAGTAAAACTCCTTTGTTCTTCAATAACCAGGACAGAGCTAGGCAAATCCACTTTTTGCTCATATGCACCACAAGTGGAATTCATTACAAAACATTCTAAATTTGGACTCCCTACCCACACTAAATGTTTTCAAAAATCTTTTAAAATCAGTACTTTACACAAGTGCCATTGTTTTTCATAATTTGTAGCCCATGTGTATGTGTGTGTATATATATATATATATATATATATATATATATTTTTTTTTTTTATTCTTTCATTCTCTTCTCATTGTTTATAACTGTTTTGACAATTGGAAATTCCATGTTTATTAGTTTAACAATTGTATTCACTGGTATGTTTGTATGTCTTTAGGTGTTAATATTACATGTTCTATGTGTATGTTGTTTGTATACGTTGGAACTTTTGTAACTTATTGCTGCCACCTTGGCCAGGACTCCCAGCAAGAGATAATGTATTTCAATGGGACATTGCTGGTAAAATAAAGGATAAATAAAATAAAATAAAAGTCCAGGGAGTATAATGGTATGAAAAAGCCTGATTTCAACCCAACTGCTTATCATGGTCTTAGTGATGCGAAACTTGCATGTGTATGGCATACAATGTCAATATATCTCACATGGGCCAGCCCTAACTCTGTTTGCTGTACATAGAGCCTGTCTGTCACTCACTAGGAAAAAAAAACTGAATCAAAAAACCCTTAAACTGGAATAAATTATACTTTAAATCCGCAGACTTCTCTTGTAGATTAGTCATGGAAAATGAGAAATGTGCTGGTTTTCCTTTTGTATCAAGCAGCAAAAAAGTTGCAGCATGATGCATTTGATTAAATTTGCCATACCTGACATCACACGTCCTGTGATGTGATTACTGCGCATCCACACATCACCATGGCGATGCTGAAACTAGACACTGTGCAGCCCTACACTAAAGCAGATCAAACTCTTTCCAGCATAGCCAGGCATCAACCTTGTATATGATTGTTATGGAATGTGCAAAAATATATGGGTAGCCACTGACAGGTTTAAAAAAAAAAATGCTTCCCAATATTAGGCAATATGAAAATAAGCTGGTTACTTCAGTGCTATACCAGTGTGACTGCAATACCAAGAGGCCAAATGCTCAGCCCTTCAATTACAACTGAAAGTCTACTCTCTGAACAAACAAATCCAATCAATGCATTACGCTTATTCAACTGCAGCAATCAAATCAGCTGTAAGGGCATCTCATTCACATGTAAAGGGCAAAAAATTTAACCGTAGATGTTTATGCAGTAAGATTAGATGACAGCGCATTATCATCTAATGAATTGCACATCATTACTGATCATGCAGGCGCCTCTCCAGGGTAAAGCGCTGGGAAAAACACTCACGGCTGGTTGCTCCATTTCTGCTGATAAAAATCTCAGCAGTGCCCATTCTGGACATGTATTTTACCAAGTGTAGCAAGACGGGTGCCTTACTTTAGAAAGTCTTGCAGGTAGTTCAGAAGCAGAGCCAGGCTCTTCTCGTCTAGGGGAGTGTAGGCCAGCATCGCCCCAATTCGTACTGTCCAACACAAACAGTCGCATGTTATTAGCAGCAAATTTCAGGGGTTAACAGATATGGAAAACTAATGACTCATAGCAATCCTGGCAGATATTTGTGTAACATGTGCTCCCAGCCTGCTTCGGCTCTCATAAACCAATCATAACCCCCTGAGTCTCTACTGGCAAATTAACCAATATAAAGAAAATCCAGGTCCAGCTGTACTAAACAGCACAAAGCCAAAAGTAAAAGTACTCCACTTATTCATAGTTTCATACTTAGCTCTGTAGTACATACATAGCTCTGTAGTACATTTGCATGCAAAATATTACTTAAAGGTTGTGTGCGAGGACAGCTCTGCCACAGAGGTACCCACCAAAGAGCCTCAGCAGATGCGGGGCTCCATAAACTTGGGACATGGGTGCGTCAGGATGGTCTGCCAAGATCTCCGCATACTGCGGCCTCTCAAATTTGTAAAGGAGTTGGGTGCCGAGCATGACATTGAAATACTCACGAATACCAGCAACCACCTCGTTCACAGCATACTCTCTGTAACAAGGCAGTTTGGAGCACATCAACAGACTGGCTGCACAAGGGCATTTTCAAACTTCTCACAACGATTTGTTTTTCTCCATCCCGACGATTCTCTGCTCACTCACTTGTTATCCGAGTTCCCTCTTGATTTCTTATAATTTGCATAGTCCTCTAAGATCGTATCAACATTCTTTTTCGCTGGAAGATGAAAAAGCTGAAAAAGTCACATTAAAACAATGTCAAAGCCAATCACTCCAAAGAAAAAAGTAACTACAACCATCAGCCATGCGTGTGCGTGTGGGGGGTTGGAAGGATTGAAAGTGCCCCTTTTGACATCCAAAGTGCTCTTTTTAGATATCCAATAATAATGCAAAATCTCTTGCATCCCCCTTCATTTTTTCCAGCCAGCACAGTACAGTGCAGCATCATAAGGAACTGAGACATGCTCTCGAATACAGTGTGCAAATGTAAACTGCAGTTTTATTGCTAAAAGGTATTTAAGGACCCACAGCCATATGTCATAGTTACACATTCAGTTCCTTCGTGGTCATTATCAAACTAATGGTGCTTTTCCACTGGCATACTGGAAGCAGGCCATCCACGACCAATACTGCAGAGATATTAGTCACAGTGCAGCTCCAGCTCTCTTCAGTTTTCCACTACAGATGGGTCAACTCAATAAAGGCGTTGCCGGGTTTGGAGAGAAACAACGATGAAAAACAGAAGAGATGTTTATTTACTGTCCACACGATGTACATCGTGATTTAACGTGTGCTCATTCGCGCCAGCACGTCTATGACAATCATTGGGTTACGTTTGCAGTGTGGCTCAGTGTGCTAAACCTCTCTGCCTGCCATCAGGTCACTGGTTTGAACCCGGCCACAGCGGTGCCATCCCTGTGCCCTTTGAGCTGCTGCAGGTGGCTTGCTCTCACCTACATACATCTGTGTCATGAAAGCAACATGAGGCAGGCAAAAAGAGAATTTCCTCACAGAAATCAATAGGGTCGACAACATCATAATCAAACTTTGACAGAATCAGAGTTTACTTGCATAAGTTTCCATTATGAATGCATTCTATTCAGCTGTTCTATAATATTCTAAGTACACGGTTGGAAATTTTCAATTTCTGAATTATCAGGGTGCATCAATAAATTGCAATGTGCAAAAGCACTAATAATGAATAATATATAAATTATGCCCCCTTTTCCTTTATACAAGCCATGTATATCGATGCAGATCACTCGTATCTCCATGCATTTCGACCAATCAGACGGTGGTGACGCAACCAGCTCGATCTAGGCATGCTTTTGGCCCTGCTAGTACGCAGTGCCATATCAGCGCGGGTACAACTTGCATAATTTACAATGGAAAGCCACCAGTTCTCGGTGGCTCAGTTCCTGATGGAAGTGGAAAAGTACCAGAAGTTAAAAATATGTACACAATTTGCCTTAAATGTAAGGCTAATTAAAACAAAACATACAAAATTCAGGGCATGAGAAAAGACTACATAAGAAATATGACGAACAGACAGCATCTACTGCGCTACACAGTGTGTCTGGCTTTAACTACACTCAACACTACATTATTGCTTTCAGTATAACATGAACCTCGTCAGACTGCTGAACGGCTTTGTGCTCCCAGTTTCTGTGCTAAAGAGTGGCTGAGAGGCTAGACAAAATATATGAATCACAAGGTTGATGCTAACAAGTACAAAATGAAACTTACCACTGTAAAATTCAAATAAATGCAGGGAAAACAAGACATATACAAACAAAAATAACTTCAACAACAAGTGGAAATGTATGCAACAACAAAAGTCTGTATGATAAAAGCAGAAGATAAACTGCTGGAGCCCAGAGCACAGTCAGGGGTTCCTGTGCAGATTGCCGCGGAACTGTGTGTGACAGTGTGGACACATGCTTCCACATACTAGCTAACCTGCTTCTGCCTGGTGATCAGGTCCCAGTCGTCTACCAGCCATGGCTTCAGCTCCTCCGGGATCTTCACCTTCACCTCCACGCGGTTTATGAATGTCTCCTCCTGGACGGTCAAATGAGGACGTGGATGTTTTAGTACTGGCCAGGCCTGTCTGCCATTTAAAACAATCCAGTATTTGGACAAAAGCCCATTTGTCTGTCTGAAGTTTGCCAAATCTCTTATATAAGAGGCTTTCAATACCATGACTAATTACTCGAGCGAGTCAGTCACATTTTAATTACTACAATGTCATTGACATTTGGAAGTGGACAGAATGTGTTATTTTGAGTCTATGGCAAACACAGCCAAAAATAACTGTGGGGAATTATGGGAAGCCCCAGAAGACCAGGTTGACACTGATGAAAAGCCAAGTACATAGTCTGGATCTGACATTAAGTATGAGAGCATAGATAAGGCTCAAAGTGAAACGGGAGAGAGAACCAGGAGGCCATACACTCTCGACGGTGGGGTCAACGCGAGCCCTCTTCTTTCGCGGGGGCTGTGGCATCTCCCCTGAGCTGGCCCCCTCACCTGCCCCTGGTGCTGAAGGAACACCATTGTCACCCAGTAGAATAAAAGCTCACGGCACAACAGAAGCATCACCCCCAATTAAATGCAGCATGGAAAAGCTTATTAACGCACAGAAATTACACTGCTTCTCATGCCAACCATAAAGACACAAACCCAGTGCTAAATTTATCATTTAAGTACAAGGGAGGATAGAACAGCTAATGAAAACTGACACCTTGCATTTATAACAATTATAATTTTCATTGTAATCATTGATTTTCTTAGGTCAGAAAAGCAACTCGGAATCAGAAATTCCAAAACACATTTCTTACTATCAATCAATAAAGCTATTTCTATTTTTTTTTTTAAAGAGAGATATTTACTTACTCTTTTGTTTATTCTTTTTTGTTTTCCTAAAAAAATTAGAGTAGACAATCAGAGAAGATTTACATTTAGAGCACCAAGTACAGACAGAACGTTGTGACCGACTTTCTGAACTGATGTAACAGCCTGACTCCTTTGGGGCGCCGTTCCTGCCCCACCACTCACTGAATATCTCACTTCAACAAGGTGCCAGCAGCCGCTGGCTTTGAGATGTACCTGACAAACAGGTATTCTACTCAGGAAAGGCAAACTTCCATTCTGTCACTTATACAGAATGGCAGCCACACAGATGAAGTGCTGAAATAAACACACAATGTACCATTGCTCTGCTTTCACATGTATCAGAACTGTAGAGACCAGTGTTGAAAGTATACTCACACATCAACGTTTTTCTGCTGCACAGCAGCAATCTTCTTGCTTGGTGCTACACCCCTCATCTTTCCCTCAACATAATGATCCCTGGGAGAAAGAAAAACAGCACAATTAGCAGCCCAATGCAGTGACGGTACGCAACACCAATGAACGAGGTTAAAGACACTGGATTAAGTATAAGGCTCTTTGCAATATAAACATCCCAAAAATAAGTAAAACTAAACATTGCACCTTACAAATCCGATAACAGGCATTCTACAATAGGGCTCAGCACTGGTAGCAGACATGCCACTTACTGATTAGCCTTTTGAAGCTCTTTTTGTTTCTGCAGGTTGGTGTCCACATATTTAAGCACTCTGCTTTCAGGGACCCATTCATCCCAGCTGAAAACACACAAAAATCAACTATTCTCACTGACAAGAAAGGGTCCAAATGAGTTCATTTAAAAGATCAGCTTCACAAACCTGACTAAACCTACTGGCCAAATCCTTAGCAGAAGGTGCTACAGCACTGCAATTAAACCTGCTTTTGGCTCAACATATGTGTCATTGCAGAACATTGCAACTGCTCTCAGGGGTCCCACAGACTCAAGATGACATTCAAGAACTTCTTAGTTACCGTGCTGCCCTTTATATCACGGTTTTCAAAGAAACCATTGTGCAGCAGTGCCTCCCTCCCATCCCGGCTTTTACATCAGTTTCTCAAAGCTTCTCTGAGGAGTTTCACAGATCAGTGGAGTCAAGAGCAATAATACCAAGTCAATAAAACAAAATACTACACCAAATTCTGCACACTACTTGTGGTTTCCCTACATCTTTTCCAAGCACAAGCTTATAAACTTCTACAATATGATACAACTGCCTGTGCAATTTAATTAAAATACTGATTTTACCAGCAGACTGTAAATTCTTGCATTCTGAAAGTGTACAGCTTGGTAAAGGCAAAGCTAATTTATCATCTTGGTATCTCCCAATATGACATATATATATATATATAACAATACAGTGATCCCTCGCTACTTCGCGGTTCACTTATCGCGGATTCACGACTTCGCGGGTTTTTAAATATACAGTAG
>JAODUD010000117.1:10260641-10293763 GCA_026784285.1 Stomatorhinus walkeri
GGGATGGGTGTTGTGACACCCCAACTTTTGCTGAAACATGATTTTACCCTCCCCTCCCTATTCATGTTTCTGTTAGATTAAAGAGGGCCCCCCTGTTCGCCTACGGCAAACACGTACAAATGGGGAAGTAGGACCAGTGGCTGCCAGCAAGGCATGTAAGGGTGATTTGAGTGAGTTGGTGAATGAGACTCAGATAAGCTGCCCTTTGGTCATGACTGAATGACAGATCTGAAGGAGTGGCTGAGTTGGTGAGTGAGTGGGTTACTCAGTCACTCCTTTGGGTCTCTTGTTCTCATTGTAAATGAGTTGGTGAGTGAGTGGATGAAGGAGAGCGACTGATATGCACCATCTACTGGTGTAGTATATTTTCTACATGTACAGTGAGTTCTGTATGCTACAGTTGGATTTTTGAGATGTAACATTTTCATGACTTCAAATGATTCAAAAATGTCTTCCTGATTAAGGCTTGTTAGCATTTGGACGCTTTAGCTGTCATGAACTGTTAGGTTGCCAAAACAATTATTATTTTTCTCACATGACTTATTTGTGGTACAGACGCTCCTCTACTTACAAACTTTCAACTTACGAACTTTCAGACATACGAATGAAGAGGACTGCAAGTCCAAATTGTGTTCCCTGGACTCCCGTTTCCTGTCCGCAACATCAATTTTTTTTTCTATGCGCCACTTCCGCCTAGTATGACTCTTGGCCGCTACTTCCGCCGTGTGTACTCCCAGCATCCCAGTTCTTTATACTTACCCTTAAAATGATGTTGAATAACGATTTCCGAACATTTCAAGTTACGAACGGCTGTTCAGATTTATGTAGCTTACTCCTTAGCACCAGTTATTGTCAATTACAGGCTAGTTTTCAACATATTGGAACACAAGTGTTTCAGATCTATTTTCATTCAGTGTCATTGTTTGAGTTGGTGAACAAATCAAAACAGCCGTCCATTTTCTAAAACTGCTTGTCATGTTCAGGGTTGCGGGGGGTCTGGAACGTATCCCAGAGGCTACGGGCACTAGGCAGGGAACAACCCAGGATGGAGCACCAACCCATCACAGGGCACACTCACACACCATTCACTCACACACGCCAATGGGCAATCTGGTAACTCCAATTAACCTCAGTTAACCTAAGTTTTTGGACTGTGGGGGGAACCAGTGCACCTTGAGGAAACCCCACGACGACATGGGGAGAACATGCAAACGCCACACACATGGGACCCTGGTGGAAACCCAAGACTCAGAGGTGTGAGGCAACAGTGCTAACCACTGCACCACTGTGACTTAGGTGAATTAAATCAAATGAACTGTGTCCCATAAAAAGCAATTTCACACATCCTTATTCACAGGGATGGACAGACACTTCACAAAACAGTTGTTAAATGCCACAAAAGTACAGCCTTGCAATTTATCATGAAGTGAATCAGTGTCTCTGCAACCAGTCTAAACCTACAAAGGACATTCAGAAACCCACTTGAACCTAAGGTTGATGTCAAAAGACACAAATTAGTGCAGGAAGCAAGTTGGATCATTTCCCAAGCAACACAGGGCACAAGGCAGAGAAGCATGCTGGACAGGATGTTACATCATTGTAAGGTACTTACACAAACACAACCAAAATAATAATGCACCATACATACTCCAAAACAAAGTGGTTTCATCAACACCAAGATGTAACCGAATAATTTCTGATGCCTCTCCAGTCACCTTATCTAATCAGCTGAAACTTTTATGAAGCGTTTACGAACGGAATTTTTTTTTTCTTCAAGAATGATTTACAGTATGCACACTTCACGCTCGTATGGCAGCATACCAAAACAGCTAAGACAACGCATGGCCGTTCTTGTTGTTACATTTTTATTATTATATTTTGAAGTATAAACTGCTAGCCAGAAATAAAGACTATGCCTATCGTACGAATCAATCTAACTTCACTGGCTATATGTGACACTGGTTAGAAGAATTACTGTTTCGAGACTCGCAGTCTGCCTTCCTGGAGCACCAGTTTTACTGAAAATTTGGTGTCGTGACTAAGAGCAAAGTGAAAATGAACTTTGCACATTTTGCATTAGACCGAAGCGTGAGAAACCGGTGATACCAGAAGTTAGAAACCAAGAAAGTCCATGAATATAAGTAGAAGACGTCATACTCACGTTGCGCAACTGTCAGGTGGCTTACAACTCTCGCGATAAAAAGAGAGAGGTGGCTGGCAGTTTCCTCTATTTAAAACGCGAGTATAACGGGTTGTTGTGATCAGTCATATGACTTGTTAGACAGAAGCATGGGTGTGCTGCTGCGCTTCGGGATGCTCGTGATCGCGGCATTCGCCTGTCAAGCGAGGCCGGATGGACGAGCCAACGTGCCCGAGCTTACTGACTCGCAGTACGGCTCTCTGTGGCCGCTGCCGCAGCAGGTGAAGATCTCCCCGGTTACTTTCAGCCTCAGCAGTTCAGCTTTCCAGATAGTCCATTCCGCGAAGTCATCGGCCGGCCCGGGCTGCTTCCTGTTGCAGAATGCCTTCCGCAGGTTAGTGCAGCGCTGCTGTAAGTAAGCGTGACAGTAATGTTTAATGCGGTGGCTGATTTTATTAATGTGTTGTGTCGATTAATGCTGCCTTGTCGAAAAATGCTACCGTAGTGATAATGGATAGCCCTAACCCTAACTCTTACCCTAACCATAACCCCCCAACCCCCCCTAAAACCCTTACCTTAAACCTAACTCTAATCCCGAGACATTGGAACTACAGTACACATGCATAGAAAGGCTCGATAGCACGTCTAGGTAGGTAGGATTTTATGACAGAACAAATGAATCGATTATCTCTCAGATAATGTGAAACCATAACTGCACCATGAGCAGATTTATATTCCAAATTTGTGCCCTTTTTTAAGGACGTGACGTGAATATTCATTTGCTGAGTATGTTTCACAGGTATTTCGACTACACATTTGGCTACTCGAAGAAGCAATGGAAGGGCACGGTAGAGAACACCTCAGAAGTGTCCGAACTACAAGTGTGGATCACCTCCAGTAATCCAGAGTGCGAGCAGTACCCCAGTGTGACCTCTGATGAGTCCTGTAGGTGTCCCTAAGGCTGCCTTTCCTGCTGATGAATTACAGTAATAAATTGACATCCCAAAAAATGAATAATGCACGGCTTCTGTTACATCCGTGTTATCCAGGCAGGTTAAAAATCACTTTTCTGTCACGTCTGTTTCACAGATGAGCTCAGTGTTAATGAAAACACCGCTGTATTGAAAGCAGGGAAGGTGTGGGGTGCTCTGAGAGGTATGGAATAATTTCCTGAGCAATAAAGTCGTTTTTACTGTCAGAAATCTGCAGAAGAATGTCAAGGTCAAAACAAACACTGGTAACATTTCTTGTAATCTCTTTATCAGTGCTTCATGGTATGTGCAATCATATGAAAAAAAGGCTACAATCAATTCTGTCAGTTCTGTCAATTCTAAAGTTTTACATATCCAGACATAATTTAAGAAATGATCTCATCAGGTTTAAGAAAATAGGTGAATATAAGTACAGATGAACAACTACAGTAAGTTTAAGGGTTTTATTTGTTTTAAGGGTTTTATTGACAATTTTAAGCTCAAATCCTTAAAACAGAAAACGCCATTCAGGGTTTTATATATATATATATATATATATATAGTAAAGGGAACCTACAACTTTCAAATGACACAAAGAAAGTGACAATATTTTACTACCCCTTGAGATTCTTGGCCTCTTGACCGATTAGAGAAAAATTCCTAAGTTGGGTACATGCTACAAGCTAAATAAATACATATCTGGAATTAAACTTGTTTATTGACATTTTTTCCAGGTGCCTAGATGTTACTGTTGCAAAGATATAGGCATCTGAAAATGGTCATTCAAGTGTTTTTTGCAAATGATGGAAAAATCCATTGAAATTCAAGCTAGTGTAACTCCTAAACTATATGAACTAAGCCAGAGAAATTTTGGATTTTCCATAATGGCCCAGGGGCAGACAAAATGCCACAGAATGGTTCAGTACTGAGGTGGTTTAGCGTGGGCCATTTGTTGAGTTGAGCCAGAATTACCCTATATGTATTTTACATTTGATTTAATGTCTAGGATAATATTTGATATTTGTTTTACTGGAAGGACTGGAGACGTTCAGCCAGCTGGTGTATGATGATGAATATGGAGCAGTAAGTATATAATCCTCACTAGCAATCTGTTTTAGAAATGTGCACTTTCTGAGTTTTTAAAACCATGTTATTAAACAGTGAAATATTTTCCATGTGAACTGAATCGGTTCTTTTCTCTGATAACAGAAGACCATCAACAAGACGGAAATTCAGGACTTTCCCCGGTTTGCACACCGTGGCATCTTGTTGGACACCGCCCGGCACTTTCTGCCTCTCAGAGTCATTCTGGAGAATCTGGTGAGATCGTCGACTCTAAGGATGCAGCATTAAATGGGTGATAGAGATGCATCATCAGTACAGAAGCCGCTTGATCTCGCTTACTCACGGTGTTCATCCAGGCTTCCTCTTTAAAGTACCATTTCTTTCTTTGGCAATGTTGTACTGTCTCTGGTGATTAACCAGGCATAAGCTGTTTTCAAAAGTATAATCCTTAAGTGCACAATTATTCCATCAAGTTTCCAAATGCAAAATATATAGCCTGGTTGGACATTTTGAACATTTTCTTAGCAAGGCTTGTACGGACATGAAAATCCTGGAAAAATCATGGAATTAAGAAATCATGTTTTCCAGACCTGGAAAAGGTATGGAAAATGAAATATTAGAAAGTTTTGGAAAAATCTTTGGATTTTTGAGAACTACCATATTTAATTTTTTAAATCAGCATTCGCAGTATAACGCGGTCTCTTTCGATCAGCATCTTGATTATACTTTCCGCGTCAGCACAGGTCATGTCATGAGTATGGAAGGCTATTGGGGCAGAAAACGAGAGAAAGTGTATCTTGACATGACATTTTTACCCATTTAAACACGGTATTTTTCCCCTCTATACAGCTCAACACAGCTCTTTCCTACGGGGCATTACTATTAAAATATGTGCTTAAAAACACCTGGAGACATACATTTTGATTCCATGTCAACACAGTACAAATGTAATGTTAAAAAGGGTCTTTCAATACTAATCTTACATTCACGGGCAAAGGGTTCAGTCCATAATGCATTATTATTCGTTGCTGTACCGTGTCTCTTGTGTTCTTATTACCACATGATAACATTTTGGCTTTTATCATAACCACTGATACTCAAGCTCAATGAAGAGGTTTGTTATTTTGTCTGATATGCTGAATAATGTCTAAATTGGAACAAGTTAAGTCAGGGTTGGGGAACCTGTTCCATGGAGAGCTGGTGTGGGTTTTTGAGATGGCCTCTCAATCAGCCAATAATAAAGCAGTGGTTCTCAACTCTAATCCTGGAGACCCACTGTTATTGGCTGATTGAGAGGCCATCCCAAAAACCTGCACTGGCCCTCCATGGATCAGGTTCCCCACCCTTGACTTAAGTAAAAGGTAACAAGCAATATGTGTAAATTTATCATTAAGTTATAAAAATTGGAGCTACAAGACAAATAATTTAAGCAAGCCATTATAATTGCCCTACCATGACATAAGCGTGATGTATGCATCATAAATGTGTCACAAAAATTATCTTGAAGTTTACCCAACATGTTATAGCATATGTAAAGTTAAATATTACATCCATCCATTCATCCATCCATCCATTTTCCACTGCTTATTCTGGGTTTTGTCATTGGAGCAGCAGTCTAAGTTTCACCAGCCACCTCCTCCAGTTCCACTGGGGAATCCAGAGGTGTTCCCAGGCCAGACGAGAAATATAATCTCTCCAGCATGTCCTGGGTCTGCCCCAGGGCCTCCTCCCAGTTGGACATGCCCGAAACACCTCCCCAGGGGATTGTCCAGGAGGCATCCTAGACAGATGCCCGAACCACCTCAGCTGGGTCCTTTCGATGTGGAAGAGCATTTCGTTGCGGAGAACTTTGCCTTTTGACTCATCTCCCTCTTCACCAAAACAGAATAGTAGAGTGTCCACATTACTTTCGACGCTCACCAATCTGCCTGTCAATCTCCCGCTCTCTTTTTTCCTTCACTTGTGAACAAGACCCAAGATACTTAACCTCCTCCGCTTGAGGCAGCAGCTCATCCCCCACCAGGAGAGGACAATCCACCCTTTTCTGGTTGAGAACCATGGCCTCAGACTTGGAGGTGGTGATCCTCTTCCCAGCTGCCCCACATTTGGCTGCAAACTGCCCCAGTGCATGCTGCAGGTCACAATCCAACAAAGCCAACAGGACCACGTCTGAAAAAAGCAAGAACATGATCCTGAGGCCCCCAAACTGGACCCCCGCTGCTCCTTGGCTATACCTAAAAATTCTGTCTATAACAATTGGGAACAAATTGAGTCCAACACCCACTGGATTCGATTCTGACTTACTGCTGGCAATGCGAACTGAACTCACTCCATTTGTACATGGATCTGATGACCGCAACAACAGACCCCGTACTCCATACTCCTGGAGCACCTCCCCTAAGACCCCCTAAGGGACACGATCATACACCTTTTCCAAGTCAACAAATCATAGGTAGACTGGTTGGACAAGCTCCCATGAACCCCCAGTATCCTTGTGAGGGTGAAGACATGGTCCAGGATCCACATTGTTCCTCCTTGATCCAAGAATTGACCAACAAGGGGATCCTGCTCTCAGGTAACCTGGCATAGACCTTCTCAGTGAGTTTGAGGAATAATAATAATTAATCATTTATTGCTTTTATGCGTCCCTCAACTTGCTCTTTGTAGAGCAAGCTGTCTGCAAAGGCCAGCCACCTATTGGGGTGCCCACGACGCTGGGGGTTAAGGGCCTTGCTCAAGGACCCACAGACACGCTAAGGCTGGGTTTGAACTGGTGACCTTGTGATTATAAGCACATAGGCTTAGCCCACTGAGCCACACACTACCTCCCCACATCCTCCAACCCACTTTCTTAAAGATCACAACCCCAGTCTGCTAATCCAGAGGCACAGTTCCTGATGTCCTTGCGATGTTGAATGTTGAAGAGGCATGTCAGCCAAGACAGCCCTACTACATCAAGAGCTTTCAAAGACTCAAAGATTCAAGGAGCCCTACCACCTAGTAGTTGTTTGACTACCTCAGTGACCTCAGCTTCAGAGATGGGCAAGTGTCCTCCCCCCCCAACCCCCCAAGTCTTCCAGTTCTACTTCCTCTGAGGAAGGTGTATCAGTGGGATTTAGGAAATCCTTGAAATATTCCTTTCACTGCCTGACTATAACCTCAGTTGAGGTCAACAGTTCTCCATTCCTGCTGTAAATAACTTTGGTGAAACCCTGCTTCCCCCTTCTGAATCAACTGACCGTTTGGCAGAACCTTTTCGAAACTGACCAAAAGTCCTTCTCCATAGCCTCACCAAACTCCTCCCACACTCACGTTTTTGCTTTAGCAATTGTCACCGCTACCTCCCTCTTGGCCTGCTGGTACCTGCCAGCTGCTTCAGGTGTCCCACAAGCCAGACAAGCTCGGAAGGCCTCCTTCTTCAGCCTGACAGCTTCCTTTACAGCAGGTTTGAGGATTGCTGCCATGACCGGCACCAACCACCTTATGGCCACAGCTCCGCAATGCCACCTCAGCAATGGAGTCTCAGTCCATTCAGGCTTCATGTCCTTTGACTCCTTCAGGAGAGAAGAGAAGTGCGAGTTGAAGATCATCTGGACAGGGGCCTTTGCCAGACACTCCCAGCACACTCTCACTATGCATTTGGGTCTACCAGGTCTCTGTATCTGGCACCTTCCCCCACCATCAGATCCAACTCACCACCAGGTGGTGATCAGGTGATAGCTCAACTCCTTTCTTCACCCGAGTGTCCAAAACATATGGACACAGATCCTCGGATACGATTACAAAATCGATCATCAAACTGCGGCGTCGGATGCTCTGGTGCCAGATGCACGTATGAACACCCTCATGCTCGAAAATGGTGTTTTTTATGAACAAGCTGTGATTAGCACAATAAGTACAATAACAGTTCGCCACTCAGGGTACGATCAAGCAGACCATTCCTCCCAATCACACCCTTCCAGATTTCGCTGTCATTACCCACGTGAGTGTTAAAGTCCCACAGCAGTATAATGGAGTCCCTAGGCAGGGCACCTTCCAGCAGCCCCCCCCACCCCCCCGAAGGCCTCCAAGAAGACCAGACACTCCGAACTGGTGTTTGACGTGTACGCACAGACCACCAGCAGAGTCCATCCCACAAAGTTGAAGGGTGGCGTCCCTTTCATCCAGCCGGTTGAACTCCAACACACTGGGACTGAACCGGGGGGCTAAAAGTAACCCCACCCATGCCCAGCACCTTTCACCATGGGCAACTCCAGAGTGGAATAGAGTCCAGCCCCACTCTAGGAGTTTGGTTCCAGAGTACGAGTTGTGTGTTGAGGTTAGCCCAACTACATGTTGTTGGTATCTCAGTACCTCCCGCACCAACTCAGGCTCCTTTCCCGACAGAAGTTATGTTCCATATACCTAGAGCCAATTTTGGCTGCTGGCGGTTGGTCTGCTGAGGCCCAGTTAACAACCAACAAGGTTGTTAACATCTACATTGCACCCAACCCCCATGGCTCCCCCTGCAGTGGTGGGCCCACAGAAGGGTGGACCCATGTTATTTTTGCAGGTTACGCCCAGCCAGGCTCTATGAGCGGATGCCTGGCCAATAGGCACTTGCCCTCAAGCCCCTGCCCCAGACCTGGGTCCAGGCCAAGGCCCTGGTCTCCCCAGTCCGGGTGGAGTAACATTGTCCATTGTTTTATTTTTCTTCATGGGGGTGCTGTGAATGACGCGTCCATCTGTGTCTGTGTGTTTGTGCTGACAACGTCATACATACATTTACTGTGGTCTTGTGGAAAATGCTAAAAGAAATGTTTTTATGTATGATAAATATTGTTAACTTGTAGAGTTGAATGTGTAAAGACCACATGAAGTCCAAATATCGTGGAAAAGACGTGAGCGTTCGTGTTTGTGCAATTGTCTGTGGTGTTTTGAGGCGCCGTATAAACAGTTAATGTACTTCCTGTGAAAAACATTACTCTGCTTTGAGTACAAGCTAGCAGAGAAATTTAGATACAGAATGTGTGAAGTTCAACTTCAAGCTTTGTAGCTCTTGTGAAAGTGTTTGTTTATATCTTAATTCCACACACATGCTAGCAGCTGATAAAAAAATCTTTGTCCTGGAAACTTAGTTTGAAGTCATGGAAATTTGTTAATTGATAAGTGTATTAAATCTACCTTAGTGCAAGGTACACAGGTGGTCAACGGTGATCGTAGATAGTTTGCTCTTTAGTCCTTGGCAGGTGTACTTTTCTGTCTGTCATATTTAAAAGTTCCGCTGCTGATTTTATATTTGTCCCGTTGCCCACAGAGTTTTATTATAGGGAAGATGCCAAGATAGTATCAGTTCTGAGTTGTGTGATGCTTTGGTGACTAACTGAATATGAGCTGGAAGAGTGGAAAAAATTTTCTCTGCTGTAATTCTTTGTTCAGCGTCCCTGCCTTGTGCCGTGTGTGTGTGTGTGGGTATATATACGCATAAATTAAAGCACTTCCATTATAATCCTATGGTATCTGAGTATCAGTGGTGTCTTGATGTGAAACCACATATTGTGTCTTTGCAGGAAGCCATGGCCATTAATAAATTCAACGTTCTTCACTGGCATATCGTGGATGATTCCTCCTTCCCCTACGAGAGTCCCACCTTTCCAGAGCTCAGCAGTAAGGTCAGTGTGGCTTCATCAGGGACACATTATTCAATGCATGTTTACTTACAGGATGTATTTATAGGACAATAAACAAGGATTGACATAACTGGTACGTAAGTACGCATTCACCTTTAAAAGCAACACGTCCAGCAATCGATTGTTGTAACAGCGCAAATACGTACGTATTTTATGTGCATTTGTGCTGATATGACAAGAAATCGTACATTTTAACCTCTATACCGCAAATGAAGTACGAATTAGGATATAAAGGTTAAAATGCATGAATATTTCTTGTCATATTGGCAGAAATGCACATAAAATATGGACATATTTGCGCTGTTACAACAATTGATTGCTGGAAGTGTCGCTTTTTAAGGTGAATGCTTGCTTGCGTACCGGTTATGTCAATCCCTGATAAAGTATGCAATTCTCATTCACCGTGTCACATTGAGACAACAAGGAAGAAATCTTACTTTACGCAGGATCAGGTTATGTAATAATGTATCTTCTATGCAAGTTAGTTTCGATAAGATAACCAATGGACAGAGGTTGCACCTCCCCTGATTGTTATCACAGGGCTCCTATCAGCAGTACACACATGTGTACACTCCTACAGACGTGAAGATAGTCATTGAGTTTGCACGGATGAGGGGGATCCGTGTGGTATCAGAGTTTGACACTCCAGGACACACTCAGTCGTGGGGAAAAGGTGTGACTTACAGTTTTTTAATCTCTCTTTTCTTGCTCTATGATGTGCAGATTTTTATGATCAGGAAGGAAAATCGTGAATATTAGAGTGGCCTTGAATAAATAGTTAATAAATTGGGTTTAAATTACAAGCAGCATTTCATTCATTTGTGCATGAGTGGTACTGTAATGGATTTTATGCTCTCAGATCAGGAAAAAGGTGAAAACTTCATCTACTGCCAACACAGGTCAGCCGGGACTCCTGACTCCCTGCTATGCTGGTGGCGTTCCGTCCGGCACCTTTGGGCCTGTCAACCCCATCCTCAACTCCACATACGAGTTCATGGCCAAGTTCTTCAAGGAAGTGAGCCAGGTGTTCCCTGATGCCTATATTCACTTGGGTGGAGACGAGGTGGACTTCACCTGCTGGTGAGAGTACTTTCCAGATAGGGTGGTGATACTAAAAAGCCATTTTTATGGTATGTTCAGGCAGACTCCACTGAAAAGACAAATGCCTTTAGATGTAGTCTGATAATGTGTTTGTCAGTCCATTGTAAAACATTTGCCTGTTTGCTTTATTGTTAGTGATTGTTACTTAATAGCCAACAAGTGCCATGACTGCAGTTTCATTGTTTAATGGTTATGTCCTTTGTTAATCTTTTTTGTGTTCATGCTGTTAACTGGTTTAATGGAATTGCTGAATCAGTAGGTGATGGTGCTCTGTCTCTTACTGCTTGAATAACAGGAAGTCAAACCCTGATATTCAGAAATTCATGCAACAGCAAGGATTTGCTGAGGACTATACAAAACTTGAGTCTTACTATATCCAGAGGTGAGAGTCTTGCTGTTTTTTTATGCTCAGTTGCATAATAATGATAACGAAGGGAAAGTTATGACAACTGAGAGTATCTAGGATATATTTATTTCTGAAAAAGACTCTGGTCTGATTGCAGTTGCTTATTGGATGTCATTTTTGGATCTGTATTCAAAGTAATGTGCCAATACCATTTTTTTCCCTTTATTTCTTTATCCAGGATCTTGGATATAGTCAGCAGCATCAACAAAGGCTATATGATTTGGCAGGAAGTATTTGACAATGGAGTAAAGGTATGAAAAAACATTCACTAAAAACACATAACGTTACTAATGCCATTGATATTGCTTGAGGGCAGATTAGCACCTTAATCTTTATCCATATCCCGGACCTGAACAAACACTGATTGGCCGTCAGTCACTTTATATTATCAGACAGGAGGAGTTTGTATTCACTCCTCCTTCTGGGCATCAGCTATAGAAGTGAAGCATATTGAACACATTGTCAGTTTTGTACCAAAGATGTCTGATCGGGATTCTTCCAGAGGTGGATGGTTCACTTCAGGTTAGGACAGGTCAGGTTGGGGAGCATGCTCTGGTGCAGCGCGTTACCACGCCCCCACCACATGAAAAAAACGCCTCGGGACCCTGCTCGGTGTGGCGATCCCCTGCACCACGTCACACGGTGCAGTCCCACCATGACCATCTGTCTGCTGCAGCCAGGTGTTATATGTGTCCCCTTGGCCTGGTCCAGCCGCTTGGGTCCTCAGCAGTGGGGATCCTGTGAGCTGGATCACCCCCAGGGAATTGCGCCACTTGGTGGCTACAGTGCCGGAACTGGCCCTAATAAAGGTAGATGGTCAGGAAATGCAGAAAGTGAAAATCCCCACCAAGATTTTATTTCAATAAAGCAATTGAGCAAAAATAGTCAGTCACAGAGTACGTGTAATAAAATATGAGTATTCTGTAACTTTTGTGGTAATATAATTTGTGATAATTATTGTTATTATTATCAATAAAAATCATAATTTATAATAATATTTTTTGTGCATGCTACTGACACGCAGTCTGGCGTACTGCAGCATTTTAGTAAATTTGCTTGGGGAGGGGTTATCATAGTGGGGGGCGCCTTCTGCCGGCTGCCTTACTCAGATGCTCAGTTCACCGGGCATCTTGAGAAACAGCCCCTCCTGCTGTGCAGCATCTCAGGTCGTTCCTCTGGGATGCTGGTGCTTCAGCATGAAAAACTGAAGCACGTCAGGATCTTGTTTTGAGACCCGACCTGAATCCCAATAGACATCTTTGGGATGAAGTGGAGCACTGGGTTCCTGGCACAGCCAATACAAAATGCTGCTCCAGCTGCTGAATGCCCCTAAGGAGGAACGGATAAAATTCTTATTATGTATGGGGGGGGGGGGGCTTGAAAGTATCCAATAATAGACTGTAATTGTCATATGGGCCAAGATATAGGGGTGGTGTCATTTTAATTGTATTACATTACTCCAGATGTCATGGTGTCCCAATAGTAAGACTGTACATGTGTGTATGAAAGGCATGTGCATTTTAAAGCTTTCCTGGGATGAAGGGAAAACAAAATTCCAGAATGTTGGAATGAACAAGCGGGCAGTGGGGGTGTGCCATGATTAATGACCGTCACGATTTCAGGTTAACCAAAACTGAAATGACAAAGTGCTAAAAGCGTCATCTTTAAATTCACGGATAAAGCTGTTTTTCATTTTGATTCTTGCAGCTGAAACCTGATACGGTAGTGGAGGTGTGGATAGGGAGTAACTATCAGCAGGAGCTTCAAAAAGTAACCGACGCTGGCTACACTACCATCCTGTCTGCCCCCTGGTACCTAGATTACATTAGCTACGGCCAGGACTGGCAGAAATACTACACGGTTGAGCCACTCGACTTTAAGGGTCGGTTAAACTCTTTGTTCCCTTGTCTTGTCGATCTTATCTGAACTTCCTTAGTAATACTGTGAAATGTTGCAGTTCCTCTTTGCTTGCACAAACCTAACCTGTATTTTTTTCATTATTGAATCCTATAAATTGGGTCTATATAAAACCAAGCTTTTTTGGGCAATGGTAAAAAAGTGATTGCTAGAACTTTGAAATCTGTGGTGGGTTTAATTACCCTCAGGTGTCAAATGCTGCTTAAGATGAACGGTGGGATAAACCAGTGATCAGAATCTCATGATACCTGTTAATGAAGTTTGCTACTTAAACCTTTAGAGCGCCATTAGCAACTACGCATACAGACAAACAGTGACAATATGGTGGATTTTGACTTGTTGAATGGCATGCTTTATGATTGCACATTGCCTTACATACATACAGTATATGGACAAAAGTATAGGGACACCGGGCCATTACACCTATAGGAACTTTTCAAACTCCAGGAACTCTCCAAAATCCTGCGGAAAGCCTTCCCAGAAGAGTGGCAGTTGTTACAGCTGCAAAGGAGGAACTAATTTCCACATCGATGCTTATGGATTTAGGTTGGGATGTCGTAAAAGTTTCTGTGTGTGTAATGGCCAGTGGCATTTGTCCTTAATTCAGTTCCATCTGGTAGACTGAAGCCCTTCCCTTTGAATAGCGAACATGCTGCATGTGCCTGATGCAGTGACAGTCTGACATACCTCCCCAGACTGGGTATACACAAGTCATCAGGCGCTGTGTCCGCTGTGTTTGTAGCTCAAACCCGACACAGTCATCCAGGTGTGGAAGGGCAATGAGCAGCAGTACCAGAGTGAGCTGGCATCCGTCACGGCCGCAGGCTTCCAGGCCTTGCTCTCCAGCCCCTGGTATCTGAACCGCATCTCCTATGGACAGGACTGGCAACAGTTTTACAAGGCCGACCCTTACAACTTCAACGGTGTGTTGCACATGGAAGCGTATTACTACAGCTGTCAAACAGCATACACCTAAGCTTTCATTTTTTTCCCAATGAAAAAGCCAACAGACACTAACATTTATTCAATTTTTACAGTTTTGGGTCTTTTTTCCCATGTCAACAACAGTAACAATAATACTAATAATATTGTTTTGGGGAATGGAGACCTGTCTGGCGGTCATGGCTCAGACACTAAATAATGATTGTTACACCTTTGTGTGCTGTTCTTTGGTTCTAGAGTAGTGTTGGGTACAGAAGTTCTGTTGTTGCTCAAGGTAAAATCCCCAACAGAACTATCCCCAAATCTATGTAGGTCACATTTCAATGACAATATAACAGTTGTAAGTAGGTCAAATACATACTATGCTTAGGCTTATATAAAAGGGAACCCGTGTGCTGATAATTTATGACCGGCACCATTTTCTGAGGCCAAAATCCAGGCCACAGTCCTGCCTGCAGCAAACGGACAATGCCGTACAAATGGCATTTTCCAACCAACATTTCACACCATGTGGATTAAAACCTTCATGGTGATGGGTTTCGCCGCAAAGTTGTGATTCTTGTGACCTTTTGATAACACCGGGGAGCGTGAAAAATAGAAGTGATGGTGCTTGTGATCTTCTGGGTCCATGCTGGGTATGGAGAGCTGACGGCCTCCTGCTGTGTTTTGCCCTTGAGGTCTCTGTCCAGGTCTCTGTCCTTGTGCTGCCTAACAAGTGCCCATGTTAACAGCCAAACCTCAGACTACAGTCTATGCTAGACTTTTTAGTGACATTTAATTCTTCAAATTGATTTGTAAGCAAGTGCTATTATGTGGAGTCAAACTAAGTGACCTAATAAATAATGATGACTTCTAATTTTTTTTGCCTTTCTGTATCAGATTATCATTTTTCTTTGTTCCAGATTCCCTTTGCATGTGCAGCCTTTTATCATTGCTTCAGTTAGTCCTCTAAAATGGTTTATTTTGGATAACTCCTAGGAACTGATGCCCAGAAGAAGCTGGTAGTAGGTGGAGAGGCCTGCATTTGGGGAGAATATGTAGATGCGACCAATCTCATGCCACGACTCTGGTAATGCTTGCATGATTGGGCAGCTTATCTGAATGGCTGAAATGGCTTTTAACTGACTTGCATCTTAAACAGGGTGAACACAGGGTGAAGGCTTCTGGATACATGAGCTTGCAATTCAGCTGTACAAGAAGCACATTACTATATTAACATTTAAGCTAGTTTGGGACCAGAGATGAGTAGTTCTGGACTAGAAAGTAAAAATCCAGACCAAGATTTGTTCCAGCCAACCAGCTGAGTACTCTGTGACTCTTTATACTCAACTGGTTGGTTGAAGCAAAATCTTGGTCTGGATTTTTATCTTTACTACGTGAACTACCCATCTCTGTTTGGAACTTCAAACCAGTGTTTGTGGGTTCCCAGATTCAATTCTCCGGGGTGCCATTCAGTCTATAATGCACTCTAAAATGTGACTTGAGCAAATTTCCAAAACTCAGTGATCTGGCCATTCAGTGATCTTTTAGAGATGATACCACCAATGACCTAAAGTCACGCTACAGAACTAAGATCCAAAACTCACTCAGTCCTCATGTAATGCAGTGAAGAACTTTCATTAAATTTCATTAAACTCGCTCCAAGGCCACTGAAATGATACGTACTTACAAACTTGTCTCACTCACGGATTCTGTGGACAGAGTGCAGTATTAGGTGTTGGCAGGTATCGGGAGCTCTTGTAGGCCTGGTGTAGTTTGTTTTCTCGTATGTAAATGCCACAAGACTGTGTTGATCATGAATCTGCCCCCCAGGCCTCGTGCCAGTGCTGTCGCCGAGCGGCTGTGGAGCAGCAAGGATGTGAAGGACATCAAAGACGCCTACAGCCGGCTGACGGAGCACCGCTGCCGCATGGTGCAGTAAGTGTGCTGCCCCGTCACTCTGTAGGAAAGGAGCCTTTAGGCTGATCTGCTCTTTATAACGGTCTTATTTTCATTAGCTAGCATGCTGGGCTGGCTTGTTGGCCCACTAGGGGGTGCTGTGGTCTCCACCTCCAGTACTGGAGGTTTGATTCTTACTCGTGTGTGTATTTGTTACATTGGTTGGACCAGAATACCCCAGAATGTAATAGACATGTAACTTTTAACCTTCTGGGGACACTTTCAGTCCCCACAAGGATAACCTCAGTTTTATAAAAAAATTGTGAAAGCAATCTAAAAACTAAAAACATTTTTTGGTTACTTATGGTTAAGGTTAGGGCTTGGTAGGGGTTAGGGTTGTAATAGTAGTGATTAGGGTTGTGCTCATAGAAATAAATGGAGAGTCCCCGCAAATACATAGACTTCTGTGTGTGCGTGGAGATGAAATATGTAGTGAATCATTGCATTTTATTTGCCCTCACTGTTTGTGTGGATTTGAATGGCCTCCTGTCCAGGGTGTCTCCTGCCTGCTGGCCCACCCCCCCAAATCATGCCATCCCATCCATAGCCTGTCCCTCCCGGCTCATTGTCACTCTGTACTGTATAAGGGGAATAGATGCTATATACCAGATGCTATATACCAGGACTTCTCAAACTTTTTGGTCGAAGGTCACCATCAGATTTTTGTTCAAAGTCAGAGATCCAAAACAACTTTCAGTAACAAAACATTATTCCATGAGCTTTAATAAATTAACAACAGCCACCAATATAGACATCAATATGTAACAAAAATGGGAACTTTGTAACACTCACCACTTCAATGCTTTGTCATGAGGCGGGGAGAATTACGATGTTATACATCTCATGAAGCAATATGCTTACCACCTGGGTCCAGAATAACCTACGGTTTTGTCCGCATCCATACCATGGTCCAGGCTTTGAGAACCTCTGATGTATACCCTTAATTCTATTTATTCTTCCAATTCCAGCATACTGATAAGCATGTCTGTTTGAGATTTGATACAGTAGCAGACTCTGCAGGCAGGCAGATTCTGTCCAGTGTAAAAGTGTAGCATTTCAACTGAAATTTTTGTAATCTAACTTCTCTTTTCCTTTTTCTCTTTGCAAGACGTGGGATCCCAGCTGAACCCTTGTTTATCGGATACTGCAAAAATGAGTACAGAGGCTTGTAGGTCGTACACACAACAATCATTATTCAGTAAGATCAAACCAATGTTCTGCTTGTGCAGTTATCATGTGACTTTGAAAACATTTTTCAAATTGTATGAACTCAATGAAGTCAATTGTACATTACTGTGATCTTTCACCTGCCACAAATAATTGGAAATAAAAGAAAATTATATATGTGTTGGAAATGGAATGAAACATGAAATCACAAACTGGGTTATTGGTTAAAGACTCTTCAAATATTTTATTGTATGCGGTAATTTGAATACTGAGGTTTTGGATGTTCTGCATAAACATGCTTGCTACTCTTTGTCCAGCATTTAGTACGACATACGCTTCAGGCTTTGGCCCTGGCAGTGTGTCAGCTGGCTTCTGGCCGGCCGCACAGGGTTTACATGGAAGGCGGGATCCTTCCGCTGGGTGAGGGTGCGCCAGTGCTGGCGGGGCTCAGCCTGGCTGCTCACAGCAAGCCTGCCATCTTATTGATGAGGGTGCGCTGGTGCTCCGTGCTCATGGCTGCGTAGCTGTCCAGCTGCAGGGAGAAGGTGGCGCTGCCTGACGTTAGCGTGCGCAGCACGGTCGAGTAACCCTGCTGACGAGAGTAACCCTGAGTAACCCTGTAGACGAGAGTAACCCTGAGTAACCATGTAGACGAGAGTAACCCTGAGTAACCATGTAGACGAGAGTAACCCTGAGTAACCATGTAGACGAGAGTAACCCTGAGTAACCATGTAGACGAGAGTAACCATGTAGACGAGAGTAACCCTGAGTAACCCTGTAGACGAGAGTAACCCTGAGTAACCCTGTAGACGAGAGTAACCCTGTAGATGAGAGTAACCCTGTAGACGAGAGTATTTCACGGCCTATTTCAGTAATGCAACGTTGGGCCTATTCCACCATTCACACGAATGCGTATAGTTGTGTGACTTTACACTCGGTCCACTTGGATATCAGATGTTATTGGTGCCCTGAACCTGCGCTCTACTCACCATGGTCTCCGCCAGCGGCACAGAGGCCAAGACCACCTTGCTGTCCAGGCGGCTCTGGATGTCCCGCACACTGCCACGTCTCTGCGCCAGGTCGCCCAGCACAGCACTCAGGTGGCTCTCCACCATTGCGATTTCCAGGCTCATCAGCGGCTCCAGCACCTGCCCCCCTGCCTGCTTCATGGCCTGGGGGCAACGAATAAAGGCTTTGGCCCCTGAGGCTGACACCCCCAAGTACTGCCCACCTCAGATACTATAATGTTCATATCTTTTCAGTACCAAACCTGCTATAGTGTACATCAACCTACCAAAACCATCTTCACAAGATGGATAATATATCATCACTGATGAAAACCACATATGTTCACTTTTCAACGATGACTTTTACTGTAGATGGAACACACCCATTTATCTACTGATAGAATTTGACACCTAATAGACTAATGAAAATGTTTGCTTGCTGACACTGACATATTTGCCTAATTGACAACAATTGACGCAAATCCATTGAAAAGCTGTTCACTGACTCACTTTTCTGTTTGTGATGCTGAGGATCTCCATACATTGTTTTAGATATAGTTTGTACTTTCTCAGAATGTTTCTTATGCTCCTGAAATAATGGATTTTTGGAGAAGCCTAATTTTCATTGGATAGCGATGACACTCTGCCTGGCCAAAAGAAAAGAAAAAAGTTGCCATGTAAATGTTTAGTTGGACTGCCTTTAGGTTTGATTATGGCGCACATCTATCATGGCATTGTTTCCACAGGCTTATGCAACATCTCTCCCTTATTTTCATATAGGTTTGCAGTTATTTCTCACAGAATATTGACAAGTGAGTTGACCCACTCCATAAAGCCTCCTTCAGCACATCCCAAAGACCTTCAATGAGGATAAGGTCACAACTCTGTGGTGACCAAGCCATATGTGAAAATGATTCCTCGTGCTCCCTGAACCACTCTTTGACAATTCGAACCCAATGAATCTTAGCATTCCTGTCCTGGAATATGCCCATGCCAGCAGGGAAGATAATATCCATTAATGATGGAGGGAGGGGTAACCTGGCCATTCCAGAGATTCAGGTACTCAGCTGACTTCACTTTATTGCTGCATAACGTTGCTGGGCTGTAATAATGATCCAGTCATTGGCTCTTAAGTATTTGCTGATATAAATTCAAATGCCAATTTTTTTTTTGGCCAGGCAGTGTATATACAGCATGCCGTATGTTCCACAACTTCATAAGTAGTATTGAGCACCACTTAGCTGCTCATTGTTAGCAGGAGGGCTATGAAACAGGCACTACTGAGGATGGGATCACGCTAAATGCAGTGAGATGACCGTCTATCTCTGCAGAGTAACACAATTAGCATTTAGCATTGAGCATGCAGCGCCTACCTTCAGCATGCAGCGGGACACGCAGGCCGACACCATGGCCATAGAGGTGCCAGGATGCACGCTGACGGCCTGCACCGCCGTGCAAACACCCTGCACGGGGAATCCCAGCAGTGGGCCTGGGTGCGACAGGGTTTCACGACAACTGCTTCAACAGCAAAATGAATCAATAATTCATTACTGCGGTATGCAAATGGACATGGGACAACAATGAGCACTGATGTCACGTAGCCATGGAGATGGCGGATTCTGTTACCTTGGAGGTAAGCGCTGTGTATGCCATTCTGCACGGCATCCTTCATGTCGGACGCCAGCTGGTCCCCCAAACCCTCCCCAAAGGCCACATTGCTGGCAGCGTCTTCCTGGGGACTGATTTCCAGGCTCACTGTCACCACATGTCGCCGGTCTCCCAGGGTTCGGTCTAGGGTGTCTGTAAGGTGTTGCAGGGTGTGTAGTTTTGGGGACCAGCATGGCAGATATATGTGGAAAGGCAGGTACTAGCAAGAGGCCTACCTGTGCTCGATGCTGGCTGGAGAATGGTCTCCCTGTAGGCGACCTGCAGAGGGCCCAAGTAGGTGTGGATGCCATACTCTCTCCTGATTCGGTCGTGGATGATCTCGATGTGAAGCTCCCCCATGCCACAGAGGATCGTCTGTGGGGAGACGGTGTATGCAGAAAGGCAGAGAGCACCGTGAAGGATACCAGCCACATTCTCCGCTCCCCTCACTTTCGGCAGAGAGCATAAGATGACCATCACTCAGACCAGAGAATTCTGGGACAGTTTTTTTCCCCCAGAGGCAAGTTGGCTGCTCATACGATAATTATGCGCTAAATGCTGTGAATCTGACAATTTATGTATTCTCTGGTGTCTGATGTTTGTCTACAGTGGTGTTGTTCTTATTGAGTCATACTTATTGGTGGTGAATTCAAGCTGTCATAACATACAATAACACAAACTTTACAGGATCCCAAGGCTGGGTTTTATATTGCGTTTCCAAAAAAAAAAAAAACTTATCTATGTATGTTTTATCATAGATAATTGGGTAAATTTAACATATTTTTGTTATTGTGGCCAGAATCGTGACAGGTGGCAAGCCAGACAAATATAAATGTTTCAATATGTAAATTAATATCCATTATAACTAATGTACTAAGCAAATATATATAAAATGACAAACTTTTATTATTCTATGAAAAGACCAGTACATAACATGCTGAACTAAAACAGAATACCGGTATACTTCAATTATGCTAAACAAGTATTCTGCTAGAAATCTTTTCGAAAATGAATGCAGAAATCTAATTATCTTGACCTTTTTGTTTTATATCATAATGAAATAACATCTCATTACTTATACACTGGCAACACAAACGCAATACAGTTGCGCCTCTTATCCAGTAACACTGGGACCAAACTGGCATAGGAAAATTGATTTTGACAACTAATATTATTACGAGCCAGTTTAGAAAAAACAGAATTATATGAGACATTTTAAGATATTTAGTAGATTTACATATTTAGATATGGTATTGAAGAATTGCAATACTATGGGTCCCCTCTAGTGGCTGATCATGGAATAAACCATAAAACAAACTTTTCTGAAGGGAATTCAGGACTGAAACTGAAATTCCGAAACATTGCTGGTGCTCTGAGTTTTATGGTTGTTTGAGTGCCGTTTATGTGAGAATGTATCTTGATGCTGAAGCACGTATACCCACCTGTCCAGAGTCTGGGTCTGTTTTAACCTTGAGACTTGGGTCTTCCCTCTGAAGACAGGTCAAAGCGTGTTCAAGGTCTTTAAAAAAAATAAAAAGGTTTTGTTACATTTAAAGAAATCATATGCACAGAAAGAAGAAGAAATCTAGTTCCGAGTGCCAGAAGAGAAGTTGGATTTTGTTTAAAAAAAAAAAATGGTGATGTCTAAGCTAGTGTTTCCTTAACCTAGACCCTCGGGGGACTCCGGATAGTCCACGTTTTCGCTCCCAATCAATCAGGAACACTGAATACCTGGTACAGGTGTGCTGGGAGCTGAAACGTGAACTGTCCAGGGTTCCCCGAGGGTCAGTGTTGGGAAACACTGGTCTAAGCAATGGTACTCCATGGTCAGGTGCCTACCTCTTTGCTTGGACATAGTTGGGGGTTCAATGGTGCAGAAGAACACTGGGTCTGGGACCTCCACGCCAGCCAGGATCAGCTTTCTGGGCTCCTCATCTGAGCCTGCAGGCTGCTTCTCATCGCCCAGCGCCTGGCGGGCTGCTGCAGATGCAGATGCCTTGGAGGCCACGATCGTGTCCCCTGTGACAGTCTAGGTGGGTGGGGTGTGACAAATAAGGCATCTGTTTGCTGAAATCTTCGAGCTAACGATGGCAGGGGGGGCGAGCCCAGGGGGCTGACCTGCTTAAGGCCGACCGTCAGGGCGATGTTTCCAGCCAGGAGGGAGGGGATCTCCACGTGCTGGTCTGCAAATGGCACCAACAGGCGACTCATCCGCTCCCTGGAGAGGTGCACAAGCACAAAGAGGCCCCTAGCATCTGCAAGACCGCCACACACCCCGATTTCATTTACATGCCGTCAATGAAATACTGACATGCGACTATATTAGCAGATTAAGTATCAGATACCTTTTTAACCTTGACTGACTTGCTAATTCATTTCTTCACATAAATACAAAGATATGTAATGGGATTCATTCCCATACAGCAAAACCAGTTGTTTCAAGTTATTAAAATAGAATAACCGCACGGCTAAGTGATTTTACAATGAATATAAACTGAATGAATATTCAGCTTCAGTACATCAATGAAATATTAGCTTCATTTATCGCAGGGAAAAGTGTCGTACGTGTTGTTCCTGTTGATGTTGTAAACGGCAGACTGGGTTTTCATAGTGCCTGAGTATATGCGGACAAACACTAGGGGCCCCCGCTGTTTATCATGCACCACCTTGAAGGCCAGGGCACAGAGGTCATCGTTGTACCATCGGCTAAAGGAGGAGAGAGAAAGAACAGGGCAGAGGCTTTGATGGGGAGGGTGGAATCTGTGCAGAGCCGGGGCACCTGCAGGGACAGCGGGCGCAGACTCACAGCATGTCGTGGTGGCGCTCACTGGGGGCCGGGAGGTAGGCGGTGACGGCGTCGAGCAGCGGCTGCACTCCCTTGTTTCTCAGGGCACTTCCACAGAGCACGGGGACGCCCTTCTGTGACAGGGTCACCCGCCGGACCGCCTGTTGCAGCTTGGCACAGACATAGTACGATGGCTGTATACTTACGTGCCTTTACCAGCTTGGGGTATCTTATGGATTAGTCCCACTACTCAAGGGGATTAACAACACAAGAGTGATGATACTCAATATGCTGCTGTTATGTTTGACCCGCAGACATAAGGAGCAAAGGTCAGCTTGTCCCTCGGACATCCTCATACTTATAAACAGTCCAGTCACATGACTTGGGGACGTCTCAGTGTTTTACATCGCTGCTTACTTTTCCAGGTGGTACAGCGTCAAAGTTGTCACCAAACTCCCCCAGCAACAGTTCGGCAAACTCATCGTCCAGATCTGCAATCTGAAGAAGTCACTTAACGTGAATTTCTTTTCGACATATTCTTTACATTTCACCATTAACAGAAGGAATCAGTGACAAAAAATCTCCTTTAGTACAAATCCTTATGAATATGGATCAAGTGACAAAGGGGGACAAAGCAGTTACTTAAAAAATGAGACCAGCCTGTCTCCCAACAGGATATATCGTATTACAGCTGGCAGGGTATCCCAGTCAGAATGGCAGGAAATTTCCAGCAGAATTATTAACTTTCCGGTTTCGCTAACCTGTTCAATCAGGTTACTCCTGGCATCCCTGGCATTCCTCAGGAATTCTGGGTCATCTGATGAGTCCAGGGGTTTTGTCTCAAATACTCGACCATCACCGTCAGACTGATGCCACGTCATTCGCTGACTGGTGATTAAATCAACCAATCCGGTGAAGCCTTTACCTCGGCCAATGGGCATCTGCAGGAGCAGTTTTACTAATTTCCAGGTTATTTCAGTAAAACAAGGGCAGCAGTATATTAAAATCAGTAAAACTTCTCTCTCACATGAAATCAGAATATCTTCTGCATCTGTTTTCATTCACATTGTAAACATTCAGAAACAGTTCAAGACATAACAATTAATTTAGTTTCTTTGGCATTCTAAAAATAGTTACCTGAACAATAACTGGATTGGCTTTAAGTTTCTTCTTTATGCTCTCAACCGAATCTGGTAAGCTAAAAAAAAAAAAAATCTTGACTTAAAAAATACATATTTTTAGAATTATTTTTCTAAAATATTATTTCAATGTTCTGTCAATTTTTTGATATTGTGACAATTTATATTTTCACATGTAACAAACGGTGATTAAAATCATGCTTGATTTTAAAAGCTATCAGCAGTATAAGATGGCTAATATTTATAGCTGTGAAATAAAACATCACAGTAACTGGAATTAATGACTGAAACATGAATGTGGGAGGTCAAATGTCAGGGGTTAGGGGTCAGACCTGGCTCCCGGTTTGTCCATCTTGTTCAGGAAACAGATTCGTGGCACATGGTGCTTGTCAGCCTGCTGCCACACTGTTAGGGTCTGGGCCTGTTGTCACCCCACAACATGGACACACACAGACATTGAAATGTTGCACACAAGGGCTGAAAACTCCCAGATTTGGCCCAGATATAACCCACTTAATCGGAATTACCCAGGATGCTGCACAGCTGCATCAATGGGAAAAAAACGAAGTTGTAAAAGCATCAACTATCTGATCAACTAACTAAAACTACCTTTGTTGCCTTCATTCAGTGGTTACCCAAAAGATCTACCATAAGTGGAGGTGAGTGGCAGTGTAACACTGTCGCGGATCTATTGCATATCCACAGTGATGCCAACACACACGTAGGTGATTTTGAGCCTGACCATGTTGGCTTCACCCACCTCCACTCCGGCTGAAGCATCAAACACAGCCACGGCCCCATCCAGGACCCGCAGAGCTCTCTCCACTTCCAGCGTGAAATCCACGTGCCCTGAAAAAACGCAGTATTGCCTGTGCTTATCACAAAATGAATTTCCATGCCTTGCCCAAGTTGCAGTGACCTAAATATCCACCAGGGGGCAAATTTTTACTACTTGGCAATGGATGCAGTTAATTATGCAAGAGTTAAAGCTGCAGCTGTTGCTAAACTGAAAGTGCAATTATGGTCTGCCTGGGGCTAAAACAGGAAGGTAATGTGAAGTATATAAGACAGTGAACAGTTGTACACTAACTTTTTCCTTCTTTAAGGTTGTTTCCTTACTGCTACCTGTCTTCCCAGGCACAAAGAGTTCATACCAGGGGTGTCTATGAGATTGATCCTGTGGTCTTTCCAATCGAAGGTGACTGCAGCAGACTGTATTGTAATTCCCCTCTCCCTTTCTTGAACCATAAAATCTGTTACAGTATCTCCATCATCAACATCTATAGTAAAAATAAACATGCTATTATTTCATTGAAAAAAGAATAGTAAAAACACAGCACAATTGCAATTAATGGAGCTATACATCTATATGTTGATACTTCTTTGCATTCATTTTTAAAGTAGATTTTCTATCTACCCACCCGTTTTCAAGTCCAGTTCAAGTTTACAATTCGGTATTATAAACGTCATCTGCTTGTTTTCATATTTCAGATCAAATTATACAAAATAGTAACACATTACTGTGGTTAAGAACTTTAAGTCATGAGCTCCAGGGCCCAAAAAGTTTTTCTTACTGAATTCTTAAGCAAGATATTGTATAGTTGTAACACCCAGCTGTAAAATGTATAAAGATTCACTCAGCGTTGGATGAAAGCTAAACTATTAAACATAAAATAAACACAAATGATGATTGTGAATTTTGGGGACTGAATATAAGCAGTCTGAGTATTTTGTTTGCTGTATAACTTGACTCTGAATGGTGCCCGCACCTCCCAATGACCGGGTATATCCTGAGTAATACAGCATTCTCTCTGTGGTGGTGGTCTTTCCTGCGTCAATGTGAGCCATGATACCAATATTGCGGATTCTACAACACAAGCAAGAGCAACAACCACCCTGTTTCAAAATTTTGAAGCACAGTTTAATGAAGACAAGTACCAGGCTTACCAAACAGATCACAAGTTTCATGAATCACTTAAGTAACCATTCTGATCATAGTAATAGATAAGAAAGTAAATAAAGAGTGTTATCACAGTGAAAATAATGGTTTACACTGTGTCTGTCTCTGAGCACAGGAACTTATCAAAACAAAAGTTTCATCAAAGTGGGAGAACACATAATACGTCATATATCACTAGTCATTCATACAAGCTTGATATCAGAATTGTAATATAACTTTCATGATTGGATTGGTGTTCACAAATAATGCACTTCATCAAGGAAAAAATGGAAAAAGAATTCTGGTGTTATCACACCAACTTTACAAATTCAACTCAAAGATTAGGCATTTAAGAAATATTACAGCAACTTACTTTGATATATCCGGATTGACCACTGATCGCACTGACTTAACATCATCTGTGAATCATAGTAACAAGCATAAAAAATATAATGCATATGTCCAGTTATATAATAATGCTAACAGCATTAATAATAATAATAATAATAATAATAATAATAATAATAATAATAATAATAATAAATGCTTTATTTATCCCCGTGGGGAAATTATTTTTATGCCTCCCTCAACTTGCTCTTTGTAGAGCAAGCTGTCCGCAGCTTAGATATAATTAGATATAATACCTGATAGTTCCTATTGACATGCATATCATATAAGGACAACATTCATACATACCTGGTAGAAAACTGTAATATCTTTTTCCTTGTAACCTCCACCTGCACCATGTTTGAGCTCTAAACTTCCAACAGTGAGAACACTATAATAAGAATAATAATAGACAACGGGAGAGAGAAATATATAAATCAGTAATATGACACCTCAAAAGTCTAATCATGGTTACGATGGTGAAGTCTATGGACTTCCTTACCACATCATGTATAGCGGCAGAGTTTAGGGTTTTTGCCACCGCTGTTGTAAGAGGCATCATCAGTCACAGGTCACTTAAAATAGAAAATATATACCACAAATTGACACGGACAACGAAAATATGGTTCGTTTTTACTTGACCGTCAAGATTTATGAAATTTACGCAACAGCAACAATCTGTCGACAAACTGTCCGGTGTAATAATTTAAAGTTGCGGATACTTCTAAACAGTTAAATGAAGAATCTGTAAAATGCCAATTCAATTCACCGGACCTCATCTCACTCATGTGAAGTGGTGCACTCTCGAAATAATTTCTCCACACACTGCTCTTTTGGTTCCGGAGTTTTGGCCTTAGATATTTTGAAACTGTAATAAAGAAATTAATTATATATCATTAAAATATTTAGAATGTATAAGTATATACTATATGACAGTTACTGCCATGCGTTACGTGTTTAAAGAAGAAGGCTAGTACATTTAATTTTTCTATACTCCATACTTCCGGTATTATTGGGCAACCGGACGCTTTTAGCTGTAGCACTTCCTTTTATGTACGGGCTCGGGAAAATAACATCAAGAAACCCGAGTTACGCTTGGAAATACATTAGTCAAACATTCAGACAGCCGTATCAACCTAATTTCACTACATTCGATTTTGTAAAACACAAGCTTCAACATGGTAAGATGGATCTAAGTTTACATATAGCTTTATATGAATATTTTACGCTAATTAGTTAACACGTGTTTCTGTGATGACTAACGCGTTTCAAAAGTTGTTTTAACAGGTCGATAACCTTATGGTGTTTTCTTTCAGGCAGTATAAAACTCTTTTTAAAGCAATGTTGACATGGTAATATTTGACATAAGCATATTGGTAAAGAATTCGAAGGTTTAATGGATATGAAATTAAGACCCGCCCCTTTATTCGTGGTCATTTATTAGTTTTCTAAACTATTAAGTTTGCATAGCCTCATACGTCGACAACTTATTCATCATGGATACACAAAGCGAAGGAATTTAAGTAATAACCCTAGAATAAAAGATTTATTGAGTAACGTAAATTATCATGAGTACTATAATTGATGTGCTATTATCTCAAATGATTTTAATAATGAAATATTGAAGTTATGTTGCCTGTCGTTCAACTTAGATGAATGGCATGACAGTCGGTGTTTAGTTTGCTCTTTTAAAATTAATGTAACATGGATTATTTTTCATGTTTTCACAGGAATTTCTGTCCCCTATAATTCAAAAGATCTGTTAATTTTCTGTTCCATAACGTACCACGTCATGTTTTATACTTGCGTTTATGTTATGACGAGGGACTTGTTTACTTGATCCACATTGACTTGGTAGCTTGATTCATTCCCTTACAGCCCCAGAATGAGCACATTGAGTTACATCGCAAAAGGCACGGCTATCGGCTGGACCACCATGAGAAAAAGAGGAAGAAGGAGAGCAGAGAGGCCCACGACCGCTCGCATAAGGCCAGAAAGATGATAGGCCTGAAAGCCAAGCTTTACCATAAGCAGAGGCATGCTGAGAAAATCCAGATGAAAAAGACGTGAGTTTCCCTTTCATAAAATGTTCCGTGTGCTGATCTTCATTTTAGTTCATTCATGACGCATGTCTTTGCATCCTTAACCTGAACTACTTTGAGAAAATAAGTGAGGCTTGGGGCCAAAGAAACCATAACCATGGTTAAATGTTTGTGTTTGTCGTTGCAGCATCAAAATGCATGAACAACGGAAAACTAAACAGAAAAACGACGAAAAGACCCCGCAGGGAGCTGTACCAGCCTATCTGCTGGACAGAGAGGGCCAGTCACGGGCCAAAGTGCTCTCTAACATGATCAAGCAGAAGAGGAAAGAGAAGGCCGTAAGTATGATAAGGATCACAGAATCTGTCTGCAGGACTAGCACAGTAAATGAAAGGCCAAAGAGCAAATTAGCTTAGTTTTCCCCTTTTGATTCATAGGGTAAATGGGAAGTCCCACTGCCCAAAGTGCGAGCTCAGGGGGAGACAGAGGTCTTCAAGGTCATCCGCACAGGGAAGAGGCAAAAGAAGGCGTGGAAGAGGATGGTGACGAAAGTCTGCTTTGTCGGAGATGGATTTACTCGCAAGCCGCCAAAATACGAAAGATTTATAAGACCCATGGTAAGGTGATACAAGAGCATTTCTGTTCTGCAAAAGCACACAAGGCCAAGCATGTCTTATGATTATTATTATAGTTTGTGAAACTGTGCACTGTGCATGGAGCAGGTCATGGACATGCTGTCTTTCGTAGGGTTTGCGTTTCAAAAAGGCACATGTGACGCATCCAGAGCTGAAGGCCACATTTTGCTTGCCCATCCTGGGTGTGAAGAAGAACCCCTCCTCTCCCCTGTACACATCGCTAGGAGTGATCACAAAAGGCACGGTCTTGGAAGTCAATGTCAGCGAGCTCGGTCTGGTCACACAGGGCGGGAAGGTCATCTGGGGTGAGTGTCAGCATCTTGGAGACTGATGGTATCTGACGGTACCCATGATGTCATTGCTGCCAGCAACCCTCATTGGCAGAAGATTAGTCTTCTGTCAAAGGAAACTTTTGAACACAAGATGTATTATATAGGGTCAATTCCTGAGGTTTCCCCTCAAGAACCTTTAGTGCTGTACTCCCTACTACAGAAAGCAATTTCTCTAAATACTCAGCTTTAATTTGGGAATTATTAGAGGTCCTGCTATTGACATGTCCATTGCATGGTGGGAAGTCGAACAGTTTACCTGAAGTATAACATTAATCATGTTTTGTTTTCCCTTGCAGGTAAATATGCACAAGTGACAAACAACCCAGAAAATGATGGCTGCATTAATGCAGTTTTGCTTGTATGATGAACTCATGTTGAGCTGTAATAGAGCCCAGGACAGGAGCTAAAATGGAACAGGACTAATTACTCACAGCAAGCATTCAGTCTATTTAATTGTATAGGCCAATATGCTATATGTACTTTTGAAGATGGCTGGTAGAAAATAAAGGTTTTTCAGATGAAGTACTTGTTAAAACATGAATGAAAAGTATTATTCCTTCTGTGTGACCTTGTGGTTTTACGGAGATAATTAAGCCTTGACAAGCAACACATCACATGGAAACAAATATTAACTTTGTTTCACTTAAATTTTGGAATCTAATTGATGCTTATTGTTCTTGTGGTTTTTTTTTTTTTTTACAAAAAAAGATCAACTAAAGAAACAAGGAAGTGGTCAGTAACAAATCTTTATTTCCTAAGAATAAGCAAGAAAATTCAAGAAAAAGAAAAGAAATGTATTTTTTCCTATATTTACCAAAACATCATTGGAACAGGTCATGATTTAATTTGCTCAGGTACAGGTTTTACAGCCTCTGTCCCAGATTTCAGACATGACCAATGCTTAGCGTTTCAATGCTTAGCGTTTCAATGCTTAGCGTTTTCCATTTAGACCTCATTTAATTTAACTGATGTCTAACATTTCATCCTAGAAATGGGAGTATGAATACATACAATCTACTTTTCAATGACTTTTTCACCCCATTCAAAATAACGCCAAGGTCAAGTTAACATGAAAATTGTATCTGAATATTTGAACATTTTCTAAAGGGGCACATACAGGAATTACTGGAATGTGGTTTCAGCCAGTGAAAAAAATTTGGCACCGATAACATTCATTTGGTGCCAATGAAGCAACATTTAAAGCCCTTGTATAGTTTACTGAAATATTTAAAATACATATAAAAGTGAACAAAGGAGGTTTATTTTTCAGTTTTCTGACTCACAGAATCCTTACTGTGTACAAATCTAACAGTTTCCAGCCCAAAAATCAAGTGATGAATACAGGGGAAACAGCATCTTTTAATGCTACTATTTAAACAACCAGTTGTTCATTGTGAATTTCAATTGAATTTGTGTGCTATGCTGAAAGCGTATTTGCAATAGGACCATGACTTAAATATTTGCCACATCTATCCAATGTGATGAGTGATTGACTGAAAGAATAGAATGTGCCACTTAAGATGAATCTGAAAGATGTAACACCTCCAATATCAAATATCGATCGGTATGAGTTGTGTTCATGTTTTAAAAGTTGATTTAAAGCATTTCTCATACAGATCTAAACAAAAAATCCATTTACTCTGTGTTTAATGGGCAATGTCATTTAAAATTTTACAGGCAGATCTACAATTGAAACCATACTCTTGCTAGTTACACACGGGGGGTGGGGGGTCCATTTTGGTGATATATAGAGGTTATGTTTCTAGCCTGTTGTCTCCAAATCCCTTCATTTTTGAGACTTAGAGTGTTAGCAAAGCTAATTTGCATTAAGTGTGAATATTTCTGCATCCCTTCCCTTTTAAAAACTGCTACGCAAGACTGCTAGAGGGTATCAGTAGGCTTCTTTCAAAATTCTTCCAAACTTTCCCACTGGGATCAATAAAGTTAATCTTATCTGTGGAATAACAACGTCCCAGTTTTAACAAGTAAACATGATGTGTCCAGCACTGTCTTTGTGCTTCAAGAAGTACAAGGCATTACACTTTTGATATTGATGAGATTAATCCAGTAGAGAAAGAAAATTTCAATACGCTAACAGAACAATCGACATTAAAATGGCATAAGCTATGAAGCAGCATTGGATATAGTATCAAAAACAGTGGAGAACGAATATAGAATAAAAAAAACGTAAAGCTTTTTAACTACAACTTAAACTTTATGAATAAGTGTATAATAAAGAAATGTGAGCTTCCCTCTCCCATCTAATATAAAAACTACCAATTTTTGTGGAAACCAAGCAACTGCAGCTAGAAAGCTCTCCCAGGTAATGCAGAAATACCACACTTATCCCAGCACCCACAGTCCTAGTCTTACGTTTTGCTGCGTCGTTTCGGTTTAGGTTTCAATGGCGACTGGACCACCTTAGCTTTCCTCCTAACTCCTCTCCTGTCCACCATTGGAGGCTCCTCTCCATCATCTGAGCTCTTCTCTGCTGCTTCTTCAGCGTTTCTGGCCTTTTCTTCTTCCTCCTCCTCTTCCTCCTCCTCATCCTCATCCTCCTTAGGGGCTCTCTCCTCAGCCATTTCTACCTTTTCTTCCGCCATTTCCTCCTCATGCTCCTCCTCTGGTTCCTCGAATGCTTCCACTGGTTCTGCCTCATCATCACCAGGAGGTCTGCTCAGCCGTTTGGATTTGCGTGTAGGAGGCCCTTGGATCACTCTGGCCGTCCTCTTCCTGAGAACTCTCATGTCCGAGACAGGAGGCTCCATCACATCGTTAGAGTCCTTCTCAGCATTGTCTGCTTCCTCCCCAGTGGTTGCTGCCTGCTCATCCCCTTCAACCCCTTCTTTCATCATTTCTCCTGTATTCTCTTCCTCTACACTGTCTTTTTCCACAACAGACTCCAACATTTCTCCACTTTTCAAATCTCCGTCCTCCCCACACACGTCCACTTCTAACTCCTCCTGCTGTTCCGTGTCCTCTGCTAATTCTTCTTCATTCTCATTCACTGGTAGCTGATAGGACACCTCTTTCAGGCCCACGAGGAGCACGGTATCCTGACTGAGATCATCATCTGCTAATTCTACTGACATGTCAGGAGCATATTCCTCTACAGCTTCAGTTCCATGACTTGTTTTCTCCTCCATCACCTTGTCATTTGATAGTATTTCAACAGGTATGTCCACTTCTTTTGGTACATCTAAAATACTATGTTCTGTTGATCCTGGATCCTTCTCGTTCACCTCTGCCTGCTCAGAGGCCTTGTCTTTAGTTATTGCAGAAATCTGTTGCTTCATCAGAAGGGCCTCATTCACCACTGGTGATGTGGATTCCTCCTTTGATGAAGGGGCCTCATTTTCTGCCTCTAAAGGAATCTCCTTTTCCACTTGTGCTGTGGCCTCCTCATTTGATGATGGTGCTTCCACTGATATCTCTGGCGAATTCTCTACTTGTATCTCTGGGGGGCCTTCTGGTGGTGCAGTTCTCTCTGGGTGTTCAAAGCTAGCATCTATTGGTCCCTGCATATTTGAAAGAGAAAAAATTATATATGTATGTGTGTGTGTGTGTGTGTGTGTGTATCCTCCTAAGACTCCGTCCATTCATTTATGTCCATTGCAGTGGATATTTTGCTTTTGCATCTATCTTTTTATATATATATATATATATCCATCCATTTTCCAACCCGCTTGTCCTACTGGGTCATGGGGGGTCTGGAGCCTATCCCAGAAGCAATGGGCACGAGGCAGGGACAGGGGGCCAGCCCATCGCAGGGCACACTCACACACCATTCACTTACAACAACATGAGAACATGCAAACTCCTCACACACGTAACCCAGGTGGAGGCTCGAACCCTGGTCCCAGAGGCAACAGTGCTAACCACTGTATCTCTCT
>JAODUD010000117.1:10348307-10361423 GCA_026784285.1 Stomatorhinus walkeri
GGAGGTGATGGAAAATGTAAATTGAAATGCAGAATTACATTGCCATTTTGAATATTGCATTGCCATTTTGAATATTGTATTGTCATTTTGCATATTGTATTGCCATTTTGCAAATTGCATTGCCAATTGAATTTTGCAACGTATAAGTTTCCATATTTAGGACAGTTTCTACGAACGGTTGATAAATGAGGCCCCTGGATGGGATGCAAATCGATCACAGGCCACATACAATGTGGATAATATAGCAACATCAGAAAACGATGTAACTGCCCGTCTGGACTGTGAGAGGAAGCCAGAGACCCAAGAGGAATCCTGCACATAAAATGCACAGACATAACACACATTCAGAGCAGAGGTGGGATTTGAAGCCCCAATGTTGAAAGTACCATCATTCATACTCATTCATGGGCCAAATATGTATATGTATGAGAGAGAAAAGATAATGTGTCCTTACTTACGAATTTACACAGAGCCGCTCAGTTACTGTTCAAAATATTTTTCTGCCTAAGGAGGGAGCTCAAGAGTTACAGCAGAGCAACTGAGGGTTCTTAGAAAATCTCAAAAGTTTTTTTTTTTTTTTTTAAATAATGAATCTGCAAAGGATCACACACAGATTGCAGTAAAACAACAACTGTCTGTGTATATCAGTATGCAGTCTATGTCTGGGCTGGGGTTAGTGCAGGGCTGCCCCGGACCTGGGGGTTGGAATCCCACACTGTGGTATGTGGAGCTTACACATTCTCCCTGTGTTGTACAGGTTTTCTCCCACATTAGCTATAGTGTGTGCCGTACGATGGACTGGTGTCCTTGGTCCATCACGACACTGATTTTATACATATTTGTGTCATTTCAATCCTTTAATCTTTTTATTCACTGTACGATTTCTCCTAATATGCTAATATGCCACAAATATGTTTAAACACCAAAACATTTATTTCTTAATTCATTTCTTCTTTAATATTCTGCATGAATGTTAAAATAGTTAACTTTTGCTAGCAACCTTTATGTGGTCTTCCAAAGCTACTGTTCTGGGCTCACGGTTAATTATTTTACACTATGTCACTGTATTCAGTAAAACCATGTCGGTATTATATTATGGCAGGTATGCCGTCATGTGTGGTGAAAGTGTTGTACCTCCTCTGTACTGCTACCCTTAAGGAGGCTGTGTGCACATGGAATTAACAAATCCCTGCTAAAGACTCCAAATTAAATGTGGCAGGCCATGTGTTGTTTGAACTCTATTTTGTACGTTATATCAAAAATAGTAATAGTTCATAGGACATCCCAAAACTGAAGTTACTGCTGAAATAATGTTTCACATAACTTCAATAACCACCAAAAATAACTGAAAACATTAACTTAAGAGTGTGGATTCTATGTGACCACGGATACTGTATAATTCATAAACTGATAAAATGCTGAAGTATGACAGCAATATTATGGCTTTTGCATTCCTTTAGCGTCTCATTGCTGTGATGCATATGTTTGCATGGTACCTTCATGGCAAGGATAGATTTATACTTTATATCACTTTAGTTTTTCACAGAGGATGAAAAAAAACTCGACTGGGCAGACAACTATATATGCAGAAGAATTTCGGTCATGACCAATGGTACTTCATGGCATCTCTGCACCTTCTCGCAAATTGGCTTTCGCCGATGTGGTGAGATCACGCGTTCCCGCTGTGGCCACGCCTCCCTACCGTCGTGTCTATGGAAACCAAACGGGACTGTCGCGCGCAGGGGCGGTCTAATGACGCGATTGGCTACCGTATCAGGCGATGGGCTTCTCGCCATTTTGTCACGGCGGGTACATAGAGACCTGTCGGCCGTGGGCCGTCTTCTGAGAGATCGGTCTCCTAACATAGTTAACCAGCTAGGTAGCTATGTGCTGCGTGTACATATTTCTTCTAATGGACACATTAAAGTAACTTTTTGTTAAACGAAATTTGATTTAATCGTCTATATTAGACTTAACTTGACCTTGTCTGCGAGCGCAGAAAGCCAATTCGCAGCTAACTGCAGTCCTCGTAGGGAGTCACCGTTTTGGGCGAGGTTTAACCAAAGAGGTAACGTTACTCAAACACGGCTACATTTATTGTTTATTAATGGTTTTTTAATTTTATTGTTTGGCGTTTGGTCATTAATACCATAGCTAGTCTGGTATTTTTTGCTCGACTTGTCATGTTAAAATTATTAGCCAACTAAAGCTGATCTTAGCTAAGTAGTTGGAAGCTAAGCTAACATGTCAGCCAGCCGGACTGACGTTTCGTCCGAATCTCCAGCCTAGCCGAGTGACAGCGAGTGAAGCCGTGTCAGTCGAGTGTTTATTATTATAGTTGTTCTTCTTCAGCCTGTTATTATTATTCCAGGTTATTAAATGAGCGTTGTACGCCTAATCCAGAGGCGGGATAGTAGCTTTCTTATGACTAGAGAGCGATGTATTAAAGCACCAAGCTTTAAAACACAAGCTTACTATCAAGAGATTGATTTGAGCATTTTCTGGATTTTTAATTGCTCTCTATCAGGAACACTTGTTTGTTAAACGTGAATAGCCAGATGTTCTAACCGTTGACATATTGGATCGATTGACCCGGAATTTCTCCTTTTCTGTTGTAATGCCGTAGTATATACGCGGTTTTACGTCAGTGCAGAAAAGCACAGCGAGGAATACTTTTCCCAATTTTTCATGCCTGTAATAATTTCCTTAAATAATTGCGGATGTATTTGGATTTAGTTGTTTCAGGTAGTGAGGCTTTACACGTGCTTTCTTAATTTTGTTTTTATTTGCAGACATTTTAAATGTTTGGCATATTGCTCTTTATTCATTGCATGATTTCATACATTTGTTTTTCCATTTTTTTGCAAGTCATCTCCAGATAGACGTGTATGAAATTATTAAATTTATTAAATATATTTATTTCAGACGGGCTCTCTTTCTTGTATAGTTTGACCGACATATTAAAGATATAGAATCATGATCTGAATATGATGGCATAGCAGGAGGGTAAAATCGTTAATTGTTGATAGCAAGTGTCAAGTACATCAAAAGACAAGTTTTATTCCGCACTGTATCCATGTCATTGTAACTTATTTGCTTGTTCTGGTACATGTTCACTACTAGTTTTCAGCCAAATGCCATATTGTCATATCGATGTTTTCATCTTGTTTTGTTTGGGTTTCTGATATCTGTTTGAATTCAGAAACCTTGAATATGTGATTTCATCTTTGAGCTGCCAACATTTAACACTGTAAGAACATAATGTACCTAAATGACGTTGATCATCACGTCAATCTTGCATAAGGCATTTTAAACATTACCCGGTGGCACCCTGTTGAGGATTTGTTTCCTTACGGTATTGCAGGAAATCAATCAGCAAAACGGCATCATGTTGGCTGGATTATTCCGGATCCACGGCCTGTTTGTGGCCTCCCACCCCTGGGAGGTGATAGTGGGAACAGTGACACTGACCATCTGCATGATGTCCATGAACATGTTTACGGGCAACAACCAGATCTGCGGCTGGAACTACGAATGCCACAAAACTGAAGAGGTAGGAGCTGGGATGAGGTCACAGATGGCATACCTGCTGTTGCATTCCATGATTTGTTTTGCAGTTACGTAAATAAATTTTTGTCATTAAGTAACTGCTATCCTTTACTAGGAATAAAAGCTGAATGCAGAACACAATTCTTATATATATATTTTTTTGTTACAGCAAATTCTTAGCAGTGACGTCATAATTTTAACCATAACACGATGCATAGCCATTGTGTACATCTACTTCCAGTTTCAAAATTTACGGCAGCTTGGCTCAAAATATATATTGGGTAAGTTTTCCATTCAGCTCTGGCCTACAATTTAGGAAGTGTGTGTGTTAATGCTGTTTAAAGCTGTATAGTAATACATTCTGTTCTCTTCTCTTCTAGGCATTGCGGGGCTTTTCACTATATTTTCCAGTTTTGTCTTTAGCACAGTGGTGATTAATTTCTTGGATAAAGAACTCACAGGCCTTAAGTAAGGATCACAAATCTACATCTTTATCCATGTGAAATTGTCAAATCAAATTTTTACTGATGACTAGTTTCATCTGAACTTTTACATTTATTTTTGTTTTCTAGTGAAGCACTGCCCTTCTTCCTCTTGCTGATTGATCTCTCCAAAGCGTGTGCACTCGCTAAGTTTGCCCTGAGCTCCAACTCGCAGGTAAAGGCGGCAGTGGCCAAATGCTTGAAGGATATTCTCTGTCCACTGTGTATAATTGGTATCAATGGGTATATAATAGTGTTTTATATCTTTGCCTGAAGGACGAAGTGAGAGAGAACATTGCTCGCGGAATGGCCATCCTGGGACCTACATTCACTCTGGATGCTCTGGTGGAATGCCTGGTTATTGGGGTGGGAACTATGTCAGGTGAGTGGTCTGCTGTGATGGCTCACTTATGAACTGGTCAGTGTTTTTCCACCTGTGGTGTCCTGATCCTGGTATTGGCAGACTGTGCTAACAGATTGTATATGTAGATAGAAGCCTGCAGAGATCTAATCATATGGTGATGTATATTTTTCAAAGGTGTGGTTTCAGTATGTGAATAAAATACCTCAGAATATGGAGATAAACCACTGTGGTACTGGAATGGTGTGGTTCCTTCAGTTGTGTGACTTCCTGTTCCTGCTCCTGTCCCTGTGCTTCTGCAGGTGTGCGTCAGCTGGAGATCATGTGCTGCTTTGGCTGCATGTCTGTTCTGGCCAACTACTTTGTCTTCATGACCTTCTTCCCTGCCTGCGTCTCCCTCGTACTGGAGGTGAGGTGCTGCTGTTTGTAAGTGTCAGTAATATCCTGTAGTGTGTTGTGCGCAGCTCAGAGATGAAGGCTTTTTTCCTTCCCCCAGCTCTCCAGGGAGAGCAGAGAGGGGCGTCCTATTTGGCAGCTGAGCCACTTTGCCCGTGTTCTGGAGGAAGAGGAGGACAACAAGCCTAACCCTGTCACTCAGCGTGTCAAGATGATCATGGTGAGGCTCTGGTCCTGGCAAAACAAATAGCTCACAGTGTGGGTATTAATATCAGGGCAGGCTGTAGGCTGGGTACCTTCATGTGTTTGTTCTTTCCCCGACCAGTCTCTAGGCCTGGTTTTGGTTCATGCTCACAGTCGCTGGATTGCTGAACCACCTTCACGAAACAGCACAAGTGAGGTACCCAGCATGGAGCTGAGCCTCAGCGAAAATGTGTCCAAGAGGATTGACCCACAGCAGACTCTGTGGTACTTCCATTTGTTAAAGTAAGAAACCACCCCACTGGCTCTGTGCTACAGGGTTGTCATGACAACTATTAATCCATGCGTCCCTCCCCACCAGGATGACCAGCATGGACATCGAGCAAGTGATAACCTTGGGGCTGGCCTTCTTCTTGGCTGTTAAGTATATATTCTTCGAGCATGTGGAGATGGAGTCCACTCTGTCGCTGACGAACCCCATTACGGGGCCTGCTATTGGCCAGCGGAGGGTAGCAGGGGAGTGCTGCAGGATGGAGCCATCACCTCCCAGGTCCCTACAGAAGCCCACCACGTCACCTGTTCCTGTCTCCAAGGAGGAGAAGGGTAGGCTGCACACCTTTACAGTGTCACTAATCTTCTATTCCTTTTCTCCCATAGCCATCTGTGTTATACCTGTAATCAGCCATGACTGATTGAAGCCTCCTTTGTCATCATTTTTTGCAATGTTGTTTACTTGTAATATTTATTTACACCCACACCATGCATCCTCTCCGTTACTTACAGAGGAAGTCATCCGGCCTCTGCCCAGTGAACCGCAGACAATGTTTGTCCTTGGGGGTGCGGATGGCCCTCTAGAGGCTGTCGAGGAGGTTCTGCCCAAGCTGCCCCTGGAGCCACGTCCTGTGGAAGAGTGTCTGTCCATCCTGAAAGATCCTAAGGTACATTTTATCTCCTCCATCTAAATGTTTAGATGTGAACGGCGTGTAGAACATTAAGGATGCAGACTTATAACCCACAGGCTACTGGTTTGACAGCTACAATACTGCTGTACACCCACAGCTGCGAGGGTCTTGACCTAAATACATGCATTGAGCTAAGCAGGCAGATCACTTTTCTGTTTGCTTTGAGGCAAAAAAATAGTCACAAGTTAAGAAAACAACCATCTCGTGCCTGCAGTTGTTCCTAGGTGGTAGCTGTATGCGTCTTTTGTATCATCTGCCTTGTATGTCACTTTGGAAGAAGGTATCTGCCAGGTAAATAAATGTTAGCATGAATGTCAAAGGCACATACCTGAACTAATCTTCATCTTGGTCTCCAGATGGGTGCCAGGTTCCTCAGTGACGCTGAAGTGATGCTGCTGGTGAACTCGAGGCACATCCCAGCATACAATCTGGAGGCTGTCATGGAAACTCCTGAGCGTGGGGTTGCGATCCGCAGGACGATGCTGACCTCCAAACTCCCCAGGCCTTCTGCCCTCAGCTGTTTACCCTATAAGAACTATGACTACTCTAAGGTACATGCAGTCACCCCCCCCCCCCCAGCAGGGCCTAAGAGCTTGGATGACAGTTGCATGTTTTTAAGCTGCCAAACAGTTGACATTTCAAGATCATATGTGTAGTGTACACAGAGTAACTATTGATGTGGCATTGAGACTGGATTGATAACTGACAGTTTAACTTCAGTTTTAACTGCATAGTTGACTGTCTGTTTGGCACCTTCTAGGTCATGGGAACCTGCTGCGAGAACGTGATTGGCTACATACCTGTGCCCGTGGGGGTGGCGGGGCCACTGCTGCTGGACGGGAAGCAGTTCCACGTGCCGATGGCGACGACAGAGGGCGCTCTGGTGGCCAGCACTAACCGAGGCTGCAGGGCCATCGCTGTGAGCGTCTGCGTCTTGCCATGGCATCAGCACACCATGCAGAACCATGTTGTACAATTAGTGCTCCTTCAAAGCATCAGCTGGGTGTTGTACACTGAGGGTTCGGGGTCCCTCATAGTCACCCGTGTCCCTCATCAGTAGATCTTCATGTCAAACATTGTACTGATGTCAAGTGAAGCTGGTCTGATTTGCCATTTCAGCTGTATAATCCACAGCATCCAGTGGCATGAAATATATAATTTCCTAGGACCATGGTGCTGGAAATGTCTTGTTATAGTCTGCACTTTATGTACAAGTGAAACGCATGAAGGGAGCTAGAGATACACATACAATAAATCAGATACTGTAGCGACTGTAGAAATGATAAATACAGCTGATGTAACAAAATGACAGATGTAGACTGATTGTATTAATATTGCTGTGCAAACAAGCTTAGGAGGTTGTGCTGGCCATTGTGTGGCTGTATGTTATTACCCCTTGAGCTCACCATAAGGGCCCCGCTGCCCTGTGCCTGTTCCCACAGAAGAGCTTGGGTGTCCGGAGCCAGGTCCTCGCCGACGGCATGACCCGCGGCCCCGTGGTTCAGCTGCCCTCTGCCTGCGAAGGTGCCGAGGTCAAGGCCTGGCTGGAGAGCCCCGAGGGCTTCTGTGCGATCAAGGAGGCCTTCGACCACACCAGCAGGTGAGGAAGGGGCTCTGACCGCTGCAGGCCCGCTGTGGCAGTCCCTGGTGGGGTGGACAGTGTTACCCACGCTCTCCCTTCTGCAGGTTTGCCCGACTGGAGAAGGTGCTGATTGGCCTGGCCGGGCGCAACCTGTACATACGCTTCCAGTCCCAAACTGGGGACGCCATGGGCATGAACATGCTCTCAAAGGTCAGTGCTGATGTGGTTCTTTGCTCTTCATATCACTCAATGATATCACTTTGCACTCATCCTCAAACCAATCCAAGTGAAGGTGTAGCTGAATGAATAGTAGTATTGGAGTATTAACTCAAATCATGACAAGTCTGATCTGTATCCACTACAGGGTACGGAACAGGCCCTCTCCAGGCTCCAAGAAGAATTCCCAAAGGTGGAGATCTTGGCAGTGAGTGGGAACTACTGCACAGACAAGAAGCCCGCCGCGATCAACTGGATCGAGGGCAGGGGCAAGTCTGTGGTGTGTGAGGCCACCATCCCGGGCAGAGTGGTCCGTGAGGTGTGAGGCGTTCCCTCCATCCGCCACATGATCACTGTGTGGCCGGCTCAATGAGAACTAGCATGGTGTGTCTTTGCTCTACTGTGGTGATCAACCCCTGCTATCATGCTGTAGGTTTTGAAGACCACGACAGAGCGTCTTGTAGAGGTGAACATCAACAAGAACCTGGTCGGTTCTGCCATGGCTGGTAGCATCGGCGGCTACAACGCACACGCGTCCAACATAGTGACGGCCATTTACATTGCTTGTGGCCAGGTAACTTTGAACTTTCTGAATTAAAATATTACAACCTTTTTTAAAATTGTGTAATATATTCTATGGAACTGATCTATGGCATGGTGATGATACAGTTGCCTTACGCCTCTAGAGTTGGGAGTTTGAGGCCCTGTTTCATGAGTGAGAGAGGCTAATTGTCTTTAAACTCCCCACTGTTTGTATGTCCTGTGATGGACTGCTGACCTTGACCCTGATAAATAGTTGGAGGCTGGATGGATATATGGATGGATGGAACAGTTTATAAGACAGTAATCATCATGGCATCTGCTTGACTGCATTTGAAGTTTCCGCTGGTGTGTGCTCCTCCTGACAGGACCCTGCGCAGACGGTGGGCAGCTCCAACTGCATCACCCTGATGGAGCCTACGGGGCCCACACGGGAGGACCTCTATATCAGCTGCACCATGCCCTCCATTGAGCTGGGCACTGTTGGAGGAGGTACCAACCTGCCCCCCCAGCAGTCCTGTCTACAGGTATGGGCTGCCTATTAGCCTTCCACCCCCACATGGCTGTAGGTCGGACCCAAGACGCTCGAGCAAACCCATTCTGTGTTCCCAGATGTTGGGTGTACAAGGAGCCAGCCAGGAGCGGCCTGGGGAGAATGCGCGTCAGCTGGCCCGCCTGCTCTGCGCCACGGTGCTGGCCGGGGAGCTGTCCCTCATGTCTGCACTGGCCGCTGGCCACCTGGTCAAGAGTCACATGACTCACAACAGGTGAGCCATTCTGTCTGGCTCAGCCACAGGTCTCACAAAAGAATGTGGCGTGTGTTGTGAGAAACATGACCAATATTAAATGAATGGAATATGATGCATGTTCTTCTGAAAGTTTTCACCTTTTGAATAAATGACTCTAACATTTTGATCACTTAAATAATTCTGATTTTGTGCAGAAGGCATGAACCAATTCATGATGTAATGTTTGTTTAACAGGTCCAAAGTAAACCTGCAAGGAGACCCGGGAACATGTACCAAGAATTCAGCTTAAGGACTTGAGGGATGGAGAATCGGGCACAAATGGCCATCGGCACTTAGGGACAGAGCCCAGAGCTAAACCCACACAGATCTGTTCTCAGCATGACTCTCCAGTCTGGCAGCTGGCTGTACTCCAGTCCTGAAGATGTATTAATGTTAAAACCACAGAGACTTAACTCAAGTGCTTCACTGATCATGCAGAGGTTTTCTAGGCATGGTCCAAAATGTTTTGTAAATATTGTGGAAGTTCTTTGTTCCAGCGACAGTAACTACTCATGGCCACTGCAGTAATGGACTTGACCAAATTAACCTGATACCTTTAGACAGAATCATGTGGGGGTTTTTCCCCACTGGTACGTGTTCAGCTTATACTAATACATAAATACATGATCACTAGTGGGGTTACTTGAGGTATGATTAGCCTAACTTTAATATGGTGGAATTTATAGGCACGGCTGGATAGTTTGTCCAAAACATTAAAATCCAGACCATGATTTTGTTTCAACCAGATACTTCAGCATATAGAGTTAGTCACAGAATACTGATTCGGTTAGCTAAAACAAGATCTTGGTCTGGATTTAATACTTTCTGGACCTGAGCTATTTACCTCTGTTTATAGACATATATTCTGTTACAAGGGATTAGGCATTTTTTTAAAATCAAATATCACAAAGATCTGAGAGTAAAGAATAGTCCTAAAACATTCATGTTAGGCCTGTTTAACATATTCTTGAAGTGTCTTTTTTGAGAAGTTGAATACAGTAATATGAGAAACTCATGCACTGAATGCATTTCACATTCAATGTGCAAGCACAAATTTCAGAAAGGTGCTAAAGTAGGGCAGTAGTTAATTGGTAGGTCATCATCCCGCTGCTGTTGCACTTCTGTGGCCGTAGGCTGCTCTGAACGATTACACCGGGTCTGCCCCTGCAGACATGTGTCCACACTCAAGTGTGTCCCATCCAACTTCAAGTTTAGCAGCTACTGCCAAGTCGTTTGCGTGGAGCAGTGACTGTATCACTGATGCCATGCGGCTTTTTCTGACATATGTGCTGCTGGCCATTTCGCGTATTTATTTTAAAGCACAGCGTGATGGTTTCTGGTTCTGTGCTGAAATCTTACCGGGGGAAGACAGATTGGTAATTCTCTCAGTTGTAAAGATCTCCCTGCTTGAATATTATTGTTTTGAAAGAAAAGTATTATGTAATTTTAGTTAAAAAAAAGAAAAAAAATAGTCTTAATTTATATGATAAAAAACAACGCCACTACTTTGAGAATCCAATCTCGAATGAGGCATTGGGAAACCATAGTTTTATATTTCCTATTATGTATTTTTATTAAAACAATGAAAAAGTGCAATAAATGTAATATACATGGTCTGCCTTGTGTTTTTCCCCAACATCTTTTCCCCACATTCTTGTGAACCTTTATCTACTGAGAGGAAGACTTACTAGATGCAGTATATTTCTGTCAGTAATGTTCATAATGAGAACCAATACATGAATGTATCATTTGGCAAATATTTTTGATGGATATGGTCTATTGCAGGATTATTCAAATCACAGTCCCCAAGGGCTGAGCCCTGCTGGTTTTCCAGCTTTCCTTTACCTGAGAGCCAGTTGTGAAGCCTCTCACCAATTAGAGCCAGAAATTAAGCTAACTACCTGGGAGACTTGAAAACAAGGCCTGGATTTGAATAGGGGGGGTCTATTGCATGGCAGCTATTCATACTGAGAGTCTTATTGGATGTATCGCTGCAAACTGCTCCAGATCAATGAATTTGTGGGAGTCTCCCCATAACTTTACTCGTTTCCAGATTGTAGATTACAGCCCTTATCCTGCTCAAAAGCAACAAATAAGACACATAATGGACAATGTAATTGTTCAATTTCATGATTTACAAAATGATTAGGTGTTTAAAACCCACAAAATTAATGACTGTTATCCATATTCATTATGACATTAATAAACGGACTACTGGGACAGTGAAAAACCTACATAAATCTATGACCCAAAGAAAAAACGTAATGGAATCTTTGTTCCCCACCTATATAGAGGCATGTGGCTTAAATGTCTGTGTCGCACATATTCGTGCATCTTCTAAAGCCTAGCTGGGCTTCATAACGACATGATTTTAGGTGGGGTGTTTTTCTGGTTAGTGTGATACCACATCTCTATGAAAGGTGTGGAAATGATCTTAGCCTCCATCTAATCTATCTTTCTCTACCATATTAAACTACACTTCAAAAACAAGCTGGCTTCCACAGCTCCAAAAATTTTAGTTTTCAACTTGGTGGATAATCTCCTGGAATGTTTGGACTGGAATACAAGCAAAACAAAAATACATTCTTTTCAATCTAACAACCTAAATGACACTGAAGATGTCATCTTCATTTCTGCCCCTCCTTCACTCCTTACAGGTGCCGCCCCAGTGTTAGGTATGATTGGAAGGAGAATACTGTGCTTCCAATCAAGAGGCCCTCCCAAAATGACATCACCATGGTCTGCCGTCGGCAGAGAGTGGGACAGCCAATCAGGCTCCACTGCATCACATCTCACCAGCACAAAAACCATAGTGGTGCAACAGACTCATTCATGTACAGGAAGGAGCTTAACCCTTAGAGATGCAGCTCCTGGAGGAGAAATGCTGGGCATCACTCATTAAACCCAGGTAACATTCAAACAGATGGGGGCTTAACTGGATGTGGATTCACCATGTAACTTTTGGTTTTAAAAAGTTTTTTTAAACCTGCTACACCACAGCTCTGTAAGAGCTTAATTACTCTTCAACACTCACATATAAATATGCTTCAAGACCACAAAAAGACTAACATACATGATGAATGAAACTAATTCTAAAACTTTAACACTTCTATGTTCTGTATTAAATGGAACAATATCCATCACAAATAACCTAATGATCACCTAATCCACAAATGATCACCTAATCCATTCTTTACGGTGCACTGTATATTATGTTAATGGTTATAAAGATCAGAGAAAATGTACATTCATGCCCATGAAAATGTGGTATGTAATAACATTAAGCACAACCAAGTGTCCATATTTTTTTTATTATTCTTAAAACTTTAAATATTCAATAAGAGAACATGAATAATCAGCTAATATGATGAAATATTTTCCCCATAGGATTTTTTAGGAAATTTAATATACATCTCAATATGAATATATTTCTGAAACAAAGTCTTGGTACTGAACAGCATCAATAATTTAATAAGACATCTATTTAGCATCTAGCATCCAAGCTTCCCAAAAGCATCTCTGACAGATGTGTGATTCAGAGACCAAGACATCTTAGAGGTCGATGTATAAACATCTGCAAAATTTCAGGTTTCACAGCATCCGTCATTGACACCAGCACCACCGACATAATGACCTGAAGTTGGGAAAAACTGTGCAAACCATGAACAAGAGATGGATGCGTGGCTCCCTTAAACCCCATAAATGCTCCCTCACTACTGAGAAATGGAGATCATCAAGCCTGAACTCATTAATCAGAATTTAAATAGAGTCTCTGGCTTGTTCAATACAAATTCCCCAAATGAGGGAGATCAAAGGTGTTGAAATCCTATCAGTGATTGTGTCCTCTATGAAGACACACTTCGGCTGATACTCAAGTCACAACTCTGGGGCAAGGATGAAATGTTAAGTCACACCCCCATTTTTATATATATATATATATATATATATATATCTCAAGACAGAATGTGCTTTTAACTGAAGGAATTACAAACAATACAAAAACACATCTTACTTGAAGTACACAGAAGCAGATCACATG
>JAODUD010000117.1:10392761-10409606 GCA_026784285.1 Stomatorhinus walkeri
GGGGGGGACGACACAAATGAAAATTTTAATACAAAGGTCTATTTATTGGAGGGGGGTGTCCTCTGCTACTCCTTTGCCACTGTTTGATAAGAAGGTCTTCATCTTTATCTTTATCTTTCCTGGTGAGGTTTATGGTGGACACCTACCAGGCAGGTCAGACCTTCATTATGAGGCGGTGGGAATTGCGGGGGATCATCCGGCACTCCCAAGCTACCTAGAGGGAACAGCCCCTCCGGTCTGTCCGGGATCTGACCGGGGTCTCTGTCCAGTGGGACCTGCCTGGAACAGCTCCCTTGGGAGGCATCCAGGTGGGAGCCTTCTAAAATGCCCGAACTACCTCAGCTAACTCCTCTGGATCTTAATAAGCAACGGTTCTGTGTCAGGGTGCCTCAGGATCTCTGAGGTCCACACCCTGACATGCTGAGTGAGCCTGGCAACCTCATTTTGGCTTCTTGTATTCATGAACTTCGTTCTTTTTATCATTACTCATAGCTTATGACAAATCATACACTAGGAACACACACACAGGTTTGTAATTATATCTTTGTGGGGACTCTCCATTAATTCCTATAGGGAAAATTCTAATCCCAACATGAAAATCCTAACCCCTACCCAGCCCTAACCTTAACCATAAGTAACCAAAATATGAGGCTTTTTGCATTTACATTTTTTTGACTGCAGACACAGATTTTTGTGAGCACCCGAAAAATGGTCCCTCCAACGTCAAATAAACAAAACATATGGTCCCCACAAAGTAATATAAAGCTAATCCGCACACACACACAATCCTAGACTACAGGCAGTTTAGAGACACAAATTAGTCTAATTGCCTGTCTTTGGACTGTGGCAGGGACCCTTTGTTCCTCAAGGAGGACATGAACTCCACATGCAGATACACAGGATGTGGGATTCCAGCCCCAACCAAAGAGGTGTGAGCAGGCATGTACCGAGAAATTCTGCGCTTGCTTACATCTTTATCTAGGTGAATGTTCATGGAATAAAACACTGTCCCCACAAGCAATAAGCAATGTCTTACTGTAAGACATTGTAATTTGCTTATTCATATTCGTCCCTCAGCCAATAGCTTTATCAAAAATAGATAGAATACGTTACAATCATGAGATCACGTAGGGTTGGTTAGTCATGGGTTCCATGGCTGCATGAGGGTTATGTGATCATGGGACTATGGGAAACCACGAGACCCCCATTAAGCAAACAGTGAGCACTCCTCTTCCTTATAATCAGCAAGATTACCACTGTTTCGGGAATTCGAATTTAAAACTTGGACGGCTTACACCGCTATCCATATAACATTTTTCGTTCTCCATTTTAATTCAGAAATTTAATCCCGTGTGGCATTATTTCAGTATTCGTTGTTCACGCTGTGTGTACAATGTGTAGCGGATAAAATAGCGGTCTATCTGCTGAGGGAGGATTACGTAGTCTTCACTATGTATATAAAGAAAAGGAGATGCCCGCAAGTTTGTGAGAAACTCGCAAAGCATAAGATATAGACCTAATTAGGATCTGCTTTGCTAACAACGTAAAAAGCTGACGAATCATGTAGCCTATGTAAACAGGTCCTAGGATCGCGACAGAAGTGTACGTAATAAGTGAAAGTTGGTACGATCGAATTAGATACACACAGAAAGGCTGATTAGTCAACATTGAATTTTATGGCTGAAGTCAGTTTCTTCAGCTTTAAATAGGCCTAAGTCTAATTTAAGTCTGGCTGTTCAGATTAACTTTAACCTTAATACACGAAACCCATTATATGCAAAGTGACAAACCGTGACCGTTTTCACTATGCCTGAAATTATTTGACTGTGTAAAGTTTCAGGTAGGATCAATATAAATTGCTAAACCATTGTCTCTCGTATAACACGTAATTATTTATTTGGGAAACAGACTGAGATAAGCTCCGGAACCCGCGCGACAACCCCGCAAGCGGTTTCAGAAAATGGATTTATGGATGAAGTCGCATGACGCACATGAGACAACTACTGCGGATTTGAAGAAAATAATGACACCTACTGGTGAAAAACAACAAACTGCAAAACAATCCCAGCCAGCGCGACTGTGTTCAGCACTGCTTATTTAATGAATTGTCACTGGATGTAACACTGGATCATAAAATATCATCTTCCCGCTGTTCGCAAAAAAAAAAAAAAAACTAACCGGAGAAGCACTTTCTTGTGCGATACACTACATAAAACTCAAGTTATAATGGCAGGTCTAACAGAAAATATTCTAGCCGTTTATTTTAACAGAAAGTATTCCATTCTGTATAATTGGCGCTTACAACCTGTCACTAATGCTACACTTCACCATGAAATATAATATTTAAAAATCTTAAAAATCTTTTTTGTAATGTCGTGTGACAGTATTTCCCATTTATGGTTAGCTATAAATGCATTCCCTTATATTAAATTAATAATATGTTAGTTAAAATACTTACAAACACTTACATAACTACATATCACAGAGTATTTACACTGTGTACAGTCTGGCATGCCACTGTATCTGGAGTCCGTGGCATACCTCCACAGTCTGCTGCATCCTCAGCTGCTGCAGGGGCGATCACCACTAGCCAGGGGGCGATATGGTGCCAGGTGATCCCTGTGCACAGCCATAGCCTTGCGGTGCTTGGGCAGCTGTAGGCCACATTGAACAGGCGCTCGAGGATTTCCCCTGGTCCCCTCCACTGACTATCCAGCTAGGGTTACCACCCCTTCATACGAATGAGACCATACTCCCAAACCAGGTCCACAATGTTAAAATCCTGCATGTGCGGGTGTGCTTCGTAGGAGCACTACTACCAGGTGTTGTCAGCCCCGCTCATACAAACCCCTCTGAAGCTCTTGGGGCACCACAGGTGCTCCATGCCCAGTTCCTTCGGTATCTCTGGCTCTGGCTGCAATACCAAGTCCACCGGTGTGCACTGCTCCTAGTCGAACATCAGCACAGCCAAGCGTTAACCAAGTGCTTTCCTGCACGGCAGTTTCGTATGCCCAGAGGTCCAGAATGGCAAGCTGCGTGGTGAGCATGCTATTAAACCACTCCAGTAACCCATCACTTTGAGGGTGATGGGGTGTGCTGCGGGAATTCACAATGCTTAGCTATTTGCAGGTCTCACCAAAATCCTGGACCTCAAAGTTGCGCCCTTGGTTGCTGTGCAACTCCTCCGGCACACCGAAATGGCAGAAGAACTTCTTAACAAGCTTTTTGTCCAGGCACTCTGATCAGGAAGCACGTATGCCTTGGGCCACTTAGTAAAATATTCCATAAAAACGAGGACGTAGCAATTCCTTAGTTGCTTCAGGGAAACAGACCCAGCATAGTCAATAGAAGCATCTGCTTTGCAATTTCCTAAGCAACTCTGCCATCCCAAAGTGCACGGTTTCTGGTGCGCCATGCAGCACCGGCAGGGCCATGGGTAGAAGGCTCCAGGGCGTTAGCAGCTGCAGAAGTTGTCAGCCGCTGCCCAGGGACTGCCAGAGCCGATACAGAGGCCCATTGCGTTTCTCAAAGGATCAAAATAGAGGGCCTCCAAGTCCAGTGCAAAGACATCCCTCCATTCCAGTCACCTTCCTGCCTGCAGACACTCTCTGACTCGGGTCAGCACCGGGTTCCGGATTGCTGGCTGCCAGCCCCTTGCCACTGGTGTTCCCCTGCACTGCAGTGACAGCAGTCATCCATCTTTCAGAGGCGACAAAAGAGGGTATCGACATTGCCGTGAAGCTTGCCCAACTGGTGCTGGACCTCGAAGTCATACCTAACTAACATGCCTGCTGTTCCTTGGTTTTATGGATGGGCCTGTTTCTGACTGGAACAGTCTTCCTAAGGTCTAAAGAGCTAAACCATGTCAACCCAGCGATGTCATTCAGTGTGTCATCGATCCAGATTCCAAGTTGCACCTTTCAGACCCCAGAAGTCCATGCCCTCACCCATCCTTCTTCTGGACCAGGACTGCCGGCGCAGCCCATGGAGTGTCCAAAGGTTCGATGACACTCACTGCCACCATCTCCCGAATCTCCTGCTCCATCGCTGGACACTTAACTAGTGTCAGCCCTTGAAGATGTAGCCAAATGGGCTGGGCATCTACAGTATCGAGTGCAGTGGGGTGGCACCCATTATCCTGGGTGGTGAAGATGTCGAAATACGCATTCAGCAAAGTCCTCAGTTGGTGTCGTTGCTCAGCTGTCAAGCCCAGGTTGATCTGCTGCCACAGCTCAATAACTGCCTGTGCTGCTTCCGGGGAGAGTTGCACTGCTGCGCTGCTCCATTTGAACTGAACCAGGGAACTTGGCTATGCGTTGGGTTCGGCCAAAACAGTTGGGGACACGGTAGCCCCTTTTGCCTCAGTCAGCTGCTGTTTCTGCCAATTTCACTGCTGGTCATCGTCCTGCAGGAGGGGAACCGTGCCCTGGCCGAGGTGGAGTGAAGCTGCAGGCATCCTGATGTTTGCGCTCAGGCATCACAACAAGTTTGGCCCAATGATACAGGACGTCAGCCAGCCAGCATGATCTGAAGTTGCAGCCTCCCTTTCTTTGGGGTGCATGATTCAGTGATGCAAACTCCCGGCATCTCCCTCCCCTCTGGGACCAACCGGATTGTACCCGGGAGGATACCCTGGCAGATAAGGATGATGGTGAACACCATATCCTCCAGGGCTCAGCAGTGTGTGTCCTCTATATCTTGATGACAATGGTGTGAGGGCTCGTTGGTGGCTGGTATGAGCGACGTCTTCCTCATGGATCCGCCTACTTGGAGTTTTCCGGTGGCCGTGCCAGGTTTCCCTGGGGGATTGGGAGGGGCAATCACGTGCAAGGTGCCCGATTTCTCCATAGAGGTAGCAAGAGGCAACAGATTGTGGGTGACTGCCAGCACTGTTGAGCTGTCAGGCACGCTTTGCAGATGTACAGTAAGGTTCCAGGGGCTCTTTCCCGCTGGAGTGTGGGAATTTCGAGGTGGTCTTTGCCCCGCCGCTCTCTGTTACAAGAATGCACTGTTGCAGAGCTGTGACTTCTGGGTAGTGTGGTTCTTCCAGGTATTGCGGTGGGCAGGATGCACTAAACTCATCAAGTCACCACGGGAAAGCACTGTACTCAGTTCCCGGGGTTCCCTCTAGTTAGACACTGCCCTCTCTGCTGTTGTCCAGGAAACCATACATGTATGTCATGGATGGAGTTATGAAAGGCATCCCGCTTCAAACACCAGTGTTGTAATATCATCGCGGTGAGACATGCTTAGGAAGTATGCAGTAGCGCATATGACAAGCAGTGTTTTATTCTCTGCAGCACAGACAAGGGAACTCACCAGTACAAATATGTAACACCATTGTGCTGGTTGGTATTTCAAACATACCACAACAGGGGAACATTATATTTGCCACTTCAAGAGAACGTGACCCACTTACATTCACTGACATAACTACTTATCAGGGACATTATTTGCATAAGTTTTTTCACTATGTACAGTCCGGCACAATGCATTCCAGTCCGCTAGTGATTTAGCCATGCAGCGTCACCATACACATTTTAGTCATGTCCCCAGGTTTTCACTCAGTCCTTTTACCCTAAATACTAAATACATTTCTGCTCCTAAACAATTGGCACCTTCCACAAGTGACATTTTCAAGTGGAATTTGCATTATCTCAGTCACCCGAAGACCATAGGACAGGGGTGGCGAACCTGATCCATAGAGGGCCGCTGTGGGGGCGGCTCTTTGGGATGGCCTCTCTGTCAGCCAATAAGAGTGGGTCCCCTGGACTGGAGTTGAGAATCACTGCTTTACTACTGGCTGATTGAGAGGCCAACCCAAAGACCTATCTCCACATCGGCACTCCATGGATCAGGTTCGCCACCCCTGCCACAGGAAAAACAAAAGTTCGCGCATCATTTCTGTATTTTTCATGATATTGTAAGGCGATCAATTCAAAGTTCAGGCTCAGTCCACTAACCCATTTCTTTAAAATACACACCTTATTAAGGGGAACACAAAAGAACTAGTTCATATGAATGAAATAAAGTTACCCAAGACTGACCAAGGCACATTTTAAATAGTTAAATATGTATTGCTAGACTCAGTGTTGAAAAAAGATGAGAAAATAAAATTTTGATTTGAAGATTTATAATGTGGGGTGGCATGGTGGTGCATTGGTTAGCACTGGTGCTTCACACCTCTGGGACCCGGGTTTGAGCTACGCCTCTATGTGTGCAGTTTGCATGTCCTCCCCCTGTCATCATCTCCTTTGGACTCTTCATTTTTACCACAGACACAGATAGATCTTGCCTCATGACGCATTTGTCTGTGTATGGACAGGTTGGTGATCCCTGGTCACGACTGCAAATTATTTTAACATTTTTATTGTTTTGACATTTTAAGTGTTATTCTCCCAAATCTAAATCCAAATACAAAAAAGGGCCAATTTCACAGACCCCACATGCCGACTCCTAACACTAGGTTTTCTGAGATGGTTATCTAATTGCTGATAATATATAACACATACCATATATAACATATACCACTATTACTCTCCTTTCCGAGATGATTTTAGTAGATGATTTTAGTAGTGAAGCAAGACATACCACTTTAATTTGAACTCTCTGTTGGGGTATCATTTGTCTGTTTTCACTGCATGCGCGCCTGCATTTTTTAAAGCCAAACAGCTATTGCACTATTCTGGTGTGTGCAAGAAATCTGTAGGATGACTGAAGTAGCAGATAGCCAACTGGCAGCCCTAGAAGGGAACATTAAGACATATACAACCCCGCAGCTCCCCTCTGTTTAGCCTGTGGCCCAATGACCTCGATCCACATTTCCGGTGACCCGATTCGAAAAGCTCCTAAATCCTCATTCAGCTGGTTATGCTGCCGCCAGCTCAGAATGAAATCCAGTTAATGGTGAGTTAGTGAATGAATTTGTTCAGTTTTACGGCTCTGTTTCCCCTGCATTCTACTTAAATTCAAGATGACATTCAGTCACCCAACAAACTGGCATCAATACATTATATTATATTTCTTAAAATTAATTCCATTTATTAAACTGAAAAACCTGACAGCATGAAGACAATGCATGAGGATAGCCTAAGTATTTTTTGGGGTTAGCAAGTATGAGGAGAACCATTTGACAAAGCTGGTTGTGTGTGTGTCATGCCTGTGGTCATTGATGAACCTAAGCCGGCTCTGATAAGACTAATTGTCAATGATGTTGGCAGTGAGGAGGAATCGGGGACAGAATTTGGGAGTTAAACATGGACTTTGCCACATCTGCTGGGAATCCTGTGTGGCTTTTGGTTCCTTGCAATATATATATTTAGGTGCCGTTGTAGTGATTTTAGTTACCTTTTACATTCTATTATTTTTAAGTAACGTGTTCTACAGCCTCACAACAACCTAATGACCATGTATCAACTTGTCAAATGGTTTTTGAAATATACCAGATGTAGAATAAACCCTGTTGCAACATGACTTGAGCTCACAACAATTCATTAGCGGATGAAAAACCTCAGATTTGAGCTGGAATGAAAAGACACATTCGTGTAAGAGTCATTTTATTTCACAATACCAGGGAAGTACATTCCAGGTTTATGACTATGCCATGAGGCTCTTGTCCAGAATAATAAATAATTAATCAGGATTTACACTCTGTATAATCTCCTTCCAGTTGGACTGTAATGTTACATTCAAAAGTGCCAATCACTTATCTCGTGTCATGTGCATTGATTACTATTCGTTCTTGGCCCTCTGTGAAGTTCATGATGAGTACAAAATATCGATCTATGTCAAATCTTTTGTATTGTGCCAATGCACCAGTCTCTGTTCATGGCTTGGCCTTCTACCTCACTGAAGCGGAATTCCCCTATTGAATGTTAAAAGCTAGCCTGGAATTTAATGCAAACATAACTCAGGTGTTACTGATTATCCCTGGGACTTTACTTTGTTCGTAGTGGGGGTCCTTAATAGACCTGTCATTTTAGCAGTTCTCCTTGATGTAAGCTATAAGCAAATGTAAGTCTATACTACATGTACAGTATACTACATTTTCTACACTACATGTACAAAATAATGTGTTGTTTAATGAGCTATTACTAGCTGTTCATATCTCATGAGATTTAGCTGTTAACAATGGTGTATGAGTGAGTTTGATTAAATATTGGGGGTACAGCTCCCACCCGCACCAAGTTCCTACACCGCTAGCTGTTGAGCACATTCGCCTCTGGCAGAGACCCAGTAATTGTATGGTGGTCCTGAATCCTGGCCAGTTTTTGCCACCATATTGACATTTTTGGGGCCGCATTATTTTCATTTTAAAATGAGTGTGGGAGTGGGCAAACAGGCAGCTCCGCAAACTGTCAATGGCGCAGGCATTTCTGTGGCCAACCATAAGATTTAATCTCAGTTTCCTGATAACGCTTCAGCTGTGCTGGCGTAATCATGAGCTTTTAATTGGATTACTGGGACACGGAGCTGATTTCCTATTAGAGCAGAAGATACTTCTGCTGTCAGCATCTGGAAAGTGTTTTACCTGGGTAATGAATCCCCAGATTCTAAGTAGTTACCTGCACCAGAATCCAGATCCTGTGCTAGATACTGTATGTTACATGTTAAAATGCTTTAAATCCATTAGCGACCCCTTTATTTATGCCTTTTGTCAAAGCATGGGTCACCAAGAGCCTCGATCTCCTAAGAATCACGGCGAGAAAGGCAGGGGACCAGCCTGGGTGATACGTCGGTTCATCTCAGGGTGCACACACAGCCACACACTATTTTTATAATTTGTCACATAATTTTTGAGACGCTAATATGCGTAACGTGGCACAGTGGCCAACGCAGTTGCCTCACACCTCTGCTGACAAGGGTGTGGATTTGGTTTCATCATTAGTAGGGGCCGAATCAGCCCCAAACCCCACGGCCCATAAACACACGTAGTATTCCCACAGTATTGTTATGGAAACGTCCCTACTGCCGATACCCAAATCGACAGCCATTTCTGCAGAGCAGGGTTTGAGTCTCTGCGTGTGGAGTTTGCTCGATCTCCCTGTGTCGTCGTGAGATTTCCTCTGGTTTCCTCCCAGAGTCCAAAAACATGCTGAGGCTAATTGGAGTTGCCACATTGTCCCTAGGTGTGAATGTGTGTGTGAATGTGTGTGTGATTGGTGTGTGTGAATGGTGTGTGTGTGCCCTGTGACGGGCTGGTGCCTCATCCTGGATTATTCCCTACCTTGTGCCTGTTGTTTGTCAGATAGACCCGAGTCCCCTATAACCCAGAACAGTATAAAAGCAGTAGAGAGAATGCCTAATTACATAGGCAATATTTGGATACTTGAGCACTCGAAAGACAGAGCTAACCACTCAGTCGCTGTGCCAGTCCTAGTCAGCTTCTATCAATATTATCTTTGTCTTAATAAACAGAATTTGGATCCCACATGATCCCAGTGCAGGTTTGCAGACACCAGAGAGACTCGGGCAGCTGAATGGAGTCTTTGTGCTCTGGCCCCCATTAGCATGATACTTAACCTCAATCGCCTTAGTAAAAATAGCCCCTTGTATAAATGGAACCAAAAATTGTAAGCTGTGGGGAAAATGTTACCTAAGCAACTAAATGTCGCGGTTGAGAAGGAGACTCTGCCTCCGGTTCAGCTCAGTAAAGAAGGTTTTACTCGTAAGCCGAAATAGCTCACAGCCGTCGCGTCAGCTGTCTGTGGCATCCCACGTTCACCAGCTGTATATGGCGACGCACACCAGCCCTGCCTCTCTCTATGGTGTCTTAACTGGCACAGAAAAGCCTCGTCCTTCAGTGGAGCCGTGACAGAAGTCACCTGACCTGTTTTCACAGAGCAGCTCCCTCACGTAGCTCTTGAGCAGAGACGATTCTAGGGACTCTGGGGGCCGTGAGCAGAAAAACTCCATGGGACCAACTCGTCTTTTAGTGTGAAATATAAATGAATAATATCAACAAAGGAAATTTAATAAACAACAGTCCTTCATTCTCACTTTTGTGAAAAACAGAATAAATAAAGCAGATTTGTTTTTATAATGAACTCAGGAGCCCCCTCCCAGCTTGGGGCCCCAGGAAATTTCCTGTGCTCTACTACGCCTGTGCTCCCAAGCTGTCATCAAGCTGAAATCTGCCCAATTCCACAGTATCACAGTAAAGTTTCCAACCCAGGAGAATGGACTTAAATCTATATGGTGACTAGTGTGTGTGACATCCAATGAGGGCAAATTCATTCAGTTTGCCATATTACCAGCTACCTAAAATTAGGCTCTGTTTTTCCCAGAAAATGAGCCCTAACCCTAGTCTTTTTTTCCCTCATCCTAAAGCTAAATTGACTTTTTTTGCTTTGTCCCCATTTCATCCCCATTTCCGTCCCCATTCCCGTAACCAAATATAGTCCCTGTAACCTCCCCCAGTCCCCAGGTCACCTGGCTCAGTCCCCCATCCCTGCCTGATATATCCCCGAAATTGTGACACTTTGGAATGAAATTCTGATATTATAATAAGACCTTCCATTATGCTGCTTTGGAAATTGCTCATCACTTCCAGCAGTTCTTTGTAGCTTTTAAAATACATCTCAGCTAGAACTTTTCAGTCCTTTTTGTCTCAAACAATTCATTAATTTGAGTGCTCTATAAGTGCTTTCCCACTGCACAAACCTTTCTTTGGAACCAGAACCTTTTTTTTCCTGGAGCAAGAACTTATGTCGTGTTGCTATCTGTTAAACTAAACTTACCAACTTAGCATAAAAGACACAGTTCCTGTTGTGTGATGGGAAAGTGACACACAAGCTACAAAACATCCCAGTTGAGATGGGCCAGGAACATGGAACCAGGTTCTGGAACTTCGGTGGGAAAGTGCTTTATTGTGTTTCTGAGAGGAGTAGGGACAGACTTCCACACTAAGCTACACTCGCTGTGTTCCTTTATTTGTCTGGTTGTCATAGCACCCTGGGAACTGAAAATATATATTCTAACAGCACATGGTGGGTTGACATGGTGTAAATGTTGACAGATATGCAAACATTTGGTCTTTCTTGCCTACTTAAATAAACTATAAGACATTTCTCATTATCTGGCCTGACACTTGTGAATTATGTCCCACTATTGTGTGTATGCATATTTTATCATGGTTTCCCACTCTGACATTTTTTCCCTCTTGCTTCTGTTGTCCCGGTGGCCACACATGTGCAGACTCTACAGTGGCCCACATTGCAGCTTGAGATATCAGGATGCTTGTGTCCAGCAGATGCAGAGCCCAGGATCTGTCGTAAGTCATTCGACACACACAGACGGACAAGAGGTGTGATAATGGGATTTCTGCATGCTTCTAAGACCACCCCAGTAATGTGAATCACATGACGTAGGGCAGCAGGTAGAGGACCTCTTCCCTGGTTAGTCATTGCAGTAACAGGACCTGGGGAGTGAGAATGGTTTGCTCATTCTCCCAGAATGCTTTGCTCATTCTTCCAGAATGCAGGTGTCATCTTCACAAGCTCATTAGCATTCCCCTCTCTCCACATGACCAAAATCAGCCGCCATTAGGCATTTAATATTCGAGGTGTACCCCACAACAATGTACTAATTTTAAATACATTTTAAGTGTTAAAGACAACACAAATGAAAGATACACTTAAACTGCACTTATCCATTTTCCAGAATCAGTCCCACGACGTAGAGGAGACCCTCACAGGGCTCAAACACACACACACACACACACACACACACCTTTGAATTCCTATATCGTTGTGTGGACTGTCCATTCATTTCTATGGGCATAACCATAATCCCAACTATGACAACCTTAACCCCTACCCAGTCCTAACCTTAACCATAAGTAACCAAGTAAAAGACTTCTGGCATTTATCGTTTTTCAATTGCAGTCACAGATCTTTATAAAACTGAGTTTTCCATTGTGGAAACCAGAAAATCAGAATCAGAACTCACTTTATTGCCAGTATGTACAAACATGCCAGAATTGTTTGTGGTTAAATGCCAAACGTGGAGTACAGGACCAAAATTACAAGACATACAGGGGAACATTTAATAGAACACTATGTGCATGAAAAGAGGAATAGAATCAAGAATAGACAGATTGCAAGACGTCTTACGACAATATCTTAAACATAAGAACTAGCGAAAGAACCATGTTAGTCCATTAAAAGTGTCCCCACAGGGAGTGCCCCCTTGTGGTGGAGTACAAAATAATGTGAGAATTGAGATCCATACCCTGTAAGTCAACAGAGGCTATTTATTTAGATACAGAATTATTTAATTTCATATTTCAGGAATAGATTCTATATGAAAAGATATCAACAGAAACTGTATGTATATATGTAGAAAACATTCAAGCAAAAGTTAGTCACCCATTCAGCTTATTTGGAAAAGATTTTTGCTAGTTTGCCTTACAAATGTTGTTACCTTTTTTTCTGATGTTACTTGTCCGTATCATGCATTTGCTGTTCCTCTTGACACATTAAACAAATATGCAGTTTTTGCAATTTAGGCACTGACTTTTTGGCAGTTTGAAAATTGCTGATCGTCAAACCACTTTTTTAGCTGACATGTACTGCTAATCATTCAACCTTTCAGCCAAATATGACTCCTTGTGGCAGTGCATTTGTAATTGTGATTTAGTTACTTCAAGGTTAAAGTCCTTCTATACATAGCATTTCCAAATTTTGTCCATTTCTGTTTGTCACTGTCGTGATTCGTTTAGTTTGTTCAATGCCTGATGATGATTTTTGATTTACTGACTGTTTTTGATTTACTTTTGTTCACTGGCAAACTGGATATTACAGAGATGCCCTCTGTTTTGCCACCAAGTGGTGTAATTATGAATACTTGTCTGAAAGAGTCAGAATGCCAAATATAATCTAATATTAACCCTAACCTGGATGGGTTGAAGTGGATAGAAGATGGATTGATGAATTAAGTATAATCTATAATTACATTTAAAATATGTATAAGGAATAAATAGTTGTTTAAAAATTCATATAGTTAAGTGTGAATAAGTAAAGTTACGTTGAACAATCTAATACATAGATAACTTCCTAAGAGTCACTCACTACAGTGGTCAGCTCTTTTTGATATTTAGAATTGCAAATGGGATCTCTGGACACAACATTCCTCAGATTGGAGGACAATCACGCTATTTTGTACTCCACCACAAGGGGGCACTCATTACCCTAATTTTCCTCAAATTCCCTGTGAGTATTGTGGCCTACTCTCCTCCACAATGGGCTTTTTGTAGGTTCAAGAATGGGTCACCCAGGAAAATCTATAAACATACATAAATGAGGAAAATGCTGCTTGCAAAATTCCACCTTTGAAGTCACACTTTTCTTAGGCGCACCATGATTGGTTTTTCAAATACTGATGTATCTTACGGATGGACATACAGGTTTATAAAGTGTTGTTGTGCGTTCTGTTTGTAGACTTCTTCCAGCTGGCTAGTTTTATATGGATATCTAATATCTTAATTATACAAATTACCCTACATTTTTAGGAAAGCTTATGTGTCTTTAAAAACTATTTTTACCTAGTCCTGTCAGTGGTAGTGTGATTATAGTAGTATTTAATTTAACCACATTCATTCAAACTTATAATTTCCACTGCTCTGACTCATAACATTTTCTGTAAATGAGGTTTTTAAGGAAATGAAGCCATAAAATAAGATTAAAATATCTGCCCAAGTTCAATTTAAATTCAATTTAAAGTGATCAATTCTCATCCAGTGCCGCATTTCCAGGCCATAAATATGGTAATTTTACATTTTATCCCTAAGCCACTATAAAACTAAGTATGTAAATTTGTATGTGATTTCCTAATACGGGCCTGGTCTAGCGATTACAAATATCATTCATGTACAGGTCTCAGTTAGGCTCTGAATAATTACGTAGAACCTATCTCATATTTATTAACACATAAAATCACATATTTTGTGATTTTTAAAACAACAATCATTTGTTAGGCGGCTTCTGTTTGGCTCTGATTTCCTGAAGCGGGTTGTTTGTATCATTTTCTGAGTCTAAAGCAGTTATGGAGATGTGTTCCACATCCTGCTCGATAATCTGATCCTGGAGTCGGGTCTAATCTCCCACTCGCCACTTGGCCTCGGTGGTACACGTCTTCCCACATCTGGCCGAGGACGCCCCTCGTAAACCAGCCGCGGTGAAAGCTCATCACTGTCGAACCTCACCCTGGGCACATCAGCATGATGGAAATATTGATTAGCTCCTTGCACTGATGGAGACTCTGCTTGGCAGCTAGTCTGCAGAAGTTAAATGACACTAGCGGTAAATGAAGCGGCATCGTGTGGCTTCCCTACAAGGGACAGTTTAAGCCAATACAATGATTAAATTAGATACGTACCTTGTGTGTTGTAGATATTTCTGTCTTCAAAAGGCACAGATTCACAACAAACACCCAATGCACTTTTGCACCCCCTGTACCCTTCCAGCTTGTAGCAGATACTATACATAAAAAAAGTTTAATAGAGTTCCCCAGTTGATTGTGTGAGTTGGATTTATCAGAATTAAATCACTTGTATCCGTAGACAGACATCAAAATACAATAACAATTTATGGTATGAATCAAGGCTAGTAACAAAACATCATAGCAGGGCAGGAAACTAATGAATATCATTATACTTTTTGAACCTCTCTTTGCTGCATGGGCCAGATAATCGGGAATAATTTGGACAGCAGAAGGAAATCTGATTAAGCCTTTTGTTTAATCTGTGCCCACCTCTCACTGCGAGACTGTATATAATCTTACAAAATCATTTCCCAGCACTGTCTCTGAAATGATAGTAAATTTCTGGCAAGATTACACCATGATAGCGTCAAACCAAATTCTCCAGTTCACGATGACACCAATTTCCGAATGGTCAGATTGCAGATAGCGGGCAGAGTGCAAATGTGAGTTGCATTATAACTTCAGCAAAATATGCTTTGCTGAGGACAGAAAGATTAACTTAATGAGTAACCCCCCCCCCCCCCCCCCAAATGCCACCTTTGTGATTTTTTTCTGCCAGTCAGCACCCCACCACACACCCCCAGCATGACTACTATGCGTTTTGCTGTGACAGGCATCGATACATTGGTCCTGGTGACATGCCCCCGCAATCACGCTCAGAGGCATACCGCTATGGCACTCCGACAGGAAACACAATAGCTGCTTCAATTGATATATTTTAAAAAAATCCCCTCAAGATTAGCTGGCAGAGGTTTCTGCCACAGGATGGGGGTGGGATGGTACATTTACTAGATTGCCAGATGTTCCTCAGGAGATTTTGTAGAAATCAATCTGATAATCTGGATAAGATGGAGACCCAAGAGTACAGCTTTATAAACTCAAAGAAACTGGACAAGGTGAAGTGGGATCTGCTTTGGTATAAGTGTATCTGAACACTGTCTCCATGTGTGAATATATGGGATACTGACACATTGTAGGGGGCAGTTCAGTAGGTGGCGCCGTTGCCTCACATCTCTAGGTTTCTGAGTTTGATTCGGACCCCAGCTCCCTGTATTTGTGGTGCAATCAAGTTCACCCTGAGTTATTTGTGTTTCCTATTGGCTATCTTTGCATTCCTGAGATGTCTGGTTCCAGCGAAATAGCGACTTTTGCCCTTTTGTTTGTGCTGTTGTGTGTATGTACCAGTGGCCGTAAAGGGATTGACACCCCAGAGGACACCTCACCTTATGTGGCATTCTTTCTGGAACACACTCCAGAGCATCCAGATCGGAGAGCCAGGATGGATGAGCTGTCAGTGTGTGCATGGACGTATATGCATCTGATGTTCTATGATTTTGGAGTCCTCTGAAAATCTTTATAATTCAGTGTACCTTTATGAATCACATTTAAGATTTTTTATGTACCTCTCTTCCAACTGAATGTCATTTCTCATCCTGGTGTCCCTTGATGGCCTTGTGTGCTTCTTTCTTTGGGATATTGATGAGCAGATCATTCACCCTTGGAGAAACTTGAAGTCGAACTGCTCGTACCCATAATGTGTTTGTTTGAATCCTGGCTGACTCAGAATAGATCTATTCCATTCGATAAAGATGTTTTTTTAATCATGTGTTATTGTAGTATTGAGTAAAGCAGCTTAGAATCGATCCACAAGATCCCTCCTGTGATTGTTTTCTGTTCTAAATTTAAAAAAGCTTGTCCTGAACTGGGGGTCAGTATTCAGTCCCTGCTGTGCTTAGCTATGTGTGGCCAGCAGACCCCAGAGGACACAAAATGGCTTGGGGGGGGGGTTCAAGCCAGGTCGCTCTGCCTCTCGATGTCATGCAGTGATGTCAGCTAGTGAAAAGGCCAGAACAGTGTGCGTGTCTGTGTTGACGAAACTGGCAGACAGAGGACAGAAGTTCACTGGTAAAGATATGTGTGAGCTGGCATCACTCCTCCCAAGCTGGTGTGCTGGTTGGAGGAGTGGGAACGTGGGAAATGGGGCAATTCCAAACTCAAGGGGCACATCTGTTTGCCTGTCTGTCTGCCTGGTTGCCTGTTTGTCAGTCTGTCTGCCTGCCTCTCAGCTTGTCTGTATGTCTTTCTGCCTGTCTGTCAGCTTGTCTGTCTGTCTGCCTGCGAGTCTGTGGATCTTTCTGCCTGCCTGTCAACTTGTCTGTCTGTCTTTCTGCTTGCCTGTCTGTCAGCTTATCTGTCTGTCTGTCTGTCTGACTGCTTGCCTGTCTGTCAGCTTGTCTGTCTGTCTGTTTGACTGCCTGCCTGCCTGCCTGCTTGCCTGTCTGCTTGTCTGTCTGTCTGTCTGCCTGCCTGTCTTTCTAATTTCTTTTGTAAGATTCATGCAGAAATATCGAGATTGTCATTACA
>JAODUD010000117.1:10462049-10473639 GCA_026784285.1 Stomatorhinus walkeri
AGGTTTCCAGGGTCCCCTGCATGGTGTCCTGCGATGGACCAGGTTTCCAGGGTCCCCTGCATGGTGTCCTGCGATGGACCAGGTTTCCAGGGTCCCCTGCATGGTGCCCTGTGCTGCCTGGGAAAAGCTTCAGCGCTTCCAGGGAAGTGTCTGCATGATAGATGAACATGTAATAGAATTATTGTAATATTTGCACGAGAATGAAGATTTTTACAGTTTGTACTGTTGATTCTTGCAAATATTTGCTGAAGTAATCTGGACAATCTCTTTGAATATGTAAGAAAACTGCACACATTGGATGAGTACCTGTGAATATATCAAAGATAGTTAATTACCTTGACAACAATGGAGAAGTTGAGAAATCAGTTGTGTACCCGCACGTCACACCCGCAATCTAATGCATGTAACACTGTGTAATAAAATGCATCACTGTGCATTAAACTTGTAATTATGAATGATTACAAGAAGGGGAGTGTGCTGAAATTGAACGAGATTGAATGCGACAGCCGCACCCCCTTGCCACCAGATTCACCTTGCATGAATGACTTCAGTCTTTTTATCTATCATGCAGCAAAAGCCCTGAATTGTTCATGCAAGGGGGCACTGCAGTGAGATACAATCTAAATGTTGTAGCTTGCAGATCCTTCTCGCATGTAAGGATTTCGCATCAATGGTATTTGCAGCAAAGAGTAACAATCTCAAAATTAAATTATGAGCAATAATATAATAGCAGCATAGAGTAAAGGTATGTTAAATCTCTCAAAGATCCAGTAATAATCCCCGTAACATAATTTTACTTTGGCGTAATTTAAACAATAAATGTTTCGCAGAGGGGGAGTGGCCTTTTTGGGGGAGGAGTCAGAAGACTGGGCAGGTCTTATTGATTCAGCCCATCTGTTCCTCATATTATGAATCACTATAAATGCTTGCTTCTTTTGCTCTCTGCCTCTACCTATAACACTGACCCTGGCCTCTCTAACTTGATCATCATCTTTCGTGTCACTGATGCACCTCTGCCTGAATTGTTTTTTTTTTTTTACTCTGCCTCGCAAAAGCACTTGTTTGTTTTTCCTTCGTCAATACCTGCAGGATTTGTTGCATCGATCCCATGTCTGTCCTATTTTTCTAAGTCTGGCAAGTTGACTAAAATAAGTTGACTGTACCCATGCACTGTGCCGTGTGAATGTCACACAGTTTTTCCTGGTGAGTTCATTTCTGCTGCCAAAGGGATGTCCACAGATGCCAGCCAAGTTCATTCATTGCTCTTCCAGTTCAGCTCTGGCTTAATGGGCTGATAATTATACCTATGGCATGTTCAAAAGCAAACTCAGCTCATTTAAGGAGTGTAACTAACTCGTTGTCTGGAGTTATGCATGGATTATTCAGCCTCTATCTGTCACTTTGCCCTTTGCTGACTCACGTGATATAAAACTGGGTAAGACTGGGCTAACTGTGTCACAGTAAATCCATCATAAATTCCATGCCGTTATGGGCGGTTTCACAACAGGAAGATTTATGCAAGATCAGAACTTAATGGTGCTTCCTTCTTCAGCCAGAACAATGGGAGTAACGCAGTCACCTTAAATATCACATTGTGCTGTAAAACCATGTTTTAATGTCTTTCAGAACAGAATATAAAATATAGCAGCCACAATAAAATAATACTGGAAAGACTCTTATGACAATAATAAAATGAAGCAGACCCTGAATGACCAGTCATTTTTAATTAGGCTATCTATTTTTTTGGAATGAGTCCACCGCGTAACTAGCAAGCAGTCATCAAAATATATGTATGAATAGCCTTATCATGAATGTTTGCAAATCTGACAGATTACTAAATGATGAATTGTCAAATACTAAGATAAATAAAATGCAAACTACCAATGGCTGATACAACACAGTCATGATCAGTAATCGGTTGTTAAAGAGCAGTTTATAGGAATTATCCTGAAAGCTCATACACAGATTTAGTATGTGATATTGTGATTACGTTTATTTCATAATATGGACCACAATGATGCCTGTGTAGACCATTAGTACACGGTCCATCATGACTTGTTTCTGTTTGAGGGTCTGTTTCCTTATGTTTTTCTAGTCCAGGCCTCCTGCCCTAAAGAGAGTATTATAAGCCAATGGTTTGCCATTATGCTTGTTTTGCAGCCCAGAAGGACCAAAGGCGCTCTGCTTTTAGTCTGAATGAGCAAAAATATTACACAGATTGCATAGTCATTTTAATAAAATCAGATTACCCATGTAAAGAGATTTCACTCTGTTATGATTCACCCCTTTACATAGTTTTCTTTGATCCTAAAGAAAAGGGAACACATTCAGTTAGGAAATTCAGGTGATGATAAAGAAATGGGGATTCCCTTGGATCACAAACACACTCTCACCATATAGATAGAGCATTATGAACAGAAAAAGTCCATCCATTTTCTGTGCCCACTTATCCTATGCAGTGTCACACGGATCCAGAGCTGATTCCAGAAGCTATGGGCACAACCCAGGATGGGCTGCCAACCCATCACAGGGCACGCACACCATTCACACCCAGGGAACAAATTGGTAACTTCAGTTAATCTCAGCATGTTTTTGGGCTCTGGGGGGAAACCAGAGTAACCAGAAAAAAACCCACAATGACACAAGGAGAGCATGCAAACTCCACACACACAGCACCATGGCGGACACTCAAACCCTGGAGTCAGAGGTGGCAGGTAACACTGCTAACCTCAGCACTACCAACAGAGTCAACATGTTTAAATGCTGCCGCCAATAACCTGATGGGAACCAGGGGAACCACATGGTCTGTGTGAACGTGGAGCGTAGCAGCATCGGTGCAATTTAATACAATTTCTTTCCCTTTTCTTCTACCACAGTCCTTCAAGCATCAACACCCGGTCTCCAAATAGTTGTATGTTCATCCCTCCAACAAAGCTTCAAGAGTTTAAGACAAGATGGACGATGCATACAAGGACAGGACTTCACTGGTTAAGGGCGCCAAGGACATCGCCAAGGAGGCCAAGCGGCATGCGTCGAAGAAGGTGAACAAGATGATGGACCGGGCCTCAGATGAGTACTCCCAACGCTCCTACAACCGCTTCCAGGATGAGGAAGACGACGACTACTACGGGCAGGACGGCAACTACACGGAGGGCACCGGCGAGGAGGAGGCCCTGAGCGACGCCACCGAGGGCCACGACGTCGAGGACGAGATCTACGAGGGGGAGTACCAGGGCATTCCTGATGGGGGACAGCCCAAGGACAGCCAGGTGGCCGCTGGGAAGCAGGTGCCGGACGCGCTGAAGGAGCGCAGCGAGCTGGAGTCGGAGCGGCGGGCCGACGAGGAGGAGCTGGCGCAGCAGTACGAGCTCATCATCCAGGAGTGTGGCCACGGGCGCTTCCAGTGGCAGCTCTTCTTCGTGCTGGGCTTGGCACTCATGTCGGACGGCGTGGAGGTGTTTGTGGTGGGCTTCGTGCTGCCCAGCGCCGAGACAGACATGTGCATCCCCAACTCAGGGGCAGGCTGGCTGGGTAAGGAGTGTGCCAATCAGCAACCAAGACAGGGCAGCTGGAGTCTCGGATTTGCCAGTGGTGTGTGTGTGTGTGTGTGTGTGTGTCTGGTTTTGTGTACTGTGATGGATTGTTAGTTGGAAGATGAATGGAGCGATACACCTGTATATGTTGTCCTGGAAGTATCTGAATGCTGAAATAACAGTAAAAAAATTGGGTAATCCCTCTAATAATGATCACATGTTTTCTGTTTCATAGTACATGCACTGTAAGGTACTCTTGGGAAATATGACCGAGTTGATCTCACTGCTTTCAAGGGCTATACTATTCATGTCTTTCATCACATGACTTTTGATGGTGTGGTTGTATTCTTGGAGCTTCATCTCTGAATTGCTAATGTGTTTAAAGCTTCACCGTTGATATTTACAAACGTAATCTCATTTGGTTTGGTGAGCCTGCTGGGTTGTCATGGCACCAGTATTTGGAGGCAGGAGTGGGAGGAATCGCTGTGTTGCCTCTTTGTGGGGCTCACATCCTAACAGGTGGTGCATGTACATGTGAGAGATCTTCTGCTCAAGTTTGCAGTAACATGGATGGAAAAGATTAAGGTTTGCTTATCATGGCACTTCATTAGCATTAGAATACAGAATGCTGCCTGTGCTCCTGGCAAATTGGCAATTCCTGCAAAAACAGGGCAGACATTTTTTAACCTACATGTCTTGAAAAGTCTCAACACTTTATTCTTTTTTTTAACATTGAGTTTAGCGGCTTTCGTGAACTATTTGTCAGGATAATTCAGGGCAGGGCTCTGACCCTCGATTCCAAATCCGAGCCTTGTTTTCAGTTCTCCCAGGTAGTCAGTTTAATAATTACTGATTCTGATTGGCCACAGGCTTCACAGCTGGCTCACAGGTAAAGGAAGGCTGGAAAACCAGCAGTGCTCGGCCCTTGAGGACCGTGATTTGAATAACCCTGATGTAGGGGTTGTAGTGAATAAGGGGCTGGAAGATGGATAGATCTGTTTTTTACTTGAATGTTTAATATATATTACTGCCTGACTTATGGCTTGAAATTCTGAAATTTTAGAGCAGAATCAAACGAATTCTGAAATTTATAACTATTCGAACTTAAGTTTACAAATGAGAGGATTTGTTTTAATAATAATAAAAAAAAATTCTTAAGTAGGAAAACATGCACAGGACAGAGAAAGAGATGTGATCATGTACATTTGTTCATGGCTGAAAGATCTGGAGACATAAGCTTGGAAAAAAACAGATACACGCAAAAATAATATTCTGTCAGGCTAGAGGAGATCAGTAATTGCATTATGGCATTAGGGGTCCCTATGAAGGTCATCTCAGGGAGACAGCGACAGAGAACAAGGCTAATGATCTGCGTGTCAATGGGTTCTTTGGCCGTAAGGATGGCAAACGCAGACACAGAGGTGCATAAGAAACAGGAATAACCTCGTCATGATTTCACTCTGCCATAGTCATATGAATTCATGTGATTAAAGGGTCTTTCTTAAGGAGTCACACAATCTTCATAAAGAAATTCGTTATTTACTGCTGACGTTTACCTAATTCCCAACAAACAGCATAATTCAATTTTAAAAGTTACTTGCCATTCAATCATCAGACGGGAAAATTACTTTGATTAAAATAACATTTTAATGTTATTTCTGCTAATGGGCAGCGGTGGCCAAATAGTTAAGGAAGTGTGTTTGTGATCAAAGGGTTGCTGGTTCCAATCCCTAATCAGTGAGGTACCACTGAGGTATGCTAAGTAAGGTACTGCTCTCATGCACTACACTCCCCCCCAGGTGCTGAATTAGCTGCCCCCTGCTATGTTGTATATGGGTTAAATGCAGAGGGCACATTGGTGCTGTGGTGTGCCAACAATGATGATTAAACACTAATAATAATAATAATAGTAGCTTTCACAGAGCTGACATAAGCTAGGCTGAAATACATCTTTTAATCTATATGATATGAGATTTTTTCTGGATGAAAGCTCCTCTAATCTGCCTTTATGCCAAAGCGCTTCCTACAGTGTGCACCGTCTTGCTCTGTCTGCCCTCCCCAGCCTCTCTGTCTTGCTTTGACTCTTATAAACAATCTCCAAGAAGTCTCTCTCGGGTCAGTCAGGTAGCTCACTCTCCGACTCTGCGCTATCCCCCCTACCTTCTCCTTTTTCATGTGGTGGTCGCTCTCGGCAGCATTTGAGAGAGCAGTTACACGTTTGTCCCAGCCCCCCACCTAAGAAAGTCTTCATGGGCAGCAAGGGTTCGACAAGAACCTCAGTTTCTGATCTCGGTTTCAGGTGGACTTGTGTCTGTTTTCCTGATGCTGGCCCTTCGGCTGGGAGTGAAGGATGGGCTACATGAAACCACTTGTTATGCCACAATGTGGAAGAAAAGGGATGAAATGCTTCTATATTCTTCTACAGGCAGCAGTGTTCTAGTTACACCCATGTTCTCAAGAACATTTGTTGTCGCGGCGGGTTTTTTTTTTCTTTTGCATCTGTTGCTCATGTGCCGCAGTGCCCTGATTCAGTGCTAGCTTGCTGATTAACAGCAGGACAGGGGTATAAATTACCCGAAGAGCTAGTTTAATGGCCTCAGCTGTGACCATCTACAATGCTTCTTCAAAAGCACACAATCCTGAGGCATTAAATGCGAAATACTGTTACAACCATATACAACTGTGCATAAAATGTAAATGGAGCTGCTTATATTCATACATGCACGCTGCGCACAGGCAAAGACACGAGAACCGTTGCACTTTCCCCCTACAAATATAGAACAAGGCCCTTTCCGTAAAATATAGTTCAAAACCTTTAACTTAACATAAGAGTACTCCTTTCATTATCACTGATAATCTCAAGTACATGCAAGACAGAAGCACTAGCAAATATGTCAATGGCACATGAAATAGCTAATATAATGACTCTGATGACTATAAGTGGTTTGAGGATGGATGAATATACATAATTATAATTTAATAATGGAACTAATGTTAAATACTGTAGCCTACAATAGATAATAAATTGTAAAGTGTAAGTTAGGGTCAATGCTACTGTTAAAGGAGAATCGAAGGGGTTTTGTATATGCTTTAAATAGCTAGAGAGGCTTTAAGACAGGCACAGTTACACTATAAATGCAGACATCCCACCGCTCCCGGGAGTTCCTGCAAACTGACAGCTGCTCCCGAAATGATGTACAATACCAGGCACCTCCGTTGTTCTAGTACCCTAACGATTTTTGATGTAGCTAGTTTTAGGTTTTTAATGGAATGATATAGATAGGATTTTTGAAAGCGTGCGTTTCACGCCAGATGTGTGAGAGCTTGTAACCCTGCTGATACGTTACATTTAGTTCATAGTTCGATTATTCAGAAGTAAACTAATACTACGGTTTCCACGTTAATAACCGAAGCCCTGGTTGGAGCATAAAACGACAGCTACGCTGAAAACAGCGAAGATTAAAGCCCGATAGCAAACGCAGGAAAATGTCTGCCAAGTTTTACTCTCCACTTTAACGATCATTATTACTGATTCGTTTATAAACCGATCTCGTTTTGATGCCGAACTGTCTTACTACTATTACTTACTCTGAAGGCAGCCTTTACGTGAAGTTGGGTTTAGGATATCCTGTAAACTGAAACCCGCGATATCTTGATATATAACCACCGATACGTGTCCATCGCAGTATACTGCTGTAAGATCACGCGAGGATTTATTTGCAGAAAGACCACAGGATCCAGCAGACCCCGAGGAGAATATTTAACAAATTCAGTTACATGCCTGTTCTATTCAAAGGTTCGGAGAGGAAGAATATTAGATTCCCCCTGTAGAAATTGCTCCCTCTATATTACAGGTGACAGAGAATTTTACACCAGATGAAGGTACAATGAATAGAACAGTACTGATTTATGGGCTGTAATATAATTTCTTCCCCTCTCAGGAAATGCATCAATGCGTGAAATAGGAAAAGAGTCGGTGCTGTCAGTTCAATGCTCCCAGTGGTCACTAGGGTCAATACACAGCATCAGACAGACAGCTCCGGAAAGGGGGAAACCCAACCCACCCTCATTTGGTCTCGACACCCTTTCGTATGTGCTGAATGTTCGAAAATGCAAACGCATCTCTGAAATTGGCCACCTGCCACTAAGAAGTCACTTTATGCGACAAGGTTTCCCCAGCTTCCTGCTGCATAATCAGGATTTTTTTACAGACAGGAGGATATTACTGTTTTCCAGGATTACAGTAGTTTAAGTGTACTATCCAGCTGTTAGATAATTTATTTGTTTATAAGTAAGAGTATTCAGGGAGACTTAATATGTGTAAGTAGTAAAAAAATAATAATGGGCAAATCCCTTAATAAATCACTTTAGAAAATGTCACTTGCATTGCACGAGTCTCTGCTCTGATAATGAAAAAGGCAGAAGACATACTGTAAAAAAACAAGTAATTCTTACTGAAAGGAATGATTGTGATTCAGGGTTTCCGTTCGCATACACAGGTAGATTTCTGATTAAAAAGCCAGCGATATGGCAGAAAAAGCATACAAATAAACCTCCCTTCCTTTCAGACTCCAAATAATAAGATATGAAATACTGGGATCACACAGAATGTCTTGTGCGAAGCATGATGCACATTCCAGAAGCACATCAAATCAAACAGCAATATTTACACTAAAAACAAGAAACTGTGTATACTAGAGAAATGAAACCCCCGTTCAGAGTCATTTTATAAATGGTCACATATGCTGAGATTATAATGATGGGACTCAATCTGATCTTTTACGATGGATCTCAGTGCATATGTGTGTGTGTGTGTGTGTGTGTGTATACACACATACACAGGCACACATTTGGCTGAATCACGTTGTGTAATAAGCTATATAATAAACACTTGGGGGCATCACAGGTATCTGTCTCAGGCTGACCTTTTCCTCTATATCAAGTTTAACCCAATTAATAGTTTGCCTGGACAGCTGTAGGACATGGGCTGCCTAATTAGTAATACAGGTCACAACAGCATTAATGCAGGGCTGGGATGGGTGCAGTATTTGCATTGAGATTGTTTTTAACGCTTCCTTTATGCCCAAGCTGTGCCATAGGTTCTGGATCATTCTTTATCATGTCACAGTAAGCTGCATTGTTTAAATTCATCTCTCACATGATAATAGTTCTTTTCTATGCAACCCATTAAGTGTAACATCAGATTTTTTTAAAATCCCTTAAAAACCTGCAGCACACGGAATGAAGAGATTTGGGAATCACAATGACTTTGCTGTATAAGTTTAAATGCGACACATGCTGATTTTATACTTTAACGGGGCTGCTTGTCGCTGGGTCGACGCGCTCTTGGAATGGAATGCATGGGATAGACTGTCCCTTAATATGGGACATTTTAATTGAAGGACCTGAGGCCTCAGCCATGTCATCCGAAGCACTGCCCAGCTGGCCGTGCGCCACAGTGCACAGGAGAGGAAGCCGCAGAACAGGCATCATGATCGACGGACGCAGTGCTTATTTACTCCTGGTGGCAGGGCAGCACACTCTTCAGGGTTACCGTCAAGCACTGCTGATCCAAACATGCCTCTCACGCTGTCTACACATGAATTATTAACTTCGCCCAGATCATCCAAATTAATTAGTGGGGCTTTTGAATTAGTACAGATTAATTTGCTAAATATGAATGGGCATGTTATCATTGCAGATAATAAACCTACTATGTCTTCTGTAGGAATTGCACACAATTACTTGCCCAAAATGCTACATATGGAGCCCACTTGTGATAATTTCTAGATATTTAGACATCCCGTCTCTAAATGTCTATTCCTTACACGTCACTGGTTGTATATCTTACAAAAATTTGTCTTAAAATAGCAGTAAGAGAAAAATATAGCTGTTAAAAAGTATAAATTGTATTTAAAATGTTGCAAGAAACATATAAGAAGAATTAGGTTTATTATTAAAATTATTGAGCTGCAAGATGCTACTTCTACATGTGAACCAGCCAATAACATCCAAGAAAACTGAAAAAGGTCCACCCAGCTAGCCAATCCAGGGCAAGGAGCGCAGTCAGGGCGAGGAGCACAATCAGGGTGAGGATTGGGGGCAGGATGAGGAGCACAGTCAGGGCGAGGAGCAAAATCAGGGTGAGGATTGGGGGCAGGATGAGGAGCGCAGTCAGGGCGAGGAGCAAAATCAGGGTGAGGATTGGGGGCAGGATGAGGAGCGCAGTCAGGGTGAGGAGTGCAGTCAGGGTGAGGATTGGGGCGGCCAGGAGACAGATGTATTAAAGGCAGCAAATGAACCAAAATGAACTATGAGGAGCAGATGCTCCAAGAGGCAAGAGTGTATGAAAGAATCGCTAGGAGCAGCCCTTTGGCAGGGGAGCATCAGGGTAACTGCGTGCACTAATGGCACAGGAGGGAGCTGTCAGACTCAGCGTGAGCTTACAGGGTTGATTACAGAGCAGGCGGTGGGCCACCCTGGCAGATGGGCGGTTCATCAGGAGAAACGCCGTCCGCTTGATTGTTCAGACCATCCCGAACACTCTTAGGTGTTGCATCAGACTCCCCCAGAGAGTTTCCCAGTGTTCCCACTGTGTGCTGGCCACACCGCGCACCACTATAATTAGAACAAAGCAGCAGGAAAAAAAACTCAACCGACACAGTGATTAACATGAAATGCCAGCTGAATAACTCAAAAGCAAAGCAAAGATGCATTAAAAACAAACGAAAGTAAAATCCACATCATGCTACACTAGCTTATATAGAGCAATATGTATAAATACATAATTATAATTCTCTGATGTGTAAAAAAAAAAAAACAAATGAACCCTACAGTGGAAACAGATATTGACCAATAAACAAGGTATTACTGTCATCATTTGGTGTGTAGTATGCAGATAAAAAGCAGGCTTGCAGGGAACTGGTTGACAGTGATGGTCCTTCTGGTGAATGAGCACGCAGAGGTGTGGCTCCTGTGGCAGGGATAGCTGAGGGGCGGCAGCCGGGCTGGGGTACTGGGCCCTGGGGTCCCATATCAACTACAGACCATGCCTATTTGGAAGACCGATGATGAGTCTGTACTGAGTTATCTGGACAGTAACCGGTGATTATACTTGGGACATGAAGCAAAATGAAATTTCAAGATAACAGTTCCTGTGTCTCATTTGTCTTGTTTGTTAGTAAGTTGAAAATAAGAAATTAAAATGAAAAACTTTGGCAGGGAATAAAACTAGATACAAGAACAATAACAGCTGTGAAAAGCTTACGAACAGCAACATAACAGCAGCAAACACCCTGAAGCTCTGGACCGCTCACTCGTAGCGTGTCACGTCGACGCTGGCTACAGGAATCACCAGCAAATTCAAAGAAGAATCTATAGGAGTTAAATCCAGCATGCAGGCTTATTGTGGGGGCAGTAAGGCTATGAACAGTTATATTATAATCATAGAATACGTATCCCTTTGAGAACAAGAGACTATAAAATACGACCAATTAAAACAGGCCGTCCAGGTGCCAGGACCGAGGTCAACCAAAGGACAATGTGAGCAGGGGGCGTGGCTTTACGGAACCTGCAGAGTCCCCCTGTGAGGTCGTGCTAGGCCTCACTGATCAGGTCCTGTATATAATTCAAGTGAATTGTCTTTGAGGTCACAGTCTGACAGCTCTGCTATCAGATATCCCCCCCACACACACACCTTTAGATTAATGTATCACTGATTCACCCTAAAGGATGGCTCATTTTAATTTAACGCACTGCTGACCAGACAAAGTAACAACTTACTCTGCAGCCAGCTGATGTCGTTGTTTTTCCACATAATGCATGTCCTTCTAAAATCTATAACTGCGACCTGGGAAACTGCGCAAAAATAAAAATACTGTGGTGAGGTCGAGTCCAGATGACGGGACGTAAAGCGCATCTTGGGTGATCGCACGGCAAGTGGATAGCGCAAAATTCAAGTGTAAATGACCAAGATGCACTAAAACCACTTGCCGTGGTGGTCTGACATGCATTTCACTACATATCTTTTGTAGCGTTAATGCGAATGTGTCCTGATT
>JAODUD010000117.1:10504995-10515485 GCA_026784285.1 Stomatorhinus walkeri
CCCCCCCCCCCCCCCCCCCCCCCCCCCCCCCCCCCCCCCCCCCCCCCCCAAACAAGGTTCTGTTAAAAAAAACTGGCCTTAACTGACATTGCGAAATGCTGGAAATGCTGAGGCCATCCACCCATTAATGCTCGGCAACCCGGCTGACATGGAGACTTGATGAGACTGGGAGTTTTATTTTATTTTACTTTTATGAATGTTACACTAGATTATACTAAAGCGAGATATTTACACATCAGTATCCACAGACATTGAAGCTTTTGTTGTAGATGCCAAAAATAAAGATTTTTTTACGTCAGTTTTTTTCTTCTCATTGATAGATATTGACAACACAAAGCTCATCAACACAAGGCTGATAAACAGCACATTCCATCACAACAAGACAGGCTGTCAGATGACATTTGATGATGACTACAGCGCCTACTGGGTCTACTTTGTGAACTTCCTGGGGACTTTGGCAGTGCTGCCGGGAAACATAGTGTCTGCCCTTCTCATGGATAAAATAGGACGTTTGACAATGCTAGGTAAGAGAATTACATTACACGGAACACGGGACTTCCTGAACGTTCTCTGCCTCTCTTTGGCCTATCTTCATACATACCTAAAGAGTAAAAGGAAAGAAGGTGATATTAGACTATAGATTTCTTAGACTTCACTTTTTGAGATGCAGTCTTACTGCTCTGTTATTTGGGGTTATTTGTGGATTTTGTTTGACATTCGACAGAAACGGGATGGTGCGTGCAGGTGGACGACTTTTCCAACCTTGTTTGTGAATGTGAATCCGCTCAAATTGAGTCTCTGTGTGTTTGCAAGGGGGCTCCATGGTCCTGTCAGGAATCAGCTGCTTCTTCCTCTGGTTCGGGACCAGCGAGTCCATGATGATCGGCATGTTGTGCCTCTATAACGGCCTGAGCATCTCTGCTTGGAACTCCCTGGACGTGGTCACCGTGGAGCTGTACCCCACGGATAGGAGGTCAGGCCCACACACAATGAACACAAATGATCAGCCAATCAAATACTGGGTGCTGGGTTGCTGTGCAACCATGGTGTAGCTCTCATTAATAGAAATTAAATAACTGAGTTGTCATAAGAACAACTGAAAGACTTACAATTTAACACAAATGCACCACAGTATAGCTTTATTAAATAATGAAAAATCAATGTACTGTATATATGAAATGAAATCTTTGAAATATCTGAAAATTAGTAATTATTATGAATGCTTCATGAAACTCTTGTTTAATGCACTTTAGAAACCTTCATAATGCAGTACAAAGCATCCTTAATTCTTATACCAACCATTATAATGCATTATGAAGGTATCTATAGTGAATTATAGATGAGAGTTTCATTGGAGCTTATGAAGTATTATAATCAACACTATAATGCCTTGTGACTGTCAATAGAAGATGCTGTAATGCTGTATTAACCCTCATACCTCATGGATCATGAAGGTATCTACAGTGCATTATAGATGACAGCTTCAAGTAAAGTGTTTCCAAAATGTGCAGTCTGATGATCATCAAGTTCTTCTGATGCTTTCTTTCTCTGTTCTAGGGGCACCGGGTTTGGGTTCTGCAATGCCATGTGTAAGCTGGCAGCAGTGCTGGGCAACATGATCTTTGGGTCGTTGGTGGGTATCACCAAAGCCATCCCCATCCTGTTGGCCTCCACTGTGCTGGTGTGCGGGGGCTTGGTCGGACTGAGGCTGCCAGACACAAGAGCCAACGTTCTAATGTAACCCCTGCCCCCTCCCCCGGTGAAAAAGGCTTAGATGCAGTGTTACATCTCACATTTCGGTTTTTTGTTTTAGTTTCTGCCCATAAAATCCAGCCTCCTGTTAGGTGATGAACAGGACTGGATGAAGAATGAGGTCACAGTGCGATGTCACGAGAGACTCGCCAAAGGTGCTCTGGGTAACTGTCCTCATGGGTGGTGGTGCCGCCCCCTGGCGCTGTGCAGGTTGTCATGGCAGCCGCATATGGTGAAATAAAACCATTTTGTGCTTGAAGTTTCGCTGAAAGTGACAGATTATAATGAAAGCATGGAACTAGGAGGAACTAGGGTACTTTTAAAACTGTACTAATGTCAAATTAAAGCAGTTCATGCTTCAGGTTAAGAAAATGTAGAATAATAGTTTTTCTAATAAATATCGCTGCTGATTTGCTGACAGGAAATCAGTAATAAAGTTCCTTACATGATCACGTGTTTTTAGTGAAAAAGATTTAGTAATATTATAAAGTGAGCCTTTAAGCCTTGTACACCCATTTAAACTCTACTAATAACAAGGCCATAGACAATTATAGAGAGTAATAATTATCAGTTTAGTCTTGTTGCGGGTGACTATATCAGCAATGTTTTAAAAAGAGTTTACATTTTCTGCTTTTTAACAATCTGAAACATGAAAACATTGGAACATGGAACCTTTATGAAACCATGACATCACACGGCGTGGATTAAGTTGTGATCATGTTCATTTTTCCTCAGTGCCGTCTCTAAGATATTTGAGCTCAGAAGAGATTTGCTTTAACTCATATTAATTTATTCATATTTTTTCACAACATCCCAGAACTGCAGAGTACGGCTGTGACGGGGGCTTCTCATTGAGTCTGTCCTTTATGAACACTGAATTGCCTTTCCATTTGTCTGTCTGTCTGTCTGTTGATTCATATGTTATTTCAAAACGCTGTGGTTCTCCCCATGGGTTCACCCACTGGGCCATCTTCATAAGCATTGTCTGGCATGCTACGTCCCTCACTGTTTGCTGTGTGTCCCAGGGCATCATACAGAAAACAGAAATGCCTGGAAATACCTGCATTGAAAAAAACTGAAATCAGTCTGAACATATTTATATGAAGCAAGGTTTATAAGAAATCTAATTGTACTTTTAAATAGTAAGTTCAAATTGTTCTTCCATCTTCCAATGCAGTGAGTTATTTGGTATGTTGTATAAGTAGGTAATTGAAGTCAATTAAATTGGATAATTTAGTCTAAATAAATGTTTTAATTGAAATAAAATAAAATTAAAATAAGCACTGCATGTCCTGTTTGGAAAGAAAAGGCCCTAATGCAGGATTCTATTTTTAATTATCCTTTCATTACTTACTGTTGAATGTGCCATCCAGAGAGTATTATTAATTAGCCAATTCACAGTCATTAAAAACTCCGGAACATGTAACTCTTGGTTCTGGTTGCTGAGTGCATTTGTTTATATGGAGTATCAATGACTTCCTCCCACACAAGTTCGTCTTTCTCTGTCGTGTTTGTCACCTCAGCGCTGCAGTGTGCGCTTGCGCTATGTGCCGTCTATGCAACACGCCTGTAGTGTCGTCTGCCTTTGGTGTCTATGTGATTTTATGTGAAGTGGCCATCTTAACTGCAGTGTCCCTCCACTGTGCTTATAGCTGACGTCCTTCCATTAGCTTGGCGGCTCGTCTCTGAAGACCCTAACTTTGCGTCATGTACAGTATGCAGATGTCTGAGTTTTTCAGATATATAGGTTGTGAGTGTCAATATGTTTAATAGAAAGAGAAGACATATTTATTATAATATAATTTAAAAATCAGGAGAAGCCATTTAAATTAGACAATTCGTTTAGACTTATGCCAACTGCTGCTATCTTCTCAGTGCTGTGAGGGACTACATATTTTTATATAATGTTTTCATTGGGTTGTATAAACATCCTTTGCTCATATCAAAATGTGTCATTTTGAAGAAACGTGTCCATTCCCATTAAAATGCGTGTTTGTGTGTGTGGGTGTGTGCTTTGTAAATACTGTATATATAGATAGTTATTGGTGTCTGGAAGCTGAGTCGTCTGTTTGCTCACGAGTTTGATTTCCTTAAGTGTGTTTGCATTTTGTTTTGTTCAGTATGTGATGCCTTGTGGGAATTCACTGCCGGCAGCAGTGCGTCTGTCTTCTGAAAGCTTTGTATCCCAGAGAAACGCTACACATGTTTTATTATTATGTTAAATCAAACAAACAGAAAAATGCATGCATGTGCTGAAGCTGTTCATTTGTATCCAGCCCTTCTGTTGTTCTTCCCAGAGAGGAACAAAACGGTTGCTTCAGAATGGCCGTACCCATTTTGTCAGGTCTCGTTGTCCAATTTGTGGGTGAAATTCATAGGACTCGGTCTTCGGTCGTTGTGCAAGGGCGTGTCAGCTGTGAGAGAACTGCACTCACCGGGCAGTTCAGAACATTATGTGAAAGTGTGTGGAAAAAAAAAAACAAATAAAAAATGGTTAAAATCTATCCTTAATAATATTTTAACAACAAAAAAGTAATAGGTGCAATGTAAATCTCATTCTGCTCCATGAGTATTAAAGATCTAAATAAAGAGTTCTCCTTCTATTGAAGCCTCTGCCTTTTGGTCTACATACAAAGTGTGTGTCTTTGTCTGGGTACTCTGTACTGCAGTCAGTATTACCAATCACTAATACTGGAGTAAAGTCGCAGTAACAGTAGTAGTTAGCATTGTACTTTGACACCCCAGGGTTATGGGTTTGATTCTCACGCCGAGCTCTGTCTGTTTGTATGACCTACCTGTATTTTTGCATTTTTGTATTTTTCCTGAGAATTCTGCTTCCCTCCTGCCATCCAGAAACACACAGGGTGTGAGTGCATGTACTGTATGTCCTGCACTTGTCTGCCATTACTGGATGTCTCACCCAGGCTGTCTCCTGCCATGGTCCCTGGATGAGGCTCCAGTCCTACCATGAATCTGTAATGCAGAAGTGGTTATGGGAAACGGATGCACAGTCTGTGACTCTTCTTGTAGGTGCTACAATAGTCTTTGATAATGATAATTTAAGATGTAATGCAGGAAACTATATCAACGACCAGGATAGGAAGTGGCTGATGCAGCATTTAAGGATATAGACCATAATTTCCAATGCTTTCAGTTCCAGGAAGGGCTCTGTGTGTTTATATTTAGTTGAGATAAATCATCTGCTTTATTTGTAAACTATCGAGCTATAAAATCCTAAACTCTGTTAGTCACTACAGATACCATCTGTGAAGTGAATGCAAAATTTTTCACTTACCTTACCATGCTGCCACCTAATGGTGATTTGTGTGAAGTAAAGGCTGCCATTTTTAATTTTAGTATTTTTTTTCCTGTGGAATATCCATCCAAACATATACTGACTTTCTTGGCATGATAAGATTTAATAAATTAATTTTCAAACTGAATATTTAAATTATACCTCTTTTACAATTTCTACGTAAGCATGACGAATTAGCCGTCTGGTCTCCAAGAATAGAAGTCCTGCAGGTTTTATGAGAGTACCAGTCAAAAGTTATTGCACACACTAAGATTTCCTACATTTGCATGTTACTCACTTAACATGTACAAAAGATGCACTTAATAATCTTTGCTAACACATGAATTTAAATAGAGTCACTATTTAAGTACCTTAATTAACAAGAAAATGTCATACCTTTGATTCCTTATAACACCAAAGAAAATTCAAGGCATTCTTTCTATAGGTTACATTAAATACTGCTCTGTTTCATGGGATGAAACAGTTAACTAGTGCATTTAAAGTTAAAGGACAGCCTAGAATTTACCATCCCCACACAACCGCTTAATAGGATGTCAGACATGCACTTACATACCCTTTACATGTTATAAAGAACGCTTGTTTTGTTTGACTTTTATGTTCATTTATAGTTGATCACGCAACTTTCCAAAAGCAAGAATAAAAAATCTGCAGTTTATGAATTAAATGGACAAGTGGTAAAAACCTGTGGTGTACAAAACCATTTGACTGATGGTGTATGTTTTAAGGACAGGACAGCAGTTAGCATGATGGTTTGGGCATGATATGTAGCATCAATCATATAATATAACAGTACACACTTATTTTCTTTGTTTAGGAATAGAAATATACTTTATCCATTTTTCAAAAATGTGTTTAATTTTTGGAAAATATGCAAAACATAGTACTGTATCTGACAAAGAACTGAGAATTCTGTGGCAAGAAATTGATATAAAATTTTGCAAGGAATGAAATTTACCAATATTTTTTGTAAATATTTCTAGAAATTTTGTCAACCTGCGAAACAGTCCTAAATTCCATGGAAACTGAGTATTATTTTAAAAAAAAAACAGTAGGAGGCCTCATTTCTCCAGAAGACTGCACTGCAATTCTTACCTGGTATGACCCTACGGGTATTGATTCAGACTTTTGACCTATGGGCAGCATAATCAGCCAGACCATTACCCTAATTAAGATAGCCAGATACATGTCACTGAAAATTCAATTATCTGAATGCACAAAGTGCTCACATAGCCAGTATAAATTCTGTCCTTGGATACATAGTCTATTTTGAGCAGGAGACAGCTTTAAAGATTACGTTATTGATCAAGATAGACCTGGTTGACCCCCCACATAAAATTTACATTTTACAGCTGAATGGAAGCAACCTCAGACTTGACTTGGAAAAATGTACTGTAGGTAGCTTAAATGCAGATGATAGATAGATAGATAGATAGATAGATAGATAGATAGATAGATAGATAGATGGTAGATAGATAGATAGATAGATAGATAGATGGATGGATGGATGGATGGATAGATAGATAGATAGATAGATAGATAGATGACCTTCAAACAAAGTGGTGCAAAGTATTATATTGAACATCATTTCCCTGGCCCATTGTAGCTGATATTTCTTCTGCACATGCATCCCCTCTCCTAATTAATTAATAAATGGTCAATGACAAAATTGTGTATTTGCATGTTCACTAACAATTCAAATTAAATTTATTGAGTCTTTGTAACACATAAAGTTTTCGAATCACATTTTCGTGTGAAATTATTGAAAAATCGGAATATTATCTGTTCTCTGTTTTTTATACGGACTGATCTTTCTTAGGCTGATGTGAAACACACCATACATTGGTATGTGGCAAACGTGATAGAATCAGAAGCAAATAAATACAAAAAAAAAATGTGAAAGTCTGCAGATAAACATAAGCTTATATTTCATATCACAGATTCTGCTATTATTAATAACTTCTGCAGAGAACAATCTTCATATGTGATTGATTCATAAGTGACTTTTTGAACAGAGACATGAAAATAAGTGAAGGTTTCAGAAAGTATTTCAGCCTCGTCGTGGACATAGCGATGAGCCTCTGGCACCTGTGTCACATCACTGGGTCACCCCATGGAAAAGGTCACAGGAAGCGACTCAAAGTAACACATCACGCAGCACCTTGGCATCCCGCTGCAGCCACACCAAGATACAAGAGACGTGCTCTAGCCAGAGCAGAGATCATTAACGGCATCTTGGATGCATACCAGGACCAGGGGTGGGGGAGGGGTTGGGATTCACGGTACTGGAGAACAGTGTCTGCTTCATCTCTTCCTGACTGTAATCTAAAGATGTGGCCTAGTGATCTCCCTCATTAGAGGGTAAAATCTGTGCTGCCTGCTAATCAGTCTCTCCATGGCCTGGAGGAATCGTTTCCCACAATTCTGTCTGGGTTATGGAGGTGCTGCAGAAAAGGAGGTCATTTATCTATTTAGATTTTGTGACCCTTTGGTAAGAAAGGTCACTTCTTCTTGTATAAACGAGAAAATATGGTTTTCAGCATGGACCACTGAGGGAACACACGCCAGCCTCACGTCTGCTAAATGCTCACTGTTCATTGGCAAGCTGTGCCATCCACATTGCTGCGTCATCACAGTGCGTATTTTTTTCTGGTGTCCCTGGGTAATCATAATTGTTTTTCCACCTTCCAGCCAGTCGCTCACTGACTGCCAGTGTCTCATTAGTATCCTCTTGGTGGACAGACATAAGTCTGCCTAAACTGCCTGTGAGCGTTAAGCACTGGGGCTACAAGGTAAGATTTTGGCAGCACAGTCCTGGGAAAGTAGAAGCAGACACTTGTGCTTTCAACCCTGAGCCAAAGAAAAAGTTGCCCAAGGGGGTTTGTGTTTAGGGCTCTGGGGATTCAAATCAAATAGCTGTCTACTACACTGGAATTTTAAGCAAACGATGAAGACTGAATGACTCCCTATCCCCTGGGATCCCAGATATCTGACAGCGAGTAGAGACCTCGCTCATTTTGAATATAGTGTGATAGCCAGCGCACCTCTGGTGTCAGTATCAACCATCTGAGTGAGGAAAGACGTCCTGTATAAACGAAAGAACAGATAAGTGTAAAGCAGGAAGCCACCCCTCCTTACCATCAGCCTGCACTGTAAAGTAAATTAGAACAATGCCCCCCCAGAATGTTTATCGATTTCAGAATGGATTCTAGAATTTCTGCTATCACAAAGATCACCTTTTCAGAAGTGGATTCTTTGTGTGTTAACAGCTTCGGCGCTGTTCCCAATGTATCTTTTTTATGTACCAGACTTCATTCATTTGCATTTTCCCCCTGTCTCAGAAAATACTTTTCTATCATATATAAAACAAGCCTGGAATACTGTGAATTTGTTTTTAAAGGGCATTACTTTTCCACTATCAGATAGGAAGCCCAGGTTAAAGGTTACAAAGTACTGACTTTACTTTCATTTCTCATTTTGCTCTGTTTTTTTTCTTTCACATTTCTGTCAGATGATTTTGCTTAAAGTTTATGCTAAGCTAACTGTTTCTGCCACTTTTTTTGTTACACCAGTCCAGATAGCAGGCCAGTGTAAATTTAACAGATGAAACAGGATTTCAGCTTTACATTTTCTCTGGGATCATGAAGGGTGGCGGTGAAGCGATTAAGCCTTTAACCTCCCAAACAATCAGGCCTAGACTTCAGTAATACAGATTTTCTTTTTCTGACGTCCACATAGGTCAAAAGTCTGAAGGGGTCCAGTTGTGTATAGTGCTGTATAATATACCAGACCCAGATCATTATGCACTGAACATTCTACTAGTATTATCAGTCACTTCTTTAAGAAAGTGCATAATATTATGAAATATTATTTTCTTTGATTGATCACTTTGGTTTTGGCTACAGTGAATTATCTGGAAATTATCTGCTTATTATCTTTACCACTTATGTATTAAATTGTTCCTCTATAGCTGATTTGCTGGGGTCTGATATATGTTTTTACAACCCATTGGAAACAGTAAATCAGCAAATATCATTAAACTTCTAATTTATATGTTTCAAAAACTAACATCTGTCCAACAACCCCATTATGATTTGATGTTTCCCGTATTTCCCTGCATGCTCTATTGTAAATATTCCACATTCAGACAGATGAACAACATGCAGTAGCAGGGATTTGGGGGTGCTTACAGCCTTCAATCAGATCAATGTACTTTATGCCACTGCAAAGAATTCAAATATCCAAACTTGTTAAATTAAATAAAGTGCAACTTTACTCTCTCCAATAAAATTTGCTTTAGGCAGTCACAGAAAATATTTAAAGCTATTTATTTGGATAGTGTTGGAAGGACAGCAATAATTGGTAAGCAGTTTTAGTTTGTTTCATTACCCAAGACATAAAAAGACACACTGAAGCTTAAAAGTAAGACACTTTGGCTATTTAGGTCTTTCTTCCACTTTTTTTGATGCGATGATTTTTTATTTTTTAAATGTGGTTTATTTCTGTAACCTCTCAGGGCAGGAAATGCAAGCAGAGTGGAAACAATTAAATGAGCCTGCCACTGTGTAATTGTAAGAAATGCCACTTGCAGCATTCTGTAGCACCTACAGTCCTGCATCATGTGCCAACTGGAAAATAGAGCAACACTTCTGCCCCCATTGTGGGAACCTGTTTTGGGGCCTAAGTCATGAATTATGGTGGATTTCCCTGTGTTTGTCAAATATATGCAGCTTTATTTTCCAGAAAAGGAGAAGGTCATGCTAATTTAGAAAAACTAATCATTATTCCCAGCGAAGACTGGGATTGTTATTAAGCTAAATTTTATTACTTAGTAGCTCCATAACAATTCATGTATCCATCTGATTGATATGTAGAATTATTATAAATACTCAATAAAAGTTTAATGATCCATGATAATCATAGAGGGTTTGTCTGGAATTTTTGAAAATTGTAAATTTTTCGTTAATTGTTGTCTGAATTAAAATTGATTCACATCCTTCCTAACACAGCATATTCAACCACGTCTGTTGCTTTTGAAAAATATATGAAGTCATATGGAACATGGGATCTTGGTGGATGCCCTTGCTGTGGGATGCCGAGGAAGAGTCTCTGTTATGTGCAGAGCTGACTGACTGACTGGCATCCTGGGCATTTTCCCAGTAGGCTGATGGGTATGTGGGTCACCAAAATTTAATATGAAGCTTCATGAAACTTGCTGTGAAGATTTGGCCAGCGGGTTTGATCGTGTGACACCATCATTGAACTCCATAGGATGCTGAGGTTGCAGGAATATAAACACAGTGTTCCTTACATTTATTCAGGTTTTTGGAGCTTTAACAAAAGTGATTGTTTCCCATGAACATAATAAGTACAGAGCATTTCATTCTTCAAAACTGGCAAAAATATCAATTTCATTACTAATATA
>JAODUD010000117.1:10561219-10572614 GCA_026784285.1 Stomatorhinus walkeri
TAGATCTTTAAGTCCATCTCATGAAAAATGGGAGCAAAAACAAGAGTGTTGCGTTTATATTTTTGTTCAGTGTATGTAAGAACATACTGCTTTAATGGCAATGGCAATGGCAACTTATAATGCACTTTTCACACAACGAAGTTGACCAAAGTGCTACAAGTGTATCAAAATAAGAATAAAAGCCAAAAATAAACTAAAAATCATATCTCATATACATTAAAATTAAAATAAATAAGATAAAATAAAAACAAATTTATGGTTGAGAGTATTGTACTCATCCTACTGTGACCATTCAAACAAAACCAAACATGGGTATATGTGTCCCTAATGTAAGTCTGGGGTAACACCTCTCGTGTTGGTGTTGGTGTTGGTGTGAGTTAGCACCTGCATCTGTGTCTTGACGCAGCCAGGCCTTGTCGCTGGAATTTGGCTGCAGGTTTCTGGCCAACCAGTAGAGGTGAGGTGTTCCTTTTGATGTAGTGATTGGGTGATTTTGTGCCAGTCTTTTCAGAGCTGGTGGACCTTTGCCTTAGGACACTGGGTGGAAAATTGCAGGCTTGCGAGAGCTCAGACCGACAGAGCCTGCAAAGCTTGCAGTCTTACATCCACATCACTGGAAAAGGAAGAATGAGCACTGCGAAGGAACCACTGCCACCTATTTTCTGGGGTCACTGAAGGATGACTCCTGGAGCCACTGGAGGATGACTGCTGGGGCCACTGGAGGATGACTGCTGGGGCCACTGGAGGATGACTCCTGGGGCCACTGAAGGATGACTGCTGGGGCCACTGGAGGATGACTGCTGGGGCCACTGGAGGATGACTGCTGGGGCCACTGGAGGATGACTCCTGGGGCCACTGGAGGATGACTGCTGGGGCCACTGGAGGATGACTCCTGGGGCCACTGAAGGATGACTGCTGGGGCCACTGGAGGATGCCTGCTGGGGCCACTGGAGGATGACTCCTGGGGCCACTGAAGGATGACTGCTAGGGCCACTGGAGGATGACTGCCTTGAATGGACAATCATCTCAACACAATCCCCCTTTTGGCAAATGTTCCAGAGTCTTCTTCAATAAGCCTTGCCTATTTGGGACTCTTATCTGCACATTCTGTGTCCTGTCACATGTGCCCTGTGGCAATACATATACAAAAGAACCCAGTAAACTAAACTGTGATCTATCACCCAGACAGCTGTTAATTCTAACAGCAGGTCACAAAGTTCTTGATCCCCCACATTCATCAGGCATACTCTGTCCTCGGAAGGATCCAGTTCAGTCAAATTCAACTGCGTTTCATTAAGTGGTGTATCTTTAAGCACCAGATGATGATTGATTGTCACCATACATCTATCATAACAGACCCAGACCACTGCCTGCTACCATTGTTCACAGAAAATTTTGATTATCTTTATAGTGGTGGGCAATCAACTCTGCATTTGTTTAAAGAGAGCTTTTAAGTAATGTTTTTTTCCTGTGTGATGAAGAGGACAGAGCCAAACAACTCCAAACCATTTATTGTAGTTGTATGGCTTTCCTCTGAATACACTGGCTCCCTCACATAGCCCAAAGATTCACATACAGTTAGGTGATTTAATGTCTCTAAATAACCCATGTGTGTTTGTGTGTAATTATGCGCATGTAACAGACTGGAATCTCCTCCATGACGTCATCCTGCTTTGTGTCCTAAGTTACTTGGGCTGGGCTTCAACGATCCACCACATTCTCACGTAATCCTGTACTGGGCAAATGGATGGAAGATGGGTGGATTGCAATAAGATGTTTTTTCATGCTGTTTTACCTAATCATCCTGCATTGATGAATCATGATGTGGGACTGTCAAACTTTAGCAAGTTAACTGGTACATCACAAAAGGGTGTGTTTTTCACGTGCCTTTTCTTTTTATTTGTCAAACTTTTTTTTTGTTCACTGGAAAATGACAGACAACTAAATGAACAATATATGGAAAATAAACATCGCTATTATTTCTATGTATAATTTATTCTAAAACATTTTGAAATTAAGAGGGTGACAAATAAATAAAACTGAGCATTTGATTTTTTTCTCTACCGACGCATAAAATACATGAAACTGAAAACATTTAATACTTTAGAGCACCATCTACAGGACATCTTGAAAAATGTCAGAGCATCTTCAGACCATTTATTGAACGTGAAGATCTGAATTTTATTTCAATAGCTGACGTGTATAAATTGAGTGTTTTTGAATTATTTTTAATTATGTTTCAATAACTGTTTATGCCTGCTCTCGCCTGTTGTTTCCCGCCAATGAATACCCTTTACTTTTGTTTTAAATTCTCATTATATTTCAGTCAATTATGAAAATTGTTCTATGAAACGACAACATGTTGACGCATTTCATAAAAGACGACAATTTTTAGACATTACTGCTATGCCACCTTAATTAGAACATTATTAAATACACATTTCCGGAAAACATATAATAATAAAATAGTTTGCAAAGATACAAATCCTCCCTATAATATCACTGTGAATTATCTAAAATGTTTCATGGAGAATATATTTTGGGGCGCTGTACCCCTTACAGCACGTCTCCATATATTTCGTGAAAGACGTCATCTTTTACACAGATAAAAACAAAAGAACGTCGTTAATTGATAAAACAAGAGGCGACGTATGTTTCGGCTTCAAAAGAGTCTCACGCACTCATTGCAAAATTATCGCAGAATGATCCGAAGTAAAAATGTACGTTTCTTTTTTCTGATTTTGTATACTTTGTTTTCTTGATGCGTTGCCAAGATTTCCTTGAAAAGCACTGGATCTTCGCTGGAATTCCTGTTTTTGTTTCCTCCCATCCACGGATTACAAAGGTGTTTTTGTGGTGGGAAAGCCTGGAAAATTCCCGTCTCGTTTGGTCGGTTCAACCAGTGATGGTGTATGAAAGAGCAATGATTAATTAATATTGTTGCCATGAATTATATTGGATCGCACATATTTTTTGGCAACGCTTTTGTGGAGCCTTAGGGATCAAGACACAAGCAGAAACATTCACTAGTCTCAGCGGTCAGTCTCAGTCTATTCATCAAATTTGACTATTTTTTTAAAAATCTTACATAACAGCACTGTAATTCTCGCTGTGTCGGTTCCTGTGTCTTATGTTGACAAAACGTTTCTTCCTTTGACTTTGTTAATTGTTAATCCGAATCATTTTCGCTGCCAAGAATGCAGAAAAAAGCTGATATCCTGAGTTTGTGAAAAATGAATATGGCAATCAAAATATTCATTTGCAACGACGCGAGTTTTTTATTACTTTTGACGTATTCATATCCGTCCACCTCTATTTTTTTGATAAACAACCATGAGGAAACAAATATAAAATATCCAAATACCAAAAAAGTGGTATTAGTGATAAATTATAAACAACAAAAAGGACAAAAAGAAAAGACAAACACCAGCTACATTTATCAACCTTCTGTAAGTCATGCAGTTATTTTATATGATTGTTTACAAATTGTTGGACTGTATAATTACTCTGATACCTTGCCCTTTGATTTGATAATTGTTTTTTTTTTCTTTTTGTAAAAGCATTATACCTAATGTCAGTAGGTCAAAACAATATATAAATATTATTCATCAACCTACTAATGGCAAATTACATTAGGCAATAAAAATACATTCAGAAACCCGTTCAACTCAAAATAGAATACAATTACATATTTTTCATTGATATAGAAATACAGCCTTTGATCTCTGTTTCCCTCTATATTGCATTTGAAAGTTAGTACTAATCTTACACCTGTTTAGCAAACATGAGAGTCAGTGACAGTCAGGCTCCTTTACTCTCCCTTTTTCTCATGGCGGCTGACTGGGCGAGATTTGATCCCGTTCCTGCTAGCCAGTCCCAGTGGGAGAAGAACGGGGCAAAGTTGGTGTTGGGTTTCTGATGATGGGCGTCATGCTTGACGGAGCCCCCCCAAAGTCCGAAGGGCACTAGGTTATGCAACGACCACGGGAAGTCATAACCGCAGTGGTCGTCGGTAGAGATCCAGATGTTGAAGAGCATGAAGCCCCAAGTAGTCAGGCAATGGCACTGAAGCAGTAGGGGGTCCACTGTAGTCCAGAAGCCGACGCTGAAGAGCTCCCAGGCGGAAAGGTACTGGGTGACCAGACTGAAGGGCTCGTTGTACTGGTGATGAATGGCGTGGAAGGTCCGGTATAGCCAGCCGATCTTGTGGTGCAAGAGGTGCCACAGGTAGTACTGGAAGTCGAATAGAATGGTGCATCCGAGGATCCCCAGCAGGAATTCAGTGAGAGTTGGAGCTTCTTTGGGTAAGGGGATGGGGGGCCTCCAGAGCCACTGCCCCACCGCTGCTGGGAAGATGTAGATGAGGTGGTTATAGGTGGTGAGGCCCAGAGTCCTCCAAATGTGCGTCCAGGTGACAGGCTTTTCCGGGTGGATCTTATATCTATTAATGCTGGGCCAGTGTGGCGCCAGGACATCCAAGACCGTGAATAGCGCCACCAGGAGGAGGTAAGTGGACACAGACAGGAGAACTGGGAAGAGAGGTGACCTCAGCGTACTCTCATAGTTATTGTGCACGTAGTCCCATACGGGCTGCAGCACAGAGGATTCAGGAAGTCCGAACGTCATATTGGCCACGTTAAAGCTCCCATAGTACCTGTTCCTCAGGCTTACAACAGTCATTTTAAAAGGTTTGCAAGTACTGCAGAAAACCGAAGAAAGTAAGAAGAGAAAAGTGGTTTACTTTCTTATTTGTTTTAAAGGCAAACTTGTTTCAAAGTTCCACGTACCAGACTGGGCCAGAGATTTCTATTTATGTACTTCTAAGCACCACCTCCTTTTTAAAAGGAAATGAGAGCTTTCTCTGTGCGCCTTTTGTATCAATGTGGAGGCTTCAGCCAGCAGCAGCGACCCTGTCCCACCACCAGCCGATTTTGACCTAAATATGAGTGTTCCTGCAGTTTAGGAAATGCCATCACTTATTAACTTCGGAAAGACTACTTTCTGCATGATCAATAGGAAGAAATGAAAAATCGCGCATTTCGGTCACTTTGAAATGATGTATTGGGTGCAGTGTGCCGTGCAAAATCCTTTTCTTAGGGCGGCTGCAGCCCAATGACTTGAATTTAAAGTGAACGCTGTGGTGAAGAATAGCGTGGACTAGTTTAAACTGCTCTTAGCTAGACAGATAGTTTTGAGACATCGTCTGCTTCACGAAAAATGATTTGTGTTATAACCTTTGTGCACTGATCCATTGATCTCTACAAGAGAAACGGAACTTTCCTTTAAACCCTCATGATTATTATGTAATGTTCATTACATAAATTTATCTTTGAGCATTCAAAACACTGAAAAAAAAACTGATTCTTGGGTGACTCCACACAAGCACTGTACACAAATACTAAAACTCACTTTACCAGAGATCCACTATATTCAGGTTCATAAAGAACACCAGTTAGATATTATTAGCTCTAACTTGTGTTTTAAATTTCAGCAAATGTTTACTAATGATAAAATGCATAATCCAGTCAGGGGTTGTAATATGCAACTCTCTGTTATCATCATTTAACTATCAGTTTGTCATACAAGTCTGATTAATACAATGTAGCATGCACCTGTTATTATCTATATCAAATAAATTGAACATTTCATATTTTAAATCATTTTTAAAGTCATATTTAAATGTGGTTTGAAAAATAACTGATGCAAACTAGAATATTTTTTCATTTACATATTGGAGAAGAATGAAATTGATCATTATATAAAATAAGCAATTAGTCAAATCAGAACAATAGCTATCAACAAAGGTGTATATTTGTTGTAATTAAAACAAACAGCATATATATTTCCTAATATTAGTATTGTTTAGGGTGAGGAGGAGGAAGAGAGGAAGTTTTTTACCCAGAAGTTTTGTCAAATAATCTTGCAGATTATCACTGTCATAAATGGGAAAAATTATGTGTAAAAGTCAAGGCCAGTTTGGGAATTTTACGGCAACCACCGTGCTTGTTGTGTCATATACAATGAAAAGTACCCTGAAAAATTTAAGATACTTAAGATTTATGTTATAGAGCTCATCCACGCAGCGCACAGATAATGCCAGGTCCATGTTTTAATGCTGATAATGCATAGCTGGGCCTGTAGCCTCACACCGCCAGTGTTGGTGATACGGTTTCTGGCTTCTGCTCTTTATGTGGTGACTGCATGTGCTCCACGTACTGATGGTGGCGCAGGAGGTAGCGGTATCGTTTGGCAACTGTAGGGTTGCAGGTTCGAGCCCTGGTTCCTTCTGATCCCATCAGAGTGTCCTTGAGCAAGACACTGAACCCCCAATTGTGCCTGGTATGCAGGTTGGTGCCTTGCATGGCAGCCTCCGCTACCGGTGTGTGAGTGTATGGGTGAATGAGAGGCATTATTGTAAAGTGTTTTGGAAGAAAGCGCTATATAAATGCAGTCCATTTACGTACTGTGTTTGCACCTGCTACTCAGCTTTTCTCCTGCAGTCTGAAGACATGCATTTAGGCTGACTGTGCTAACATCTCATAAAATGTAAGCACCTAGCAGTGGACTGACATCCCTGAGTGTCCCCTGCCCTGCGTTTCTCAAGCTGATGTCCAGCAGCACAGGAAAGGACCTTTAGAAATAGCAGAAACTAATAGTTTAGCTTCACTGAGCTCATAATGAAGATGTCACTAAAGTATATGTGCTGACAGTTAGCTACTGTTCCCTCTTTATAAGTGTATACTCACAAATGTAATGCCCCCCCCCACCGCTAACTTGATATTACCACATTCTCTGAGAGCGTAATAAATACAACCTCTGGCAAGTCTCCTAGCAACAAGAACTCTTTGCAGAAGCATTGAGGGAATGTTTAGTTACATACATAGGCTAAAGATTGTACAGACTGCAGTTGCTAGCCTACATCAGATTTTGAAACAGACAGGAAATTTGGTTGGTTACTAGTCGCTCAATGCAATAGTAACAGTTAGGAGTTTCATAAGAAATTTCAAAATTTCACAGGCTTTCTGCACACAAAGTCATTCTTCATATTGGAACTGCATGACTTATGACCATTCAGTAATTACATTGATTGACCTTTTCAGTGACAGCTCCAAAACAGTTGTGCTGATGCATTAATAACAGCAAAACAACCTTGTTATTCCAATATGTATCACAACAAGACGTGAACCCAATGTAGCCTGGGGAAAAGAATAATTAGATAAGAAGACAGGATTTGCTAAATAAAGGTAGCTATCTGGACCAGAAATGTTTAAATTAAAAGAGCACATTTCACAATGACAATATGGCTATATAGCTGGCAGCTAACCACTGCGTCATGGGTAGTTAGACAGCAAAAATATTATCCCATAAACCTGCAAGCATAAAATGCGAATGTGACCACTAGATGCTGAAATGAGGCAAACTAACTGGCAAAAAATCTAAGCCAGGCAAACCCAGCAAAATGAAATAGTGCTCCACCAAAGCCATAGTGCTATACCAAAGCCATAGTGCTATACCAAAGCCATACTGCTATACCAAAGACAGAACTCCTTGCAATCCATAGTCATCTCTACATCCATTCAGCAGCTCCCATATATCCCCAGGAAAGGTGGTCACCCCAATTTGGTTGAGGACGAGGCTCAGCTATTGTGTACTTTATTACCGAACCTGAATTTCTCCATTATAATAACAGAGCAATAGTGTGAATACATCCAAATAATAGTACTAACTGAGTAAAACAATGGGCAGAAAAGATCTCCAGCAGTGGTTCCTAGAAAACCACGGTAGAGTCAATGGCCAAAGGCACTCCAGGTTAGCATGTTCTGGGACGGGTGTGCAGAGTATATATAGAAAGTCTGGTTCAGCTGCATTTCATTAACTGACTTAGGAGTCTGTGGACAAAAGGCTGGTTAAAATTGGCGTGGTAACAACATGTCAGCCTAAGGCTCTGCTGGTTGAGAATTGTCAGTTATACATCTCCAGACATCTCCTAAGATAGACAGTTAATGCCAGTTTCTTGCACTAACTTTAAACCTGTAGATTTGCAATCAATCCATTAAGTTTACCCTGTAAACCCAGCTTGGTTAGATGCCTATATTAGATGATGGTGAGTTATTTATGGTAGTATTTTATTCTGATTAGTGTAAAATCCGTAGACGTGACATTCATGTGGCACGTCTTAGGCGTTAATCTCTGGAAGTTTCCTCATTAAGTAGCTGACCAAGAGTCAGAACAGCAAACTGTCAAACACATTTTTCGTAGAGTGAACACATTTAATGTGCACAGCGTGCTCTAGGGCTGTCCTTTGCTGCAATTCTCACCCTCCCTATTGTCACCAGCTGTATTCATGTGCTAATGGGTCAGACGTAATAAATCATAAAGTCACTGTCAGACATTTGCCATGGACTTGAAAGGTTGTATTGTGCTGGAATGTACCATTATAATTTTATTGACATGTTGGACATGAAATGAATTTTAAAAAATAGCAAAATAATATTTGTTTTATTTTGTGAACAAGGAGTCTGCCAAATGACCTCTGCCCGGTTCCTTGAGATTTTTTTTTTAAGAAATTGTTTTCATTTTGTGTAATGCACAACTTTCAGACATAGCTGATATCGGTCACCGACTCACTGCAATGTACTTTCCTCTGTTTATTTGAAGATGAGGATGAATCCAGATGACTACCAAGTCATTTTGAAAAGGAATTATAGAACTGGAAGTTGTTTCTGTTTGCACCAGAGCCAAAAGAATTGGTGAGTCATCAAACTATTAATTTGCACGAGCAAGGTTTGGCACTCCTTGTATACAAGCTGCCTTGTGATTTTCATATAAAATTAACATATTTAATACACATGCTAAAGTTGTACATTTAACATGGAATAAGCAGTAAGTGGAAAAACAAAATGCAACAAAACAAAAATTTAAGTTAAAAACACAAAAAGCTAAAACAGTCTAGTTTTAAAAGATGTCATTTATAAGCAGAATTAAGGTGAGATGGTAATGAAATAAAATGAATAATGATGAATAATATCTTCGTACTACTTACATTACAACAGTCGGAAGTTTACAGCTAAGCGACTGAGCTCAAAGTCTGGTGATGGTAGCTTTTAAATATTGCCTGCAGACATCCTTTGCTTAAGTGTCTCTTTTCCTTTTTCTTGCGATGGCTGATGACTTGAAGTTTCCAGAATTTGTACCACAGAGCCAATCCCAGTGTGAGAAGTAGGGCTGGAAGTGAGTGGTGGGACAGCGGTGGTGAGCGTCGTGTTTCACAGAGCCCCCCCACAGGCCGAAGGGGATCAGGTTCTGCAGTGACCAAGGGAAGTCGTAGCCACTGTGGGCATCCACAGAGATCCAGACGTTGAAGACCATGAAAGCTGTACTGGTAAGATGGTGGCAGTGAAGAAGGACTGGGTCAACTGTAGTCCAGAATCCTACACTGGCCAGTTCCCAAGCTGACATGTACTGGGTGACCCAACAGAAAGGCTTAGAGTATTCATGATGGATTGCGTGGAAGGTAACGTACAGCCACTGTGATCTGTGGTGAGCCAAGTGCCAGACGTAGTACTGGAAATCAAACAAGAGGATACATCCCAGTATGCCGAGGGTGAACTCCAGTTCGGTGGGTGCCCTTTCTTCTAAGGGTAGCGGTGGCCTCCAATACCACTGGGCGACTGATGCTGGGAAGACAAACACTAGATGATTGTATAGGGTGAGCATCACTGCCTTCAGGATCCCACTGGGCTTAATAGACTGGCCTGGGTGTATTCTGTAGCGGTTCAATGCTGGAACTAATTTGGAAAGTCCATCCAGAGTTGTGTAGAAGAGACACGTAATTAAATATGTGGACACTGAGACCACAATGGGAAAGAGAGGTGAACGTAGCATTTCTTTGTGATTTGTCCTCAAATAGTCCCAAATTAACTGGAGGGGTGGCTTGTCTGGTATCATCGTGACAATCTTCCAGGTCATTTCACTCACCCTGTGTTCCACAGGCTCCATTTGCTACAGTTTATCTTTCCTGTTCTAAATATGCAATGCTAGAGACAGATAACTGATGGTCAGGTCCCCAGGGGTGATGCTCAGCTGCAAAGGTTTCTCACTTTTGACTTGCTTTACTCCTTTTATACCCTCATACCACTTCCTCTTGGAAAAGTTATGAAATGGCAGTTTTTAGCTGCTGCTTGTACATCACGGTCTTTAAACAAAAACGAAAACAGGGAAAGAAAAAAAATGGACCTCGTTGCTTAAATTCATTGCAACATATTCATTCATTCAACTTCAACTGCTCTTTGTGGTTCAGGGCTGATAACTCCGACAAAAGACTTTTTTTTTTACCAGACATGTATGCGTTTCACTGCCGTCAGATAAATGAAAACGAGCGTATATCTGATCCTTTTCTTCCAATAATTCAATAATAACAATAATAATAATTGTGGTTCAATTTGTTACGAGGAAATTGTCCGTCACGATTAGTTTCTGCTGACTTGGATGATGGAGATTTATATTTCCACCAATCAAAATTAAAGTAGACATAATTTAAGTTAAGATTTTAAACAATCGTCTCAGTACGCAGTTGATTTTAAGGCAAAATTAACCAAGTACCCCGTTTTTAAAAAAATGTTTAAAAGTCTAGCGTTTGCTGTTTCCTGTGGCTACGTTTGTATTTTACGATACAGGAATAGACGGTAGGTGGCAGACAATCATTACCAAAAATGAAGAGGGCGAAGGTATAAAGATAAAGAAAAACAAGTAAGTTGAGCACCAGAAGCAATGATGAGTAATCAATTAGGTGTAATGATAAATCTGGGGGATTCTATATAAGACCTGATTAAAATCATGACAGTTAACATTCGTTTACCCAAAGAGCACATGCCTATCGCTGTCAGCTAATTTGCAGTTTAAAGCGACAATATGTACATATTTGAAATCTGCATGCTTGGGTATGTTTGTGCATTCATTACATTCACTACACTTGGGTCCTACACTGAGACGGGAGTTCCAGGACAGATCACGACAGTTCTTTTCAACAGATCTGTAAGTCAATTTTTCGAGAGGTGGACTTCGATATGTTTGTAGTGTAGGTGGCTGCTCTGACGGTGTCCTGCCTTGTACCCTACGGTTACTCAATCCTTCAGGCGACCTAGGTCGCTAACTTCTGAAGGGCACCTGCTTAGCCAGCTGGACTTTCGCTTGGGCTTCGACCTTGGGCAATATCCCCCTGAGACCCACGGGGAAAAGGCGTCCTTCAATTGTAGGTTATTTGTCTTTGGAGGAAAAAAGACATCTTACAATTTAAATTTTTTCAAATTTATTTTTACTTTTAATTTCACAGCATGTCCTCTTTAGTGCACAACAGGAATAAATATGTTTCCTAACATCAGTGAAAAGATAAATG
>JAODUD010000117.1:10572714-10590414 GCA_026784285.1 Stomatorhinus walkeri
AGGGAGACCTGGCCAAGATAGGCAGCTAAGTTACATCACAACAATACATACATACAAAAACAACAATAAAAACAAATTAACAAGGAAAAAAACAATTGGAACAATGAATGGGTGGGGTTTTCGGAGGTTTCAGCGAATGACTGGTTATCATTCACAAATGCATAACATACAAGGACAAAATCAAACTTCAAAAAACATCGGCAATTAAGAAGATAAATGAAGAATGATATAAGCTGGCGTTCATCATCAGCCAGTGCCATTAAGTGAACATAGACTGGAATCAATAAATGAATGATAGGAGGCGGATGAAATCATCATATCTCTCCCACCCTGGGAGTATTTTTATGGTTCTTCTATAAAGGCAGACACTACAACAGGTTCTCTAGAAAATATTTAGGCACATTTTTGTATATGTAACATCAATGATAAAAAGGAATTCATAGCTCAAATCCAAAGTAAAAAATAATGATAAACCTGATAATGAGAAATGCAGAGTGAAGAAATTAGAGTCCTGTGCAGGGCACTGTCACATTCTGTAAATGGAGGGGTGTGAAATGGGAACATGTCCATCCATCCATCCATCCATTTTCTGTAACCACTTGTTCTATTCAGGGTCTCAAGGATCCAGAGCCTATCCCAGAGGCTTCAGGTGCAAGGCAGGGAACAACCCAGGGTGAGGCAACAAACCTTCACAGGGCACACTCACACACCATTCACACCTACGCGCAATTTGATCACTCTGATTAACCTCAGCATGTTTTTGGACTGCGGGCGGAAACCGGAATATCCGGTGGAAATCCTATGGTGACACGGGGAGAACTTGTAAAATCGACACATGTGGAACCAAGGTAGAGATTTGAACCCTGGTCACTGAGATGTGTGGCCAGCTTGCCACCACAGTTGGATAATATGTATTTAATGTTTGTTGAGTCTAACATCTTAATTCATAATTCACAATTAGTAGATACAGTAGTAAACCTTGGAAATGTAACCAGATATAATTTATTTTTGTTAAGAAATGTTTTTGTACTTTTTCTTGAAAGTGTTCATTAATATATTTCAATAACTATTTTATAGTTATAACTATATAACTTTTTTTTGTTAAATAAGACAACACAAAGCAAGAAATTCCCGTTCTATACTAAGGGACTGAAAATACCTTTTCCGGTACTGCCTGAGGAATCATTTCGTCATTCTGGTGAAAGGAAAATGATTTCACAAGTGCGGGTGTTTTTGTATTTGTGTGTGGGGGGGGGAGGGGTGGCAGATAGATGGAACACTAGTATCTCCTAAAGTGAAGGAGAGTAATCCCGTTCCTCCAGCATGCACCATGAGCAAAGATAATTCCTCCCCCCGCACCCCCGGACTGGTCATATTCAGTTCAGAAAAGGAAGAGTTTCACACAGCGATGTCAGCATGCAGCCGAAAGGTGGTTATTATTGAGAGTGATGTGGGGCAGTGAGTCTGCACAGTATCGTGGCTGATGGTGTACTGCTCAGATGAATGAAGTGCATATGCTCACACTGGAGATGCTGCAGTCTGCTGGACCCCCCTCCCGGACCTCTGAGCCCATCTACCTTCAGAATTTCAGGAGGCTATAGTTCAGGCCAGTCTTGTTCTGAAATCTCCATAATAGTTGGTCTGACCATGCATCACTATAATGTGTGGAAATAACTGACAGTGAAAGAACCCAAACTAAGTGTGATATGAATATGTCGGTTGAATCGTGTTTAGCTGACTAATAATGCAAGTGTTACAATAGTTTCAAAAAATTGATACAAGGCAAGCCATGCAGTGTATCGCTCAACAATTTAATTTCACCAAAAAAGTGAATTTTGCCATTACACCAAATCTACAAATTGCTTAAATGGGAAAAATTTAAGAACAGCAGCTTTGTTGTCAGCATATTTTAGTCTATCCAACACTTTGTCTGCAGTTCGGTAGCTTTTACATTTCATATAATGTACTCTGAAGCTTTTGTCTGTAATGTGTTTTGCAAAGTTCAAGTTAAAATATTTAATAAAAGACATAATACTCTCGTGGTATATTTGCATTAATTTTAGTGTGAATGGCAGCTCAGTGGGCAGCTCTGCCACAGCCTTCCGTCCGGCTTAGGTTTAGGTTTAGGATTAGTTTGTGTATTCTCCCCATGCTGTGGGGATTTCCTAATACAGGCCAAAGACATACTGTTGGGCGCCTCTAATCTGTGTGTCGTGTGTACTTGCCTGTTTATGCACCTTGTGATGGACCCACATTCCCCTGTAATGTGCCTCTGCTTCCGGGGATGAACTCCACTGCTACAAGTGGTGAGAAGATGGAAGGATGTATCCAAAATATAAATGATTATGCAAATACATCATAACCCTGTATAGGATAAGCTATTATCGACGGATAGATCTATACATTTTATTTATATAAATAAATGGTATTCCATATTGATACATGAATTGTGCATAATTTGGAAGGTTTATAGTAAAGAGATATGCATGTATATGAAACGATAACCTTTATCTGCAATTTTTAACTGGCATAATGTATTGGTCTAATCCAGAGACTTCAATTCAACTGTATAATTATACATATTGAATTATAATTTCCTGTCATACTAAACATAGTGAGCTAAAATTAAAAGATAAGAAGCCTCTGATGATTTCCGAGGGCTGAGGTGTACACTTTGTTTTTCTTGCGCTCATTAGCATGCCTTGTTAAAGCAGTATGGTTGGAGACTGTTGCCACAGGCCTTTAACTTGTGAAATTAATTAGCAGGAAGGGACGGAGGTGGCTCTTTTCATTCCCAAGGTGCCCCCCACAAATGAGCAGCGCTGCATCCTTCCGCACCACAGACCTACCCGACTCTCACCTGTTGCGTGCTCTTACTGCTCTTCTTGGCCTCCCTGTTGGACCTTCAGGTGACATGTCACTTCCCGGGCTTGCTCTTAGAGAATGCTCCTTTCGACATTTCTCTCATATCCCTCTGTGCTTCAGGTGTATGTGTATGGTTAGAATTTGAAGGAAATATGCAGTTTCCTTAGTTTTGTTATTTTAAAACGATAAATATGTCCCAGCGTTTTAATCATGTGCTCGGGTGGCTAATGCTAATTACTACACAATGACATTTCGGCAAATGTAACTATTTTTCCACACCTTTGCTCTGCAGGTTGCCTGTGCTCTTGATCTCTGATCACCATGCCAACCCAGCTGGAGAGCGCAATGGATGCGCTTATTACCGTCTTTTACAATTATTCCGGCAATGAGGGTGACAAATACAAGCTGAACAAGGGCGAGCTGAAGCAGCTATTAAACAATGAGCTCACTGACTTTTTGACGGTAAGACCCTGTTTAAAATCTATTCATGAGTAAGAAGGGCGTATTTTTCACCAGATATAATGGGATTTCCTGTCTAAATAGATTAAGTTCTTTCATTTAGTAATCAATCTGTTTATAGTAATAAATGCATAATATTAATATTAATAATTAAATAATGTATTTTTAAACAAACTAAAAATGGCATACATTTTATAAGGCTCCACATCCAAATCATAAAAGAGATGACCAAGTACAATTCTAACCCTAACAGAATTTGTAAGTAAACCTTAATGAATATTTTTTATGCTGCAAAAAATTTTTATATGACATGATTCTCTTGACATCCGGAATAGATTGCTTACATAAAAACAAGGGAATGGTTTCCCATAGTATTATCTATTTAGTGAAATGTGAAATTATGATCAATTACTTGAAAATATATGAATGACAAAATTGTTTGTCATAGCTTTTTGCTAACTTAATTGTCCCAAATGACTTGCAAGTGGTACAAAGGTAGAATTTCAGCTGGCATTCAAATCTTTTGATCCACTTTTTAAAGCACTATGAATAAAAATAGCTTTGTAATTGTGACTGTTTTGCCTAAAGTGTTTTATTGTCATGGTAATGAACTGCCTATTTGATGGTGGGTAAGCTCTGAATTCAGATGAAAGTGCATCTTAGTATTATGTAAATCCGACAAGCCAGTGAACATGAATAGCGTACACAAACATTTTTAAAAACATAAAGTAGGCAATTAGAATGTGCGGGCACTTATATAGCTACAGTACATGATTCCAGCGTTTATTTTTGAGAAATCGACGCTGTTTATTTTGCATGTCAAATAGATATGGGATTTTTCTAGCAAAAGCTCTGCACTCCAGCTAAGAGCGTGGTGAGAACGTTGGAATGGGGGACATGAATGATGATCTCATTCGCTTCCAGTGGAGGAAGTGCGAAGAAGTCTGCTCCAGATAGCGCGATAGCGGACAACTAGGAAATGAATGGGGTGTGAGTGGCCAGATAAGCTCACCATGTTTATCCGATGCTCCAGATGAGAGAACTGCCGCCACATCGCTGTAAGCGGGCAAATTAGCTTTGCGCTGTAGTGCCTCCTAAATATAGGCCCCTGTGATATCATTTTCCCCCAGTGTTCCTGTTGCCTGCTGCCTGTAACTTATTTGTGGCTCCCTGTGTGGAATATTTTGTACTGTAACTATACACTAAACCCCATCCCAGAATGCCTGTAATTACATCCATCAGACTGAATTTTTATGTAATAACCATGGAGTGATATTATATTTAATTATAGACACATTCAAAGGAAAAGTAAATGAATCCAGCATCACTGTAGTGCATATTGTTACATTGTTGCTTGGTAACATCTCACTGCAAATGAAGAGTGAAAAGTAACCAAGATTAATGTGGACGATCGGCTTGTCTGATGGCGTCGTGTCCACGCATCATTGACCACAAGCATCAGATGGGCACTCATGTCGAGGCACAGTTTGATTTCTCAACAATATGTTGTGGGTGATTCATAGGGGGTGAGTTGGGCATGACTAGCTATGGGGGTGAGTCACTGATGAGCCATGCACACGTAACCTTGTGCTTCTATCTGAGCCCCCCCCCCCCCCCCCATGGAGAAAAAGATATCGGAAGGATAGAGCTGAGCACATCAATTTAAGCTACATCAAATTAAACAGAAAGCTCACCCTTTCTCATTATAGTGCACCAGCATGGCAGTTCAGTGTTTGGGAATGAATGAACAGATGTGGTTTGCAGTGCCATGACTGTCAGACTGCATGTCATGTGTCATTCGTGCTCTGGGCTGTAGGAACTGGGAGGGGTGTTTGCACCAGTTAATTGGGCTTCATTCACCCTAAAAACCTTAAAAGCTAACCCTAACTCTAAGTAAACCTTTATATTTAAATTACTGAGTCCCCCCAGTATGAAACTCTCCTACGCCCGTGCACTCACTTAAAATTCTGGTGAAGTTCCTTCCTGCTAGCTAATGTGATTCCCCTTCTCAGTCTCAAAAGGACCCTATGCTTGTGGAGAAAATCATGAACGACCTGGACTCCAACCAAGACAACGAGGTGGACTTCAATGAGTTTGTGGTGTTGGTGGCTGCTCTGACGGTGGCCTGCAATGATTTCTTTCAAGAACAGCAGAAAAAGAAAGGAAAATAGAGAGTAAACTCATGTGTAGTAGTAATGTCCAGCGGTAGTCCAACATGATGGCTTATGTTTGGTAACGTGATGTGACATGGTACGTCAATGCAGTCATGTGGGATGTAGAACAAATATGTACTTCAGCACACATATAAATGCTGGTTATAAATTATATGCAGAAGTAGCCAATTTTAATCTTTGTGGATTTAGTGATTTTTATGTTCATCACAAGCATTGATTACAAAGGTTCGTACTGTATTTCAGATTCTTCTGACTGAATTGCATTTACTTGTTGCACCATTATGGAATTGTTCCCATTCGTCCCGTTTTATTTTTCTAAATAAAAAAATAAATAAATAAACAACACCTTAAACTAGGAAGCTGTGTCCCTAGAATATGTGAACCAAAACATACCATTTAAGTAACTAGTCAATAATGATGGTATAGCAGTAGAGGCATTTTCATTAATTTATAAAAAAAGGATGACATGACTGTTAAGTAAAGAAAATACTAGTATAGTATACAATTACACTCCTATATGAGAAGGTGTCTTAGTGCTGCTATGTTCAGCAATGTTTTAAAACATAATTTGAAATACATTTAATTGAAAATGATTGCGTGCCTCTAAGAGTTATATAATACTGACAAATGTCTGTATGCTAATCATATTGTATTCTCTCTATTTATTATCTCAAAATAACCTATGTCTAAACTATTGTTGTAATGTTATTTTTTTTGTTCCAATAAACTATTTTGTGTGTGAAATATGTAACTGTGATTCCTCCACATAGACATTTGGCTAAGGCAACATCCATTGCGTTACTGAGTAACCTTAATGTTTTGTATTTTCTCTAGCCTTCTCACTGCAGACTTGTAGTTTGAGAATAAAGTCATATTGTGCAGTGATATGGGTAAAGAAACAGAACTCCTTCAAAATGTTCCATCCACTTTCCCGGTATTCAGGCTTCCCAATGGCATGTTCCATAAAGTAATTAGTTGATACGTATTGCTCAGCAAGATTAACAGACAATTCTGTTTAGTATAATATCGATAATTTTATTCACTGACCAATTTAGCCAGGGGTCAGCATGGCGGTTAGCACTGTCGATTCACACTTCTGGGAACTGGGTTCAAGTTTCTGCCAAGGTTTCATGTGTGCGGAGCTTGCATATTCCCTGTGTGTCATTGTGGGATTTCCCGCCACAGTCCAAAAACATGCTGAGGTTGATTGGACTTGTCAAATTGCCTGTGTGTGTGTGTGTGTGTGTGTGAGAGAGAGAGAGAGAGAGAGAGAGAGAGAGAGGGTGGTGTGTGAGTGTGCCCTGCAATGGGATGGAACCCCATCCTGGGTGGTTCCCTGCCTTCTGCCTGTAGCCTCCAGGTTAGGCTCTAGACCCCCTGGAATCCTGGACAGAATAAGTGCAAGTTTATTTCATTAAGAAAATTGATGGACAGAAGGATAATTTAACCATAAACTCACAGTAATATCAGACTTTGAAAACTATAAAAATCTGTCACCTCAGTCACTCAAACGGCAGAATAACAGATAAAAATGCACTATTGCTTCTCATTTTTGAAGTTATTCAAAATATATCAGTGCTGTCAAAATTAATGTATTATCCTAGTGATTAATTTTAACGCTTTAAAATAATTTAACACAATTACCACAATTAATGTAAATAACAACGTCACCGCCCCATGCATTATGGTGCAGCCATATAAACCATACAAATGATTGCAAAAGACCTTTTTCTGTACTGTTGTCATCCATGACTTACTACATTAAAATATCTGAAATATACATCCTTTGTGATTATTCTACATTAATTTGGTGATTGATTTTACATTAAAATATGCACTTTAACAAGCTCTAGTCTTAAGAAGAAATTAATTCATTGCAAAATATGCGATTAATTAGTTTTTTTTTAATCTATTGACAGCCCTAAAATATATTTCATGAGGTTATTTATTTAAGTTCAGATATCAGATTACTATTACAGTCCTTAAGTTGGATCATGGGTGTCATTAGTTCCCATCAGTCTGGGATATAGTACTGAGTATGTTAAGCTGAGCATCCGATCACTCGGGGCTATAGTCCTGAGTATGTTGAACCGAGCATCCGATCACTCTGGGCTATAGTCCTGAGTATGTTGAGCCGAGCATCTGATCACTCGGGGCTATAGTCCTGAGTATGTTAAGCTGAGCATCCAATCACTCGGGGCTATAGTCCTGAGTATGTTGAGCCGAGCATCTGATCACTCGGGGCTATAGTCCTGAGTATGTTAAGCCAAGCACCAAGTATTTTAGCCCTGATGCCAATCTTCCTTCAAAAAAAAAAAGGTCAAACCCCAGGTAAATGACTTAGCCCCTGACCTTTTCAATAGCTAGAGATGCTTCTGATTTGGATGTACAGTTGTGGTCAAAAGTTTACATACACTTGTAAAGAACATAATATCATGGCTCTCTTGAGTTTCTCGTTATTTCTACAACTCTGATATTTCTCTGATAGAGTGATTGTAACAGCTACTTCTTTGTCACAGAAAAACATTCATGAAGCTTGGTTCTTTTATGACTTTATTATGGGTTTCATAATAATTTATTATGGTATTCATAATAATTTATAAGTTTATAAATTTATAAATTTTATGCCATTCACCATAACAAGGCTATACTTTTACTTTTGAAGGATTAAAAATCAAACTTTTTACTAATTTACAGCTGATTATCATAAACTAAGTAAAGCAAAAAAATGGCAGGTAAGTCTAGTTTTAGAAAGCTAAAAAATTACATAATGTTAAATTGTTTTGAAAACCTTAATTACAGAAGCTGTTGGTTCGTTCCATGTGGCATAGGCCTGTGCGGTTCTTGCTACGGTGATATTATAAGACAATGTTTCCCAACCCAGACCTCGAGGAGCCACAGACGGTCAGCATTTGTGCTCTCTCCTAGCTCCCTGTCAGACAGTCCACGTTTTTACTCCTACCTGGAGCTAAAACATGGACAGTCTGTGGGTCCTCGAGGACCGGATTGAGAAACACTGTTATAAGACAAACCCAGTCAAACCAGAATCACTTACTCTACTCACAGGTTCCAGTATTTGAATAATCACTGGCTCCTTGTCAGAAAAATTGCATTAAAGAAGCATAAAAAATTATGTCATATAATAATAATAATAATAATAATAATAATAATAATAATAATAATAATAATAATAATAATTGATCCTTTAATGTCCCCGTGGGGAAATTCTTTTTTACACCTCATTCAACTTGCTCTTGCATTTTTTGTTATAAATGATTTGCCAAATTATAACATGACACAAAAACACCTGATAAATTGTGTGTACCTACATTTATTCGCTTTAGAAGTTATATGGTCATGTGATAAGGGCTTTCCCATAAAATGGAATTACTTCTTTTGCAATAATTGAAATTTTATACTGACTGATTCTGATTTTCAGTAACTGCTTATCCTGACCAACAATTGACAATCACGCTGCCCCAATGTGTGACAATGCCATTAATTTTATGCAATTACCTCAAAGTTTAACAGATTTGGAATCATATAATATTACAATGACAAAGATGTCAAATAGGAAAATTTTCAAAATAATAAAGATTTAGACTGTTTGGATGGCTCCTTAAAAATGTCATTGAATTAACTTGACATATCTGCTCTGACGTCATTTTGTAAGGTCTACAGATATACAAACAGAAAGTGACAGATGGAAAACTAAGCCCAGAGCAGTAGGCGCTCTCTACAGGCATATTCTAATCATACTAAACATGTTTTATTTTTTTTTACCTCCCCTTAGTGTGCCCTTGATGTCATCTTAGCTGGATATATGTATGACAAGCCCTCCATTCATGCATGCAATGTGTTATGCAATGCTATACTTTCAAATGAGATATTATTCGGACATCTTGGTACAATCTTATTACTGAGTGGTAAAACATTCTTTAATATAACTGGATATGTTTTTTTACGTTTAGGATTAACAAATTGTCTGAATTCTTTCAATGGGAACAAAAAGCTCCAATTGTATGTTAAATGTTGAGGATCATAGAGACTACAGCTTATTTAACATAAACATATTACAGTGATTTGGGGCTGAGGTTAAACTGAATAGCTATTTAGGGAATAACATTGCCATTAGTTCAACTTTTCTAAAACTTCTGTTCAAAATTATGGCTTCAATGACCAACAAAGAAACTGATAAGGACCAATAAGGAAACTGCTCTCTACTTCTCATTGTCCATGTAACAATTTTGTTTGCATTATGTAAGTAGGTTGCTTAGATGACTCACGTGACAATTGCCATTATTTCTGCTTAGCACAAATCACACCTGACTGTAATTTGCTGTTCTCTTCAGAAGCCTGCACACCTGGCAGAGTGCACAAGCACTGCTCCAGCTTCTAAGGTTTGGTCATGTGATGATGCAGTCATTGATGTCATTGGCTGCACCCTGACAGAAAATGGAATGTGGATTAGAACACAGTAATAAATGTACTATCAGGTCTAGTTGTAGATATAGGCTGAATGGGCAGCTTTCTATAGCTCCTGAATTAGCTGCGTTGTGGAGGAGGTGAAAAGATCATCAGCTGTCTTGGTAGAGGGACTCTGCAAGAATAGGTTTGCCGATTCCATGGTTCCTGAAGTTTCTGATCTAAAAATAGCCCCAAATGGTAACAAAAAGTTAGCAATCACTACCCTATGGAATATGAAAAGCAAATGTAACTCAATAACTGTATTGTATTTTACATCATTTGATAATAGCTGTGATCATTTGTGTCATATTTCTATTTAAAACTTTTCTTGTTTACAATGCTATTGTATCCTTGGGTTTTATCTTCTTTTAATCAATGCTGAAAGACGATTCTATTTTGATATGGATCTGGATTTTACTGGGAGAAGATTGATGCACCTTTTATGTTTTATACCTCTGAATTATAGCATTGTGCTGTTTGTGTGTTATGCACAAAAAAATCATGAAAATGTTTTTTGGACTAATGGGGCAAAAATATAACTGTCACTACTATCTTTTAAAAGCGTTTAGAAAAGCTACAAAAACAATGGGCAAAGATAAGGGGGATATCTTAGAGACAGATTAGATATCGTCTTTGAGAGCTCCATCCAATTACTGTGGTCTTTGTGGAGTGAAATTACAGAAGGAACTGTGTTTGGCTTGAACTGCATGTGTTTTGTGTATGTGATGCGCTGGCAATCAAGAATGGAAATAACCACAGACAGTGCCGGGCAGGGGGGGGGGGGGGGGAGTTAACAATTAGCCAGTGTGTACTGTAAGTAACACTCCATCGCCTCCTCTTATCTCGAGGCACATGAGGAAGATGGATGCTAGAGCAGGCCAAAGAGGTGGAGGAATTAAGGAGTCATCAATATCCCCCACAAAAACGTCTTTTAAATGGTTTTTTACGCTCCAATGCCGTATTACAGCCCTACCTTCTGCAAACTCTTTAAAACACCATCACTGTGAAACATTTTAAAAAGTACTTCTGCTGTAAGAAAGTGGTCTTATCTACAGTGTGATTTTTTGTTCTTAGTCATTCTGTGCGTCATACCTTCCCTGTGTCTTTATCATTAATCAGAAGCAATATCTTGGCAGGGACACTGACCTCCAGTGACTGGTAATCTGCTTAATATTAACTAGAGTTATTACAGTTATTATTATAACAGACGGCTAATCTGCCTCTCCAAGTAACAAACGAAATGTTTTTAAAAAGCAGATTTTTTTTTGAGAAATTTGGAAATGTCTTTGCCTTTGTGTGCGCACGTGTATGAGAGAATAAAATATTATGCACCATCTGGGAACAAGCATTTTCATAATATAATTTGTCTAATTGCATCATCCGGTAAATGGTTTATTTCTTTATGATGCCTGTAACAGGAATTTGACCAAAAGTGCTAAAATACCAGGCAGGTTCATGCCACCACCACTTGGGCTGGGCATGCCATTAATTTAATATAACACAGTAATGCCAAAATATTCCCAGCTGAAGTTTTCTCTAACATCAAAAGGAAGCATTTGGGAACATTTAATTCTGCCTTCTCCTTGAAAGCATGGTGCAGAACCTTCTATGAGACAGTGCCATAAAAACAATTTATTGCAGGATGAACTGCTTTCTTAAAGCTCTGAGTGGAAAGACGCTTCGCTTCCAAATATGGTGACGTCAAGTGCTGTTAAATTTTCACACCTCTGAGGGTTCCACCGTGGACAGATGGAAGATCGTCATGGCCTCCTCTTACAAACAACACGTGACCCTCAATTTTCCAGACCAGCCCGGAATCAGTCACACGAGGGATTACCTTGAAGACTGGCAGCATTCTCAAACCTGTGAAGTGATTAGATTGGATACCATAGCCAAGACAGTTTGTAAAGCATTACGCTGGAATTAGCTGGTTTGGCCCGGATCAGTAACTCTGACAAAGAATCACATTGGATTCTCATGGTCATTATACAACCCAAACTTTTATGCTTTCCTGTCCAAACTGAATTTTTGATACCATTCTAAGTCCATCTTATGTTCTCAAGAGTACATACGAATAAAATGTAAATTTGAATAAAACTTAAATTTGCAACTTTTTAAAAAAGGAATTACACACAGCTGACTATACTGAATTTAGACTTTTTAGACAAAGTTCTAAGTTAATATTTGTCATTTATTCTAACTGGAATAAATACAGATATTACACAAGGAATTTAAATAAAAAAGCCCACACACTGGTTAAATTTGAAGAAATCAGAAAGTGGAGAATCTTTCTTCTAAACTACCCAACATCCATGTGTCACAGAGCAAGTTTTCCCATATTGTGGCAGTGATCAAGTGTGCAATTCAGAACACTTCTCAAGTTGCTCTGAGAGAAGTGAAATTGGGTACCTTCTTTAGAAGCGATAAAATCTCACCGGTGACTGGTTCTGCCCCCCCCACTCACACACACACACACACACACACACACACACACACACACAAAGGTTTGTGAGTTGTATGTCAACAAGAACCAGAGATAAACAGTGAGAAGGGGGATTTGGGGCGTGTACTGTATATATAAAGGAGCAAGTGACCATTCACTGATAACAGATTGGTGCAGGATGCAAGATGTGCTACAAAGTAGAAAGTTCTAGAACAGACATTATACCACAGAGGAAGGAGCACAAAAGCAGCATAACTGGATATTATAGTATCAGAGGTCTGCTTTGCCTTCTTTAGAAAACTAGATAACAAATATTAAGCAGATAGAGAAAAATACATAGTTTTAATAGAGTGGGTTTTGAGAGGATTGGACTGGGGTGGCTATTCATTTTCAATTAACCATGTGATTAGCAGATGCTGCAGAAGAGGTCAGGCGGTGGAGCCCCATTTTCTGGCTCTTCTCAGTTGTCAGGCACAGCGACAGCTGGAGCTGGGAGGTGGGGGGTGGACATTCAGCCTTTTAGTGGAGGGCCAGGTTCTGACTCTACATAGGGTAGTCCATAGTCCAATTTTGATGATTCACTTTTGTATGCTCTCAGTCTATAATATTCTATAATTTAATAAATATTAACTAGACAATCTAAAAATAATCCTGTACATTTAATTATTTAATTTGATAAACACACATTCTAAGGCTACCGTGTTACACTTTTATGGCCAATTATTTTCATCAAACCACTTTTTGGAACAAGTAATGAAACTACTTTTTTGTAAAATATAAAAAACTAGCAAAAGCAATTGCATTTGATTAAGTGAAAACAATACAGCTTTCGTGGTTATCAGAGCTTTCCTTTAATACTAATTATGACCATCATTGCTGCCATCCCTTCCTCCTCAGCAAAAATAACATCCAGTACATATAATGGAATAAAGAGCTTTGTGTGGAAGGTGGTAAGATTTTATTTGATTTTCAGTTGTTTTCTTCTTTTTTGGAAATCAACTAACTCCATCACAAAGAAACACTCAGAACATTCAAGAGTATATCGTATAAGTTTATATGCAGCATCTATGTCTCATATTGAGGTATAACTGAAAAGGATTTAAGTTTTATGCAACTGAACACATAGAGTATGTATCTGTGCATTTATAGAAGTCATTCTGCCATTCACCATTGTTGTATAGAGCCGTTATCTTAATCTTAGCTTTAACAAGTCTGGTCATTCTGCTCTGACCTCACTCATTAACAAAGTGTTTTCTTCTGTGGAATTGTCACTATGCAGTACAGTGCAAAAGTCTTAAGCAGTCAAAGGAAATGATGCTTAAATTATCTTCATTTCCATGTAAAACGACAATATTATGTCTATAAACGCATGCTAGCTTAACCATTTCAAAGCTTCTCCTAAAGTCACCCCATTATTTGCAGAAACCATCCAATACACCCATGCATTTTTGCCTAGACCGCTAGCTAGTACACATCATATAGCTAATCGATATCGCATTGACTCTTTAAAACTAATTAAATTAATAAATTATGTAAGCCATTGGTGAAATGTAACAAACACACGGATTGGCTACGGTACCCCTGAGGAGAGGTTTGAGACCCAAAGCAGTATTCATCTAGTCATTCAACAAGATATCAGTTACTCTTAATCTGCATGTGTTCTAATGTCAAACTGTGTTTTTTGTTCTGAGCAAATATACACAAAGACCAGTAGCTTTAAACATTTCCTTTAACTGCCCGAGATTTTTGCACAGTGTTGTATATTATTGTTCATTCTACCATCCTCTACGAATGCTACACACTGTGATGCATGATTAGAGCCACTCTCCTGACAACGACAATTCTACCATGCTCAAAATCACAAAGATCAGGTACCTTAGCCAGTTTAATACTTAGCCATGCAGTAATTTAACTTCTTGACCTTGTCTGCATGCTGTATGTATTGAGTTGCAGCCATATACTGTAAGTCACTGTTTGGAGATGCATTGTGTTTCCATTAGCAAACAGGTATACCTACTAAAGTGGATGCAAAGGTGTGAGACAGCTTCACAGCAGCTAACGCTGGTGCTTCATTACTCAACGGTTTGGGGTTCAAATCCCAACTCCACTCTATTAATGGAGAATCTGTATTCTTTTTGTCTGTGTGAATTCAGTCCAGTTGTATTCAAAGCCATGCAGTTATGCTATAATGTATGAGTGTGTGCGTGTATGTGTCCAGTAATGAACTGACAACCCATTCAGGGCGTACATGGGTAGAATCCAAGCACCCCCCATGGACTGACAACCCATTCAGGGTGTACTTGGGTAGAATCTGAACCCCCCCCCCCGCCATCACCATGACCTGCATAAGTGGTTAGAAAGCAAATGTTTACATTTGTATAAGACTGTGATTTTTATGACTGTCAAATTCAAACCTTTCCTCAAATCACCCCAGCATTTTCAATTACATACAATATACACATATGTTTGCTGACCTTGACCCCTAGGAAATTTTTTTTGGCTAATCAACATCTCATGAAGCTAATTAACAAATTACATCACTGAGTGAAGTGACCTGGTGCTCAAATTTAACAGATACATGGATTGGCTGGGATGTTCCTGAACAGAGCTTTGGGAAGTAACTATTTGCATATCAGAAAAATCTTGTTACATATAATTGCATTTCTGCTTCTGGATATTACAGATTATCAGATTATGTAGCCTAATCAAGAAATTAGCTTGGATAGTAAAAATCTCTGGGTAGCTTTTAAACTTGTCAATTCTTAGACTGTTAAGCAGTTTATAGTGATTTGATTCTACAGCCAATTATTTTTGTTCTATTGGCACAACGTCCAGTGTGTCCCCCAGCCTTGTGTCCTGTTGTGCCTGGGATAAGACCTTGGACAGCTTGGACAGTTGCATAATGGATAATGCACATGAACTGCAAGACTTGATTATTTTTTACTGTAACCAAGACTGACACCTGTTTTTAGTGAAAGATTTCCAAATTATTAATGTGGTGCTTTGTTATGATGTATGGATAGTGGAAACTAATATAGTCAAGTGGTGACACATCCACCGGAGGTAAGTGTACCCATTTAGCGGTTATTTCTGGATCCCTGACGCACCGGTCTCCAGGGCTGTGTCACCATGGGGTGTTGGCAAGAACATGCGGAATCCAAGCCCCACTTTCCTTCCATCAGCGACACCGAGCTGTGAACCACACTAGCGATCCCTCTTGGGGAACAGAAACTGATGATATTGCGTGACTTTGACCAAGTATTTGTGGGGATTTTTCTGGCATTGATATGTAGAGCATGAAGCTGAGACACTTGTGAAGAATCCCGTCTCCTTTGGCAGCCGTACAGAAACCTGGGGATAGGAGGGGAAGCACACGCCAGGAACAGCTCTTACACAAGCAGTATTGTGCCTGACAGCCCAGCTGACTAATCATCAACAATTGCACATCATATGATTTTTCTTGGTTGGCAACTTAGCAAGCTTGTAGTGGTTAAACATGTCTGGACATGTTCAGACTGTCATTAGCAACAGCTATGGTGATGGAAGCATAATATAGTACTTATAACAACATTTGTATCTTGCTCCAATTTCTTATTTTTCATAAAACTTTATTTTTTATCATACATAAGAATGCCACATGTGAAGCGACTGAAACTTGTCTCCAGTCTGAGGTTCTGTTATAATCTTTGAATAAATATTGTGTGCTGTCATGGATAAAGAGGCTCAGGAGACAGAGAGGTGCAGGAGAGGCTTTTTAAAGGGAAAACAGGGGAAAATTATACACAAATGGGAGTAAGTCTGGAGGTGGCAGTCCCTTCCGGTATTCACATGCAGAGCGAGCATTTGCATGGTTTACTTACTCTTTCCTTCTCTCCCTACCCTCTTCCTCAAATGGGCTTTAGGAAGGGCTGCCATGGGAGGTAATACCTCAACTCAAAGGTAGGCTATTGGACAGCCAGAACTTCTTACTTCACAGTAGTATACCATCGTTCTCTGTGTTGAGGTGACAGGAGCCATACAGCTCTGGGCATTTCTTGCCCCCATAGTCCTGGGAGAGGATGGCTCCCAAGCTGGGCCCCAAGAAATCTGTGTACAATTAGCTGGGTAGCTCAATGTCTGGAGTGAAGAGTACCAGTTCAGTGGTGTGGGATTCCTTTTTCTCTGGAAGGCAAGTTCAGCCTCAGACACAGTCGGGCTACTTGAGAGAAGAAGTTGGGGACATAGCAACAATAGTACCTAATCCATCCCAAGAAGACCCATACCTCATTCTTTGTGATGTGGAAGAGATGATTTTATATGGTTTTGACCTACTCTGGGGGTTGGAGGAAGTCTAGGTGGCTGACCTAGGTGAGCCCCCCCTGGTGGCACTTGAGCAAGGTTTGTAGTGAGGCCTATTTGCCAGAGTGAGCTAAGCACTCAATGGTGGAAAACAAGGTTTTCTGCGTAACTCTCAGCATGTATGAAGATATCATATAAGTAGGATACTTAGCAAAGGCACAATCTTCATGAGCCACTGGAAGGTGATCTGTGCCTCTTAGTCCTCAGAAGAATGAATATGGTACTGCCAGTGACCACTGGCCATGCTGGAGGCCATTTTGTCTTTGGTGCCTGGGCTAAGAGGTCCCTGCCAATGAGTCTTGGTAAAGTCTTGGCTAGATATAAAGTGAGCCATACCTAGACACTGGTCCAGGTCAACCACCTGAGCTATGGGGTAGCAGTTGAACTGGGCAGTAGGGTGGGGTGAAAGGATCAAAATTTCAAAAAGCAATTTCCAATAGTGTGGAAAAGTTGTCACTGGACCTCGTTATTAAATGTGCAAAATATCTTTGAAATATGTTAATATTTTCAGGTTCCGCAACGCAATCAAAGTTTTCACTTGTCACATCAATGGACATTATACACTATCCATTATCTATACTCATCGGTGTTGTGTTTGTGCCCTTTCACAATATGATAATCACTACAAAATACCAACGTAGAGGTAATGCAGATTTTTACTGGGTATCAGCCATACACATACATCACATCGCTCTGCGGCTCTACGTGCATTACGATTAATCACCTGTCACATCAATGTGCAGATCCACGTATCATCCATATCATAACGCAATGTGAAACTGTTCCTCAGTGCCACCAAAATGAAAAGCATTAAGCATGACAGTTAAAATGGTTAGATACGTTATATCACCAAAAATATTGGGACACCTGAATTTAATGATTTGGAGGGGTGTCCCAATATTTTTGGTAAGACCCAGATGGATAAAGCGGTATAGATAATGGATAGTGTATATT
>JAODUD010000117.1:10590514-10601822 GCA_026784285.1 Stomatorhinus walkeri
AATTACCTTTCATTATTCATTAGCCAAGCTTGGTAACTTATCAATACATGTTACAATAATGTTCCAATATCCCAACACATAGTTCGCGCTCACTTCTCACAGCCTCACACTCAATCCACCGTTTCGCATTCGCTTCTCACAGCCTCATGCTCGATTCACCGTTTCTTGCGCACTTCTTAGTTTTCAGCTCGCTTCTGAAATCCCTGCACGCTTTGCAATTTTCGAGAAGGGTCTGGCTGCAGATCTCCAGCAGGAGGATCTCCACTATAGGGACGGAAACACGTGACCTCCACAAGCAAATCCGGACATGACTTTATGCAACATGCCATAGAGGTGGTACCAGATATCACATAATCCTCACAAACAGCCAGGACTTTAATTCGACCAAACAGAAGTCGAGTCTTTTAAAGTCTATACTTATTATTTTGGTGATCTATTGAAATGGACGTTAATAATGTATTTTAATTCTACAATAAGGGACATTAATAGCATTATTCTCACTTTAATACTGAGCCCCTGAAGTCCCATAGGGTGATTTTTTTTTCCGCGACCATTCATACGGATTGTATACCTCAGCCTTAATGTCAAAGTAGTGCGTGGCAGCGTTGTATTTACTCCTTGCAATAAAATTAATTACAAGGCTGTTGCATCTTATTGTACCCTAATGCCAGGTCTGCAGCTATAACCTTTTGTGTGCTTTCAATCGGCAGTCTCGGAAATCAGCTACCATGCCTTGAATCTCTGACGTAATTTCCTGTTTTAATTACAAGATGAGCAGAAAATTGCGAAGCGCGCAGGGACTAAGAAGCGCGCAAGAAATTGTGAATTGAGCGCGAGGCTGTGAGAAGCAAGGGCTCTTACTGTACCTGCGTTTCAAAAGCACAGTGCGTGCTCGTAGTGTCTGTTTTACTCGGTTTAGCTATGCATCTGTGCTCTCATATATTGACTGATCTCACTCCATAGAGGTGATAGGTGGGGAGTTGTCCACTGGCACACAAGAATTCACCAGCATAAGTCTTTGCTAGCAATGTTTGTTCCTCGCTAATAGGAGAAGTTCCACATTCACTTGTTTGTGTTGTGACCTCCTAGGTCCCCAGTCATAGGATGGGAGTGGCCCAACCCCATAACTATATCCACCTAGCTCCACAACACTACAAATAGGTCCTTCTGTTCGCCTCTCCAGACCAGGAAATCGCTACTGGGGTGGTGGCCAGGGAAAGTCTGCTCCCCCATTAACCACATGGAGCTCTTCTTCACAGTATATGAGGTGGTCATCCTGCCATTGCTCATTGGTAAACCACCCCATGTGTAATATCTGCTGGAAAAGGTCAGCATAGGGGCTATTAACAGTGGCATAGACCTCCGTTTCCTGGTTGTCCTCCATCCCTCACTATGGCCAAGAGCACTAGCTGCTGGGATCTGGCAGCTATTCTGCAGGTTTTAGTGAAGTGAAGTAAAGCTGCTCCATCCCCTGGTTGAAGCAAATATCAGTTACCAACTATGCCATGTTGACACTCCTGTTATGTGCAGAAACTATGGTTACTGAGAGGTGGTGCTGATTGTCCCCTGCTGATGTGCGACAGGTTTCTGTCAGGGTGCCGAATCACAGCATGTTGAATCTGCAGTAATTACAAACATTCAGTGACATGTTACTTGTAAGTAAAGATTAGTATAATTAATGTAACAGATTTCCTGTCACATAAATTTGCATGATTTATATAATTGCAGGAAATCCACTCTGATGAAGTTGTTCTGTTTAATAACCCATGTATATTTTATATTGTTTTGCTTTATAGACTTTGTAGACCCATTTACATTTTTTACAGAAAAAAGTCAACCAAACAACCAGGTATTTCATACAGGGATATGCATTAGCTCTAAGTTGACCCACAATCAGACACGGGAATTATGTGTTATCAGTGAAATTTTCTAAAGTGTGTGTGAAAACAGGCTGACCTTGTGTTCTGACCTGAAACTTTACAAAACTATACATGTCTGTATGTGTCTCATAGTAGCACAAGATACAATAAGCAAAGATCAAAATTTCATTGTACTTGCTTCCTTTGGGATGACAATAAAGGTATTCTATTCTATTATGCTGCACCCAGCCTTCTAAGAGAACATAGATAAGGTGCTTGAAATTGTATAATATTACAGGTATCACATACATGTGGACCTACTGGGAGATTTCAGTGCTTACAGGGGGAACAATGGAGATACCTGGAGCAGCATCATTGGGAAGAATGGACTACCAGGTCAAAACTGGAGCTATGATTTATTATTGAGCTTTAGAATAAGTCATGGATTGTTCATAATAAACATCATGTTCACATAGAAGGATGTTCCAAAATGTTCGTAGTATCAGAGCACCCTAGGCAAAAGGTCAATGATTTATAGTCATATTATCTGACCTGAGGCTGTGTGCTGAGAATGGTCAGGAACATGTTCACAGACTCAATCATTGCAGAAACTCCAAAGAGTTTTTTTGCCAGAAGCCAGCCACACCCGTTATGAAAGTAACCCTGGAACCCGTGGTGGGGAATGCTGTCAAGCTGAAGATAGTGTTCGTTGGGGCAATGCTTGAATGGAGGTATTCTGAGAAGGTATTTTCTGAGCTGGAAGGTACCAACAGGCCAGAAAGGCTACAGTAAAGGCAGCTGCAAAGACGAAACCTTGGGCATGGAAGAACTGAGTTTGAGGATATTTTCAAGTGGTTATAAGAAAATGTTGCGGACCTCCTTAACCTGGTGGCTGTGCCACGAGGATTAGAACTTCCGGTGTGAACTCAAAATAGATTCACTGCTCCTTCAAATTGAGATGAATCAGCTAACGTCTCTTAGCTGACATAATCTTGCCACTTGGATGCCTTCCAAGGGAACAGTTCCAGGCATGTCCCGCTGGGCAGAGGCTCTGGGGAAGACCTGCAACAAGCTGGAGGGATTATGTTTCCAAGCTAGTTTGGGATCAATAAAGGATCCCACAGAATGAACTTGAGTCTATGGCCATGGAATAAGATGTTGGGTCTGACCTGACCTGCTCAGCATGCTGCCACTGCAGCAATCTAAAGGAAAGCACTGGAAAAAAGATGATGATGATGACTCATGATGACGATGATGACTCAGTCGTCATCAGGTTTGGCTTCTTAATGTGGTTATTTATGTCCCCTCTCCATTCTCTAGTTCTTGTTATCTGTGAGTATAAAGTTCCCCTTGGACTGCATCACATTGATCATCGAAGATCTAACCATTGGCTATTTACCATATCAAGGTGCACATGTCACCTCTTCAACACCAGTGTACTAAACTGGGTAATGTGAAACTTACTAAGCCAAAGTCTGTCTGTGATGCTAAATTAAAATTTAAAAATCAACTACTACCCCTTCAAACCTTGGCAAACCATCGCACATCACTAAATGTTCCTTATCAAGGCTGTAACAGAGTTACATTTTGGGAAATATGTGCAAGTCCATAGAGGCTCAGGAAATTACTCAAAGATTGATTTAAAAAGACACTGACTTTCTTACTTGGATGTCATCCTAACAGTGGATTTTGAAAAGCAGCTTGTTATTTTTGACAGTACTTCAGTACAATTAGAAAAATATTAGGCGTAAGAGAAGGTTGTCATTTAATTGTATCAGCATAATTGATTGGCAGCAATAAGAAATTGTTTCAAAGGGTTTAAATTTAAATTAAACAAGAGTTACCAAGAGGTAAGTGCAAATAAGCCCAGAGGGAGCAGACGCAGCGAATTAATTCTATAAGGGAGGTCTACATTATCTACAGCAAAAAAAACCAATATGTCTTCACAGTGTGAGAGGTGAGCTTGAAAGGATTTTATAGGCATAATGCAAAACAAAGTTCTGAGAATTTTATATAGTAAGAGGGATTTTGAAGCAGGACTTTGTGCAGAGCCCAGAATTGCATAGATTATAGCTGCAGCAGGTCATAATCATTCACTTAGGGGTCTTTCATTTTTAATATTCAGGAAACATGTTCCCTATTACTTGCATGAGTGTGACATGATCTGGCGAGCCATCAGGGTATATATACAATCAGGGTTTACCTGCCTGGGGGTTTCCTTTGATCTCTGGTCCTTGGGATAGGTTCTAGGTACATTACCAGCTCAGTGCTGAATTAAAAATGCCTTTATATTATGGTTCCTTAAACTTGTTTTTTTTTTGTCTGCAGTGCTATAAAATGAGGCAGAACTTTCTGAGTGACAGGTGGCTTCCAGCTGTAGAGCTCATGCAATCTATGAATATTAAGGCAGGAAACACAGTCATTTCAAACCAGTCACTTAACGGTGTGCTTGATGTAGATGATCAGCTTTGTGCAGGTGTTCCAGGCCTTTTCTCCGTAATGAAACAGCGTGACTCAGCATGCCAGCAATTACTATTTAAATAAGGGATGCCTCGCTGCAGAAAGTAGGAATGTGGGGAATCGGCACGTTTTACTGAAACGCTAGCTGATGTTTCTGCGACGTGTATCATGTATCCAGCCTTTAATTAGGCATTCTTCATCTTGCAGCATGTAATTTTTCTATTAAAAACACACAAATAGACCCCACTTTGATTTTAATTTTTTGCTGACAGTTTTACTGACAGTTTTTAATTTTTACTGGCAGTTTATGGGAAAACCAATATAAGGAGAAGGACATTTTATGTTAAGCTATATGTGTGCTGTCAGACTACTATTTGATAAACATACATATGCATATGTTTACATAGCTAACATACATTTTTTTCTTCTGGTTTAAGGATAAAAATAGTGTGTATAATTTCTTATTATAAGTATTTTACCAGTTATCCAACCTTAAATATGGCTCTGCCAAGATTTTATTAAAAAAAAAATGTCTTGACTATTACAACAGCAGGACGTGACCCTCGCTAGAGTTTGTATGGCTGAAGTTCTCAGTGCATTAGATACAGTAGCATGATGATGTGAAGGAGATATTTTGGTCTCTCACAGCCACACAGGAAACATTAACATTGCTTTACCTCCCATTTAATAGAAGTGCACGTACAAAACACGGTGAATAGATCAGTCATGCTAAATCCCACGCTGTTGCCTTTGCACAAAAGCTGCTAATTCCGCTTGTACGGTTCACATTTGTCATCAGGGTGACTTCCTGACGTGCCTCTCTTTCCTTTATCGTCGCTTTCAGTTATGCCAGAGATAATGCAAATCTTTCAATGTACCACTATCATCACAATTAAGCAATTTTCAGCAAAGTATTTTGAATCATTACAATTTCCAGTAAATTTCTTTTGTGCTTTCTGTAATATAAATATATTTTGTTTCTTTTAAATGTAATTTAGGATGCTCTCTATTTTATATCATTCATTATTATTGAAATATCTTTCATGTCAAAATTAAATTTCATTGAAACCCTTTATTTCAGTGAAAATTTTGATTATTTGAATGCATTAACTGAAAGACTTTAAGTCAAAACATCATTAAATATAAAATGTAATTAATTTACAGTGCCTTTATGTTCATGTTATATGGTATAATTTAAATTATTTTATATATCCTGAGCAGTCACTTTATGGAATTATAAGCTTTGGAGAATAGCATTGTCATGCAATTCAGTTTTATTAAAAACGTTTTTGGTACAAATAAATACACATAATTAACGTTTCACACACTGCGATTGTTTTGATGGGAATTTGTATGTTTCTTGAATTTTGATTTTTATAGACTACACTTTACTAAAGAAACAGACCATTGAAATGAAGGATTTTGAAGTATATCATTTATGCAAGTTCTTTTAAGAAATATTCTGGATGATTTCATTATATACTTATATATCATATAATAAAATGTCAAATAATGTTATAATGCAGACAGAACCAAAATAATATTTTATTGAGCCTACATAATTTACATAGCAGAAAATGAAAGCCAAAGAAATAAGTAACAGCAATAAATAAATATGTTTCTCAACATAATTTTGTATTCCCACTTCAGTCACATTGTTATTTGGTGTTCAGAGAATTTCCTTGGTAAACCAAAAAAAATTATTCCATATCACAGAAGTCCTCCAGGTTGTTTCCTCTAAGCTTCTCAAGTTCGTGTTGATGCAGAAGACGGTACTGAAAAGTAACACGGTTGACGAATTTCCCACTGGACACCATTCTCAACACAGTGTTATCGCATCCAATCTTCATTTGAGCTAAATGAAAATGAAGACAGGGGAAGAAACATTGAGGAATGGGGAATTGGTTTAATTGTGAGGATTAGCAATCTCACAAAAAGCTTTTGTACTAAAAAGCCTTTCCGAGAAAGCCAAAAGGTTAAGGAGAGGAACACCTGTTGAGGTTTCGTCATATAAGTGCTGTGCACCTGCTCGTGAGATATTATACTCACCAGGCCCACTGAAGGAGTAGCAGAGATCAGCCACAGGAACCATTTTGGAGGTATCCATGCCGTTCCCCCTGAGAAGCTCCACAAAGTCCCCAGCTCCCGCACACCCCCAGGGAGATCTCTGAAAAGGCATACCCAAAAGGCCCTGCAGTAATCAAGGGTGTAGATTTGGGTATGGATGGTAGGGACATGTCTCTACCAATATTGTGGGAGTACAGTGTGTTTTTAGGTGATTCGCTCCCTACTGGCGTTTAAAACAAACCTACCACCTTGTGAACTCCTTAACAAGCACAAGGTTACGCAACATCAAATTATTTAACTATTTTTTAACAATGATTCAACATTATCAAAGTCATTTAAAATAAAAGAGTAAAATATTAATTTTAAGAAAAACAACTGAAAACATATTTATATTCTATGACAGGACAACTGGTTACACAAAATGGATCAATTACATTCTACAAAAGCAACAGTGCAAGAGGAAGAGGATTCCTTAATGTAGCCAACATGGAACTGAAGGTTATTTTTAACTTGTGAAAAAGTGGAAAAAAACATAAACGTCAAAGGGAAAATGTGTAGGATGGGAAATCTAGGATGTTTCCTGCGCAGCTACATGGGGGGCATTCACCGTTTCACCATCAGGATAATTTGATAGGTTTGATTCTTTCTATGGAAGAAACTTGCTACGTGACGCTGTGTCTTCAGTGCATTCGAGCCAAGACAATGAATGCTCTCACCTTCAGGGAGACGTCATTTAGGTGTCCCAGGCTAAGTTCAGCTATCTGGATCTCGACGGGGTATATGATGGAGAAGCTGCAGTTCTTGTGTTGCTGGGGGATCAACATTGTAAAGCTGCCCTCTGGGGTCTGGGAAATAACATTGCAAGCTGTGGGAAAGCAGGCACAGAGGAAAATGTTAATGTTAATACCGTGGTATGCATGCTGAATCTGTGGAATAAAGAAACATTGCTTTGTCTTTTGTAGTTAGCAGGGTATGTATATCTCAAAGTATCTTCTGTGAAAATCCTCTCATTTTTTTTACTTAAAGTGTATTATCACTGCTTATTTTTATCATGACATCATGCAACAATATTATTGCAAGTCACCACCATAGTTATTATGGTTACTCACATGAAACGTTTTTTAAATGTTCTCTCGTTACAAACTAAGAAAGGTCGAAAGAAAAACCTTTACATAAAATAGTGTCAAACAGATGCACAAATAAAAATGAACTAAGACTGTAAAGGAAAGTTGTTAGACTTCTAATATTTTAGGGGGAAAAGTGACAATTTATTAAGAAGAAGCTTACATGGCTTTCACTTTCCTAAAAAGAAGTTTACATTTGGACAATTTGTTCCACCCGTGGTCAGTGTACTCCGTGCGTACTGACTTAAGGTCAGCGTACTCCGTATGTTGATAGCAGATATCCCCTAGGCACACTCACGAAAGGGGTTGATGAGTTTGGTCACCGTAATGGTGAATCCGCTGCCGGCACTGTGTATGCGGAAGAAGATCATGGCCACGTTCTGAGAGGAGCGGATCACAGTCCGGGTGGAGCCAGTCGTGCAGTAGTCCACATAGCGCTCGTAGAGAGGGTACGGGTGGTCTTGGGAACTGGGAAACTTCTCTCCTTTAAGGACCCAGCCGTCAAATATCTGCATGGATGATATACTGGATGAGGATAAACTCATGGGTAAACTTACTGACCTTGCTGCATTATAAGTCAAAGTATTTTTTTTTATTTGTCACATGCAGTCATACTTGTACAACAGACAACAGTGAAATGCTTATTTTGGCAGGTTCACAGACCGTGCTACATAAAATTACAAAAATTACAATTGAAACTATACAGAATATAAAAAATATATACTAAACATAAAATCTAAAAGTATCAAGTAAAAAACATAAGACAAAAATTATCACAATACTTCGTTATTGGGTGCAAATATACAAGGTATTTGTTGTGCAGTAAAGCATGACAAAATATACAGTACATTATCAGTAAAATAATTATGGAAGAAAGAAAAAAGAAAGAAAGAAATTATTTTATTTGTATTGTTGAATTGTTAGCTGAGTTGCTTAGCATACAGATAAAGTGCGCAGAGTCCAGGAGGTTCACTAAGGGATTACCCTGTGTTCAGGCTTCTTTCTGCACGTCTGGGATTAACAAGCTATAGTAGGAGGTCTCGGGGAAAGCGGATAAAGAAACCACGGCAAGCAAGGGCAAGTGGCCATATCACGGCTACCTTTATGAAATCCCCACCCGCACAGTCAATGTTGGCGGCGTCATACTGGATGCTGATCAGCTCATTGGGCTCGCCGATGAAGAAGGCAGCGCAGCTGAGCTGCGGCCGGTCGGCCATGAAAGTGAACCGTCCCTCCACAACCAGCATGTCCAGGCAGCCTAACACAGGGTACAGTGAAGACTCATTAGATTACATAGTACTTACATTGACTTACATTACATTGTACATGCAACACAATGAACAGGCCAAGGAAAATGATACACTTTACTTTTGGGGTTGCTTACTAGTTTGAGTGTACAGCAAAAAGCTAATTATTATAATACATTTTACATAAATATGACAAAGTCAGCCTAAAGAAAGTTTTGCTCGAGTGTTTATGGCAAAAGCACAGCATGTTTAAAAATGTGGATGTTATTAAGAGTTTTAAGAGTGATGTCGCTGAATATATATTATTCAAATGCTTCTAGTCTATGTCTTACCAAATAGAGCAAATATTATTTAAATATATTGAAATTCTCTTGCTTTCAACACACCTACTAGCGACTATTTTAAACAGAGTCCTTGTATGAGAGTGCATGCGCTCTGAAGCAAATATCCTTGATACTTTTCATTAGATTAAAGTATGAACAGAAACAAGTCTTACAGGTCTGTTAATTTGAGTGGACCAGGCGGGCAAATAATTCAACTGGCCTACAGTCTCCATATCAGCAGCTTCTCCTTGTCTTGTATAATTGTTAAAGTATCGGTATGTATAAGATGACTAGTACTGTATATCCATCTGCGCTGATCCTGTATCGAGCGTCCTTTAAAAAGTCACTCGTAGTTATGCTCCTGAAGGAGCAAGGACCTGATGAGTAAAATATATTTGAATATAACGTAAAACATCTTGCACAATATATATTGCTTAGACCTACTTACGTAAAGGTCGACGGTAAACAAATTCGTCAGACAATTCCCTTTTGAGTTCCGAGTTCAGTAGAGATAATACTCGTTCTGGAGTAATCTCGTGCTCCTGAGAGTATACATAGTAAACAAGCACTGAAAGTAATTTAGTTTAAAGATTAATAATTCAGCCCACATTATCAATGACACCGTCATGCCGATAAACGAATCTCACAATCTGACTATGAAATCAACAGCGAAGGAAGGCGAATTTAACGGAGTAGAACTGCCTTCCTTACATACAAAGATGTATTTTATGTTTGTTTATATATATATATATATATACCCATATACATATATGAGTATGTATATGTGTATGAACATATATACATTTAAAATTCGTATGTATGGAAGTAACAATTATATTAATAAACATACATATAAAGTTTAGCAGGTGGAAAAAAATGCAAGATATGACACAAAGAAGGGAGAGCACCTTAACAGTCTTACCTCCAGGTATCGACTCTGTCCCTTGAGAACATACAAGCTCAGTAGGAAAAAACATAAGTGTACTCTGAAAGTCACAGACATTGCACCTCTCATGATTGCAGAGGACAGACGAAAAGTAAGGATCCTGCAAGATGAACGCCCCTTTTATACAATCCGGATTGCAGTTAATAAACGCGTTCTTTGTAAAGATCTAATGATAAACACTACAGTTACCATAGGCTAACCTTTATAAATTGCGTGCTTGTGACGACAGCATGGTAGAAACTACGGTTCGACAAACTGTCAGACAGACTGAGGCGCTACTTTACGACCTGACAGATGAAGTCAGGCTTAAGCCGCACTGCTTAGGTTCGACCCCAACTCAAGTCCTCTTCGGAATGATTTGAAGGGACTGTACGTAGCAAAGGCGTCGCGGAGATCATACATAATCAATTGGCGATTTTGGAGTGTTTCGAAAAGTACTCTTTAACGCAGAAGAATTACACAATAAGAATACACAGATAAAATTCATGATCTTGGATACATGTCTGTATCTAGGTAATATAAACAGCGAACTATGGCATAAAACTATGTGAAACAGTATTCATAATTTATAATTAGTATCGCGATCAAATTGTGTGTTTTTTCTTGAAAATGTAGTGTTATTTCAGAAAGTAATTTCACCATTGTTTGGATTTTAATGCTTTCTATTTTTAAGTTAATCGATTCCTTGCAAGCTCCAGACTACAACCGTTAATAGTATTGTGTGCTCTTTTGGCTAATCATGGTGGACACAGCAATCGTCCGAGCGACGTTTTTTGCACCATATACATTAGTTAAGGATTGCCTTTTTATATTATTTTACGAACATTTAATTCGCTAAAAGTTTCTTTCTTATTCACATGTTGACAAGTAAAATGAAAGGTACAATTTCACCTTGTATTACTATAGTGTCATTTAAAATTTTTATATTTAACAAAATTATGTATTTGTCGTTTATCATTAAAATTGAATAATATGTTGTGTTTTCAATGGAAATTATGGAAACGATTATTGTAGAAACTACGAATAATTTCCTTAAGTCATCAATCCAGTATGATCTTGCAGAGCTGACTAAATCCTGCAGTGCTTTCTGGAGTTGTCCTGTGTTTACGATGGAACGTCAGTGCTAACAATCGCACAATTACTTAAAAATGCTTTAAGGATTTAGATTTCTGCTATTAAACTATTGCTCAATCTTTTAGACTTCAGCAATCAGATATGGGGGGGGGGGGGGGGGGGGGGGGGGGGGGGGGGGGGGGGGGGGGGGGGGGGGGGGGGGGGGGGG
>JAODUD010000117.1:10601922-10623658 GCA_026784285.1 Stomatorhinus walkeri
CCCCCCCCCCCCCCCCCATTTTCTCAAACGCATTTATTATTCTATTGTTTTTCAGTAAAAATACGCAATAACAACAGATCCCGGGTGTATATATGTATCCAAATTATCTTACAACACTGAATCAAGGACAGTGGGTCTTTATGATTTGTAGTTTTAGTTGTCACATTATGTGCTTGAAGACAATTTGAAGAAAGAAATGAGTAATTTAAAATAGGTCATAATATGCTGGTAAAGTTATTATTTCATATTTTGCTCAGGATTGCTCAAAATACATTGACGCTAACCTTAATAATACAGACTGAGATCATAATATATAGCTAAGTAAGATTCCAGGTTCAAGTCATCACGTAAGAAAAACAATGAATAGTAATCAAGTACTTAAGAGAACTATATACAGTATATGATGTGGCTGAATAAGTTATAAAGAACATTTTAAATGGTTTGTGCAAGGTAAGACAAGAAATACAGACACTGAAAAAGTACACAAATATGAAAGAACAAAACAGACTGATGGAACATGGTTTAATATTTTGAGGTGGCTTTAGGGTATGAAAGAGATAAAATACTGGTTAATGAAGAACCTTGAGAGGAACCCTACACTTCACTTTTATACATTAGGGATGAGGACGGATATAACAGTTTGTGTCCCTGAATGTAAGTGGAAAAGTCAAATTCTACATTTTAGAACATTTATGAACAAAGCACTTCACCCCAGACAAGTTAAATCACAGCTCCGATGATTATGTTGTGCACCATGGGGAACATTCCACTGAGAGAATGCATTCCAGTGCTCCTGATGATATTGTAATACTGTTAGTGTTTTACTGTGTTTTTGTTTTTGATGGCGCAATAATGTTCTTTCCCCTCTTACTATATAATCACCCGATTCCAATAAACATCTGGAAAGTGTAAAAAATGGAGAGCTGAGTTTCTTTTTCCTCAACCGCTGTGCCATCATTCTGGCATTGTGGCTTCCTTCGGTTTCAGACCACTGCTGTGCGTCCAGTTTGAATGGGACTCGAGAAACCGCCGAGGGCATCGTGTGGAACGTGCAGAACCAGAAGATGGGGTCACTCAACATCAGGAGACACTCGCATGATTCAAGGGTCATTCCCGTCGTGCCAAATAGCTCGTCTCTCCCCCAATAATCTCCCTTTTCTTACTTAATGGAAAAAAAAACATTGCTGGTTTCGTCACTGTTTGCAACAAGTTACCCGAGGGACGCATTTGCCAAAATCCCATTGTCCCTCCAGGATGCTTGGCAAACATTCTGGCTTGAAAGACGTCAGCTCTTTTTCTCTTTGACATGTAAAACCAGCATGGGGGGAGAAAGCTGGCTTTTGAGCCAGATTGTTGAGCTGGACTTTCTGCATCGCTGCACATTTCATTGACTGGCACAGCATTACCATGGAACTGAGATGTTCAAATAAGGTTATGCTCTCTTCTGCTAATGATCCCTCGAAGCCAAGGTTTAGTGTTTATTTGTGATGCCACTGCATCCCCAAGGGCTTTCACAAGCAGTGCTCCCTCCAGATTCATTCATTCAATGAACACACCCTTTGTGAGTACATGTTGAAAAATACAGCTTTAACTTAAGTTATCAAGGGCTGCTCCCTTCGTACCTCACTCAGGCTGCTAGGTTACCGTGTACACGTGTGTTCATGCCATTTGTCTGTTGGAGCATCCTCCCTTTTATAACACAGCATGATGAAAAGACAATCCTGAATGCAGCTTATAGACACAAAGGGAACTTTATCATAAACTGAAGTCAATGACTTGAAACAAAAGTGACCACAAGGGGTCAACAACGGCAGAAGAGTGGAACAAGTACTAACAAGGGCTAAACTAAACATGAAGGAAAAAGCAACATCAAGCCCATTTGGGGTGCATGGCAATGGAAAACACAGGAACGAAACACAAAAAGTACATACAAGAACATACAAAGTCATGAACAAGCAGGGACTCATACACAGGAACAAACACAGTGACCAAATGAGTAAGACATCAAAAACATTTAAATACATGGATGTATGATTTGGGACAGGTGTGGGCCATTACTAATTATGCACATGCACATGAGTTACAGGAACAGGTGACGGCAATTAAAAAATACTAAGTATTCAAATACTTGGGGATTCCAGAAACATGGGTACAGACAATACAATAAAATAGTCATATAATCAGGGATAACTAAAGGCACAAAACAAGAATCCAAACAGATACAAGAACACATAATTGACAAGATGTTCACAAAAGAAACTGGGGCACATGAACACATAATATCAAAAGGTGAGGCTTGTGGAGTAGCTGTGTTCGAAGGTGTCCGCCAGCCCATTTAACCATGCGGCAGCCCAGACAGCAGCGGACGTATTCAGCCAGAATTATGCCAGAAGCTCGCTAATGGCTGCCAAAAGATTCTGGTTGATACCTGTTATACTTGTGTATGTAAACTTGTGACCACAACTAAAATGTGTTTTTGTAAAGAAAGCACCATCTCATGGTAACACCCTGCTAGTGAATAAACGGGTGGGTTTAAACGAGAATTTAGGCACACGCACAGAAGGAGGGGGGATACTCTCTGGCTGGCCTTTGTATACAGTGAAAATGTAAGTATAATATATAAATTTGAATATAAGTGAAAGCAACAAAATACATACACGAATTATGGGTAACACTTGACTTCATAAAGCATTATAAACATGTCTATAGAAATTTATAGGCATAACAGATCATAGTCATGTTTATGATGCATTATGACAGCCTTATGAAGCTCCCATCTATAATACACTATATATACCTTTTTAGAGCTTTCTTAATGCTTATACCTACCATTATAATGCATTATAAAGTTATCTATAGTGCATTATAGATGAGAGCTTCATAAAGCATTCATAAGGCTTAATATATATGGCTGCAATGTATGTCTTTTGATATATATATATATTTATAAGCATGTTTGTAATGCTTCATGATTGCATTATTATTTGTTATGGTATTTGGTATGGCATTATTATTTGTTAGGTGGTTATTAGTTACTAAAAACATGGCCTTAAATAAAGTATTATGAATTATGGGAGGAAACTGTGGACAGCAGCGGTTGAGCTCTTGAATTAGGTATTTTGTAAGACAGCACAGCTGTGTAACATAGGAATATTAACTGCTTTTTAAGTCATGCAGTCAGCTGATAGGATAGAAGGACCAGAAGAGACATGTAGGGTACAGAACCCTTTCTGAGGTATGTGGGAGACATAGGGGTGTGTGGGGTGTGGTGAGAAAAAAGTAGAAAACGAGTTAAAAAAAAAAAAGTAGGGAATGCTGGATGTGCGGGGTGTTTCCTGTGGAGATGGGCACATACTCCGGAGGAGAGCACGCTCTGTCTCTCTGCTGCTGCTCCTTTTGCTAACCCCTGGAATTTCCCAGTGCTCTCTTATGGCTTCCGAGTTCCCCTGCTGTGGTATGACCATTCCTCCTGTGTCTTGTCCCTAACACTTGCTATCCTAAGATGATCACTGTTCCTGAGTGTGATGCTGAGCCAGAGTGGTGGGCTGTTTGCCACTCTCACAGAGGCCAGTGGACAGGAATTCTGTCTATACTGTACAACTGCCTTGTGCCCCATGTGGTCTGGAACACTCTCCGACCCCCCAAAAAATCACTTAAATGGTGCTTGGATGGATGGATGGATGGATGGATGGAAAATACTACACCTCCACATGAAAAAAGAATGTCCATCGCAGCTAGCTGATTAAAACCTGGCGGTCATGGGGGGAAGTTTTTAAGTTATTACTCCCAATGAGCTGAGCGGGTGGGGGTTAGATATTTGTTGTGTTTGTTTGTATTAGCTCATATAAGGAAATTAAGCATTCTTCATAAGACGATAGGGAATATAAAAAGCAATGAAAACATAATGACTTTATTATGCATTCTTGTTACTATCGGTCAAAAAGCCACCATAATATACAAACAAAAGCAGAGGCTCTGTGATGCTAATTGTCAATTTGGAATTAACATAATCATTTAACAATTCAGCATGGTAACTTCATTCCAAGATAAACATATCCTTGCAAGAAATATGATTTGTTTTTTGATCTATACTATTTTATTGTCACACCCACACCAGACCAGCCGCCACCACATCCAGCATCTCCTGAACAACCTCCAGCCTTTATCCTTGTGCATCCCTGTATCCCTGTTTTTTCCAGTGCCAAACAAAATGATGATTTGTGAAATAGAGAGTTACTGGCTATTAGACTTGCCTTGGAAGAATGGAGATGTTGGTTAGAGGGAGCTACTCACTCTTTTCTGCTGTTAACAGGTCATCATAACATTGAATATATCAAGAGGCAAAACATCTTGACCATCGTCGGGCTTAGTGGGATTTCTCCTTTACAAGATGCCACTTCACAGTTGCTTTCCAACCCAGTTCCAAGAAAGCCTTGTTCCAATTGTATGTCCTCCCCCATATCTCACCACGTCATCCGCATTCCAATAGTTAGATGGAACACCTTCATCAGGTCAGATCCTATGACAATATTGCTCCTCTGATCAAGTGAACTGGAGTCGTTTTGTCATGTGGGCTGAATACACACAGAATTCACTATATCATACTCCCCATTCCAGTGTGTCCTAGGTTACCAACCTCCATTGTTCCCCTAGGAGATGGGGCAGTGTGACCTTCCTGCCATGAATGCCTGATCCAAGCGGCGCACACCCAGTTAAGCTGGGCTGAGATAACCCAGAGACATTCTGTGGACCGACACGTTTCCACCCAGGCCAACATGTAAGGCTGTCAGTGAGAAACATCAAGCTACAGATGAGAATGGGGGGCTTTCAAAGTGCTATGACACGTAAACCCTGTTACTTACCAACTACGACTTCCCTGTCACTACCGTCTTTCACCTGCTTTTCATGTGTCATTACTGAAGCTTTTTTCTTCAGTCCCCCTTCAGTTTCTACCGCAGACTCATCAAGCCCACCTCTGCCGCTGGATGTTGGCGGAGACCCAGCCTACTCAGCTCATGCCCGCCTAGACTCATGCCACAGCAAGGGATTCCTGGAATACTGTGTGGATTGGGAGGGCTGTGGTCCAGAAGAGGGTACTGGTGTGTGATATTCTGGATCCCTCCTCAACTGAAAATTTCCATCACATGCACCCAGACCTCCCTGCTCCTTGTCCTTGTGGTCGCCTGCCTCACCGGTCATCTCATGCTTGAGGAGCTGCCCATGGGGGAGGGGGAGGTACCGTCACGCCCGTGCCAGACCAACCGCATCCACGGCTAGCTTCTCCTGAATAACCCTGCCTACAGCAATTTATTTAAACTGGCTGTTCCATGCACTCACTCAGTGTGAAGTATTGAGTGTTTTGCACCATACCGAGCATTTTGGATGATTGTGTTTGTATTTCCATGCATGACCTATAGTCTTGACATTCCAGATTTTCGATCCTTTGCCCTTATCTCTCTGGCTTTGGTTGATTCTTGGATCGCCTCTGCGTTGCTTATCTTCAACCTGTCCCTTCGTTTTGCTCCTTGGATTGTATTATTGGATTTGTTCGCTTACCTGCCTTCCCAGTGTTAACCCAGCCTTCCACTCTGCTCTTGGATCCTCTCTGTTTATTCATTACATTTATTTACAAGACGAGGTTTTCACATTGATGCGGAGTGCTATTGTACTGCAGTTATGGGGGCATAGCAGTTAAGCTGGTGGACTTGGAGACAGATGTCACAGCCCGCATGCTTCTTTCCCCTGTGTTCCCTGTGGTGTGGCACAAACGAACCACATCTCTTCCTGTTTTAACGCTGCCTCTCGTGTCAGCCCTCGTGTGGATGATCCCAGGTGCCTCTCGTCTGCTCCACATCTGTGGTGTATATAGTGCCTCCTCCCCAGTCTGATCATTGTATTGTGTGTGTGATCCTGCTGCCTGCCTGTGCTGCCCCTTCGGTTACTCTGCACCCTGTGTTTTCCCCCTGCTCTCTCTCTCGCGGTCTGTTTCCTTTTGCCTTTTGTGTTTTGTTTTGTTTTGTTGAAATGACGCCCCTTCCTCTTTCCCCGACGCCTGACTTCACCTCCCTCCTTCCCAAGTCATGACAATACAATTACACATTAGAATTAAAATTATATGTTACAATTAAAATTAGAATAAGATTTATTTCATTTATTTTTTCTTATGACTGGTAATCAATTAATGCCTTATTTGTATGTATGAAAAGTACTCTTAATTTAAAAAAAAACCTGGTTTAGGTATATTCTGGTACAGTAAGGGAAATATAGGTCCTTATTTGCAATTCACTGTGAAACAGCTACCAGGTGCACAGCACATTTTTAAAAATCTGATTATGTTTTTCCATGATACAGTATTGCAGACTAAAAGTTTATCTTGCAACTCCTACCCTTTAACATTCCTGTTAATGCAGACCAGATGTAAATTCCAGTCTTTCATAATGACAATGAAGACTTCTTATTTCCACAGGTCAGGTCAGATGCATTAAATGTATCATTATTCTTCATTTTAGTCCAAAACTTTGTGCATAATGGTAATGAAATGTGACCTAAATTCAAAACTGATTTAAATAGTTCCAAGAGTTGCTGAACGCTTCTATAATTTGTATGTTATCCCCCTTCAGTGCTGTATAATTTATTTCCATGTTTAATTCAACCATTTAATTGTGTAAAATAAGTTCTGTTGCAGTGACGCAAATTGAAGATTTAAGTAGCAGTCTCAAATAAAAATCAGGGGTTCAATGCTCAGAATTCCACTCCCGCAGGAAAAGTAAACAATCAGGCCCTTGTATTAATAATTTGCTGGTTCCAATGCGAGTTGGTCTGAAAGCAAATGGGTTCCCACTGGGTTTTTTTATGTGATGACTTCACCTCGGATAAACATTTGTAACCCGAAGATATCCGAATGTGCCATTTGGGGCACATGATGACAGTCACAAAGTGTGACTATAGTAACCAGTATTTCAAATGAATAATTATGAACTCTGCAGGTATAATATTATTGTAGAAGTTTTTTTTTTTCTGCGTAGTTCAAAATAAATCATTACAGGTCTATATGATAACAGTTGATTCAGAAAATTATTCATCCACCTCAGTGTAATTAAACCATAATTAATAGCTATAACTGTATCTTCTGCTTTTGTAGATAACGATTGCAGCCGTCAATAGCTGTGCTGTCTGATAACCCTTTTGTTCAAACGGTTTGGACATCAGCAGGAGAGGGAATGGTAAGGGACCTGATAGCAAGTCCAGTTCCACAGTAACGTGTGTGATTGGGGGAGAGTTAAAATGTGATCTTTCCAATTTGCGATTATTACAATGCCGAAGGCATGTTATGTTGCATATGAATATTGAACTACACCACAGCAGAAACCTTAAGGCACAGCAGAAATCTCTGTTCTCATCATATCATATGGTCAAAACCAGATCTAACTGATTAATTCCCTGCCTCTCGGTTTCAGCTGTAGTGTGGTGAACATTCAAGAGTACAGGTTCCATTGGAAGAAGCATCCAGAAAGGTGCCCAAAAAATGTCGGAGGCAGTAAACTTCTAAAGCGTAACATTACAAGAGAACGTACAAGTGCCATATACCAATAATGCAAATAAATAAAAAAAAAAGTCAAATAGTGTGATTAAAAACAAAAGCAACACAGATGACCAGTAAATCCTACATGGATTACTCATTGCATTCACTCTAAAGGCACTGAGAGGGTGTCTCTCTGGGAAATGCCAGGCCAGCCCTAAGGCATACCAATAGCAGTGTAAACAGTTGTCCTCTGCAGACTTCCAATCGCCGTTACAAGGTCAGTTATGTTGCAAGCATCTATCAGAATAATTGTTCAAGACATACATCTCAGATTGCTCTGGGCTGCTGTCAGTTATGCAGGCCTTGACAGCATGCAATACATCATGATCCCACTTGTTTTACTTTTGTATAAATAAATAAAGCTCTCCTGCCAGATTATTCTGTGTAGAGCACTTTTTATGGCCTGCTTTACATGTTGTTATTAGAAATCAGAACTAGGAACTAAATCATTTTAAGGAAAATTAAACATTACATGCATTTTCTCTTTTTGTGTTATCTATAACATATGGGAAATCCTCAACATCTCGGGTTGGTGTGAAAAATGTCGCTTTTAAGCTGAAAAGCCAAGGTTTTGCAGCCACATTTGCATTTGAATTTTGTTGTAGAGTGTGCGCCGCTTGTTGTTGATTCAGAGTAGTATTCAGTATGAAGATTCTCTCAATATGCAGCAACAGTGTCTGTTTCATCCACATTTGGAAACCAAGAAAGATTATATTTTAAGAAGCCAAATTTGCAACTACTGCCTGCATAATAACTGCAGGTTATTATATTTAAGCTTAACTTTTTGCATGTTATTGCATTCCCAGCTTACTGTGCATTATGTGTACTTCACATAATGCTCCTAAAGTTCTTTTTATTTTATTATTTGTGGTGAGTCTTGCGACCTCACCAAAAAGCTGATTAGTGTTAGGTCACAGTGGATGAGTATTGGATCTTCCGGTCCTCTGGAACAAGTAATTTATTTTACAGGGGGGAGGGGGGCTTTTGCTAGCTACTTATGTGGCACATTACATTGGATTAGATTAGATTAGAACAGCCACTATAGATAATGACTGAAATTAGTTTAATGACGTCAAATGGTTAATTAAGGAGACATCCGTTATTCACTAGAGAGGCTGTGCTATTCCTTAGTGGTCATATCAGGCAGGCACACAGGTAAAGCAATCATTCAGTTAATTTCCACCTTTTCGGCTACTAGGGAGCTGCAATCTGCTTGCCATTGTGAAAAAGCGAAGCAAATGAAACTACTGAATGTCATTTTTTAAAATTCTAGAATCTGTTCATCGGTATTTTTAATGAAACAATGTAAAATTTATACATTGTATTTTACAGGATTAGGTGCAAATGATTATGTACAGCCAGTCTGCAAAAATCCTGTGGAGAATTAACGTACATCAACAACTGCATGCTGACATGTAAATTCAAAATCCCATCATTTGGATTTTTTTCTTTTTGTCTTTTTTCGAGATTCCTGCTATAGCCTATAAAATGATTTTCCTTTTAGTGTAGGTGCAAAAAACATTACATATAGGCATCAATCAATTGATTGATGTTTACAAATGGACAAACAGATAAAGCTTTGTATTAATAGATTCCACTGTTGAGACATTCACTAAATACTTAGGGGAACCATGCATCATGTACAGTAGCTCATTAGTCAGCACAGTAGCCTCCCACCCCCAGGTTGTGAGTTCAGTCCAGTATGAGAGCTTGCATGCAATCCCACGTTTCTCTGGGTTCCCTCCTAAAATTAGAAAAACACGCAAGCCATTCATTTTCTACCCCTTATCCAGGGTCGAGTCATGGGGGCACCAGTCTAAGCAGGGATGCCCAGAGCTCCCTCCTCTTAGCAGCCTTCTCTACTGCCCCCGGATGAATATTGGGACATTCCCAGGCCAACTGAGAGATATAATCTCTCCGATGTGTCCAGGGTCTGCCCTGAGCCTTCCTCCCAGTTGGACATGCCCAAAACACAGAGAGGCATCCAGGAGTCATCTATGATACAGTAGATGCCCAAACCTCCTCAACTTCGATGCCGAGCAGCGACGGCTCTACTTTGAGTTTCTACTGAATGTCCAAGCTCCTCACCCTACCTCTAAGGCTGAGCCCAGCCACCCTGTGGAGGAAACACGTTTGTGCCACTTGTTTCAGCAATCTAATTCCTTTGGTCACTAACCAGAACTCGTGACCATAGGAGAGGGTACAAACGCAGTTTGACTGATAAATCGAAAGTTTTGCTTTTGGGTCAGCTCTCTCTTTACCACCTGAAACCTGAACAGTAGAACATTCACGTAACTGCTGACGCTGCACCAGTCCCCCTGCAGATCTCCCAATCCTGAAGTCACTGAACTGTATCTTGTCCAGCCCTTGGCTGCGACTACAAATTCTGTCCATAAAGGTTATGCACAGATTTAGTGAGAAAGGCCAGCCCTGCCAGAGTCAAACATCCACCAAGATCAAGTTTGACTTCCTGCTGCCAATGTAAACCAAACTCTCACTCTGTTTATACAGGGAACAATGGACCCTGCACTTCATATTCCCAAAGCAACCCCCACAGGACCCCGGTGAGGTATGGTTGTAGGCCTTTTCCAAGTCCACAAAACACATGTAGACTGATGGGGTAAACTCCCACACACCCTCTTTGTTCCGTGACCAGGAAGGAATTCGTATTGTTCCTCCTGGATCCAAGGTTTGACCAACGTATAAACCCTCCTCCCTGGCATAGACCATCCCAGAGACACTGTGGAGTGGAATCCTGAAGTTGGAACACATCCCCTTTCTTAAAGACTGAGACCACCACCCCCGTCGTCAATCGCCACAGAATGTTGAAGACGCGTGTCAGCTAAGACAGTCCAACAACATCAAGAGACTTAAGGAACCCTGGGAAAATCTCATCCATCCCCAGAGCATTACCACCGAAGAGATTTTTGACTACTTCAGTGACCTCAGCCCTAGTGATGGGCAAGTTCTCCTTAGAGTCCTCCGATCTACTTCGCTCATTATCAAAATTAGAAAGTGAGTCATTAAGGTGGTCTGGTGCCAGGTATACTTATGAACACCCGAACATGGTGTTCATTATGGACAAACTGTGGTTAGCACAGAAGTCCAATAACATGGTACTGCTTGGGTTCAGATTGGACATTCCTCCCAATCACACCTTTCAAAGTTTCATGGTCATTAACCATGTGAGGGTTAAAGTTCCCCAGTAGAACTATTTTCCATTACCCCGTCCAAGGCCTCCAAGAAGTGTGAATACTCTGAACTGGTGTAAGTGCATAAGCACATACAATACTCTAAGCCTGTACCTTGATTCTAAGAGAGGCAGCCCTTCTCATTCACCAGTGTGAGCTCCAATGTACTGCTGCTGAACTAGGTGGCTAATAGAATACTGACACCTGCCCGGCACCTTTAACCAAGGGCAGCACCAGAGTGGAACGGAATCCAGCCTGGTCCAGCATATACATTGTGGTCTTTGTCCACAGATGGAGTGGCATCTTTTCCAGGATGTCCTCTGCTTTGTGCTTCCTGACATTGGTTCACTTTTTACTATAACCTTGGTCCAAATAATGGAAAATATAAGTACAGATACTCCTCAATAAATGACCTACCTGTTTAGCGATCACCTGGACTGACGACCAGCTCCTCGACCTGTAGGAGAACTGGTCATGGAAACAGCAACATGGCACTCAGCATCAAGAATCTCATTTCGCATCACAGTCTTGGTCAAGCAGTTGCTCGGTATTCACTACACTAGCGTTTGCAATCTCCAAGACTAAATATTTAGTCTATAAATTTGTACTTTTTTGTGCACCCCATAATATAAATTGTTAGTGAAAAATAAATACAATTACTTATTAACTGTTATAAATGGTGCAAAGGTGACTTTAAATATCTAAAGATGTTTGATACAAACCCACTACCAGCACAGTATGCTTGCAATATCGGTAAGGGGCGGCTCCTCACATCGATGGATTATTACGGTGTTTCTCTCTGTCTGGGAAGTAACAGATTCCCCTTTCAGGTAAAACACCTTTCATGCAACTGTTTGTCAATATCTCCCATAGCCCACTGTGTACATGAAAGGTAGTGGCAAATTTGGTCTCACTAGTTCCCCCCATGATGCCCCCCCCCTCTTCTGCTACTCATGCTAAGATGATGTCAAAACCAACAAACAGCTAATTCTGTACACAGTGGCAAAAGCAGGCTGACAAGGTTGGAGTGACTGATTGTACCTGAAACATATTTCTTCGTATCCATTCATCACCATAACCACTTAATCCCAACAGGAGTCACCCAGCTTTTCCCAGGAACAATAGACACAGGCAGGATCCAACCCTGGGCAGTCACCAACACACCACAGGGCGCCCACACATTCATGCTTGCGGCCAATTTAGAGTCACCAGTTAACCTACCATGCGTGCTGCTTAATGACATCTAACTGGGTAAAAGCTCTGACAGTGGCACGCGTTCCTACATGATCCAAAACACGCCCGCGGTATTGATAACAGCACGAGTTAAGCAGGTATTTATAACATATTACACTGCATGTATTACCTTCCTAATGAGAGGTGGTCACACACTTGCAGTACATAAAAAATAGCGGCATGAAAGCGTTGCGCACTGTGTTCCATGTCTCGTTTAAATTAGCCACGAGCCCTGCTCGTGCTGATATAGATCGTCTTTTAGACAGCGTCTTTGTACATGTGTATGTTTTATTGCTGGATTATAGTGTTGTTTTATTATTTTAGCAAAGCTAGCCCTTGCTTGAAGTCTGCGCGGCTGTCTTATTTTGTATAGAGACAGAATGAAGAGAAAAGGGAATATTTCCCCTTATTTGTTCAACAAACATTTACAAACTCATTGTTTATTATGAATATGTATGAGAAAAATATTTTTTTCCTTCATTTATCATTTTTATATCGAATTTGCCCCCCCCCCTTAAATAAAAGTCTAGCTCCGCCACTGCAATAGTCCCCAAGTGTCCATGATCATGATAACATAAAATAATGAAACAGAATCATGAACAGTCAATGTTTAGAAGGACTATTATTTTTCTTTTTTTTGCAAAAAATCCAGTGACAATCCAATTCTATGCCAATGTCTGAAATACTGTACTGTAGGCCTATATTACACAAGATTCAGATTTCTGCAATGGGTTGGAGCCCCATCCTGATGCCTTGTGCCTCTAGCTTCTGGCTTAGGCTCCCGACCCCAGCAACCCTGTATAGGAGGGATGTAGAATGGATGCGTGGATGAATGATTCATATTTCTCAAGGATACTTCAAATGATTTTGAATGTCAACATGGTTAGGCAGGTTCAATTAACTGGCCCATACAGAACATTAGTCTCCTCCCAAGAACGCAGACGTCACGCCTTCATCAGATACAGAGATTCAGGGTTGATTTCTGTTGCCATCAGTGCTCCCTTCAGAAATGTTGGTTATGAAAACAATCGGCATGAAGACGTTGATCTGAAGGGTTTTGGTTTGGGGGGGTCGCCATCCTGTACTTTTTTTACAGAAGTATGTTTTCTTTCCATGGACACATGTGATTGGGTGAAACGCCCCCCCATCCCCCCTTAAAAGAGACAGTTACACCTTTCTGGGGGGGAGCATGGGACCTCTCGGTCATGCTTAAAGTTGACAATCGTTCAAAGAAAGCTGAATACTCAAGGGCTATTCAAAAGGAATTATTTTTAAAACTAGTCCTCTGCATTTATATATTATAAGCAGAAACATCTACCTCAGAGGCAAGATCTCAGGAGGTATGTTGAGGGACATCAATAGTAAATCAGTTCAACAGTATTTTTTTTGGGGGGGGTTTGTTAAAATGAATAGCATTCCACACTGTGGAAGCCCCTACATATGAAAGTAAAAGATGGAAAGACAAACATGATTTCTTAATTCCAGATAAGGGATAACTCTCAGTGTGATGAGGAAAAATGCAGGGCGTGTTAAATGTCATCGGATTTTCATTACCCAGAATCACTTTCAGCAAGGAGTGGAGACTCGTCAAAGGTGTGAGTCTGATGCATCACCGTGACGAGGAGCTCCAGGGGTCCTGACCTTTTCCCTGAGCCTCCCACCCGTCATTGGGATAGACGTCACCCGCTTGTCAGCCCCTGAGACTTGATTTCTCAGATTGATTTCAGCTGTGGACCGCACTCCTCCCCGGCTTTGAGTCTGCTTGTCGTCCATGGAGTTTGTCACCGAAGTGCCGCCGGCAGCTCATGACTCTACAATAACCCCCCTCCACTCCCAATCCCATCCCCCACCTCCCTCTGTAATGGGTAATGGGCTGAGGTTAGCAGCGTTTATGTCCTCAGGAATGGTACCGTGTTGGGAGGGGGGCACCTGCCTTTGATTCTGACAAATCAGGGTGCATCAGTGGTACTAAACATACAGGTTTACAGGTTTATCATTTTTCCTCTAATATTTTTTCCATGCGTGAAGATGCTCACATTTCTCAAAGGTGCAATGGCAAACCTCTTCTTAACATGTAGTTTATCATCTGAAACAACAGATTGGACAAAACAAACTAAATGAACGTATTACCTGTTTTAAGGGGAAAATAGCCATTTAACAAGGAGAATAATTTGAAATGTGACAATAACTGTACTATTATCATCCTGTGCCCATCTTGCATTTAGAAATTGAGATAATGCCTTTTTAAACATTATTACTTTGATCTTATGAGAAATTAAGCCTTGAAATTCATGCATTTAAGGCAAAATGCACTGCCGATAGTTCCCCCATTATCAGCAAACTGACAGCAAAGTGTATCTGCAAAACTTTTCTCCAAAACACCAATTTGTCTGTGACGCCCAGGGGAAATTTGATATCATATGATCTTATCACACAGTTCTATGGAGCGTGGCTCCCCTACAGCCATTTAACACGCGGATCTCGTTGGGAATCATAAATGGCAGCAGTCATTGCCAGCCACAAAACTTCTTTTGGGAGACTCACAAAGACAGATACAACTGCCAGAAAGCTAGCGACTTTAATAAGCTGCTTTCCTTTGGTGAGTTGTCAGCCACATGGTAGCACACAGAAATGCCTTTTCTGCCAGGTGCCTCCGGCCCTTTAATCACACGTCACAGCTCAGAGGCTGCTGTGAGTGACTGTGACAGTGGGCTGTGTTGCAAAATCACCTCAGCTGCGAATGAATGTGTAGGACGCCGGCTGCAGATAAGCGGACAGGAAGCAAAGCCACGCTGCCACTTCGGAGGCTGGACCCTGGCCGGAGATGTAACTCATGTGCTGCAAGACTGCATCTGTGTTCTCAGTTATTGGATGTTGTTTTGGTACCAGGCTGTGGTGCCCTTTGGCATGTTGCTATTAACTGGAAACCTGTAGAAATGCAGGAATAACATATTAACTCCTTACGCCCAGACAGGGGTGGGATTAGCCAATGACCAGAGGTGGGGACTCGAGTTATTGATTCTCAACTAAACTCGGACTCAAGTCACAACTTGGGACTCAACTCAGCAAAATTAATGCAAAGACTTGGACTCAACTTGGACTTGAGATCACATGACTTGAGACCTGACTCGGTCTTGGAATATTTTTATTAGAGACTTGACTCGAACTTGCCAAGTTGTTCCCATCCCTGCCAATGACTCCTAATAATTGTCCAGTTAGGTTTTTAAAAATGGATCTTATCCAATGTTCTGTGATTCTGACAAAAATCTTTGAAATACTTCTCCAATCTCAGTTTTTGCTGAAAGTCTGACCATCCCTACAAAAGGTGATTTGTACTTATTTACTGGGATTTACATATCACAAACCCACAGACAAGCAGCACTGGCAGGATCTCACTGCATTATTCATCTACCACCACAATTCCTTGCCCTTCATCCATTCATGCCCTTCATGCAGAAACCAAGCTGGAACGGTACTCAGGTCCAGAAAGTTCAGAGCTCTGAGAAGACTGTGCGAACAAATGCACGCCTTTGTTTAAAATACAAGTCATCAACAGTCACACAATAAGTGACCAAGTTACTTCCCACTCTCTTGCTGTATTTAATTTATGATCAAAATTGCATCCAGTTCCTGTCTATGTTTTTCAAATAAAAAATTATATAATGAAATAAATCTTCCATGCCTTAATTGTACATGTCGATGTGTCAGATAACGTAACATTAAGTAATTTGATATGGGGAACCAGAAGCATTTTGTTTTGGTCTAACATGACCATAAAAAAGCTTTTAGACATGCATATGTTACTGGCTCTGTTGTACTGGAGGTATTAGACTCATTTTGCGAATTTAATTCCTTAATGCTTTATCTAAGACAAATTGGGGGCATCGAGAAAATGCAATTTTCTTCTCTGCCTATCTGCCAAATTATTCTAAACCTTATAGACTAAGGACTGTAATTTTTGTATATGCATTTATTATTATAATAACTAGATATTCACATTTTTAGCTGGATACAATGTGTTGAAAGGGATGTTTAGTAAACCAGTATTTTTAAAACCCATTAACTTGCTGAAAATGTGCTATCCCTAATTCTCTGAAAGTAAATAACCTAACTGACTTAATTCCAGTTACATAAAATTAAGGTCTTCCCTTTTATTGAATTCAATATAATGTTCCATTAAAAGATATCTTCTCATAGCATTGTGTAGAAGTAGAAGATGAATGGATGGATACTTAAGAGTAATAGCAAATTTATATGTAAAGCTACTCTTTTTAAAAAAAAAAAATAAAACTTCTAAAAATGTTCTAAAAAGCCTTCATTTAACTGCTACGTAGATATTTATTTGTTAGCAGATGGCAATAACATACATATTTATTCACATACTGGGAGGGGGTACTTTATTGAGAGGTGGTACTTTATTGAGAGGTGGTACTTTACTGAGTTTTTGTGGAGGGGGGGTCTCACTCTGATGTTTTTCATGCAGTCTGGCTGACTTGCATCTGACACTGTTCCTCTTTTGAAGTCAAAAAACATTTCTTATTAGTCACCAGCACTGTAACAGGCGCCTTCCTGCCGGGATGCCACAGGCCTTCATTTTTGTTTTGTGTTGCGATTAAGAAACGCTGTCCAGTCTCGGGGTGCTGAAGTAGCAGGATCCCTGCGGGGTCCAGCGTCGTGCTCCCCCCCAAAAGAAAAAAAAAAAACGTGTAGCCACCTGCATACTAGGTGCCACTTCAGCATGTTGCTGGACCATGACATGGAAATCTTGGAACCAGCATCAGTTCTCTTGGCCTGAGTCAGTCACTGGAGAGCAACACGTTCAGGGTCTCTCCTGGAGGTAGCGCCTCACCTTCAGAAGCACCAGGTCAATGGCCAGAGCTTCCCATTTCAAGACTGGTACTGAGCAGAAGACAGCCTGAGGCACAGATCCATTATGGCGTGTTCTTCCCCCTTGAAGTCTCCAGATAGGACCAGGGCTTGACATTATTTTCTGGGAAGCAGTAAACAGGACAAAGTAGTAACAAAGAAACAAATTAAGACTATCCCTGATTTCTTTCTACTTAGGGCGAAAGATAAAAACACCATATATGTATTTTTTTTTATTACACAAGAATTATAGCTCTAATATTTTGTTGTTCACGTGTTTATCTACGTTAGTTTTACAAAAATATATTCCACCACTTTCTTCTAATCTTTGACTAAAATCAAATCATACTTGTATGATCTCTTAAAGGTTTATTTTTCCAATAAATTCTCATTCTTTCTTTCATAATTGGCATATGGAACAATGGTCAATACTTCAAAACAAGGCTTCAAAACAACTGCCAGTTTCATGTTGGCTACTGAATAGCCGAATTAACCCCCCCGTATCTAAGACATTCTCTGTCTTTTTTTCCACAGAAGTGACAAGAGTGACCATTGCTCTGCAAAGTTTACATAACTACCAATGGAATATCACAGCCATCTTTAGGTGCATTGTTATTCTTGTAAAAGACAAAATCAATATAGATAATAATATGGAGAAAAAAAAACTTTTAGTGCACTAATTAAACGAGCAATTCATATCTATGGAGCCACCAAGTCTACACAGCCAATGACGGTGGAGGGCTCTGTAATATAGTCTCTGATGACTTTGGCATAAGGCTAGTCTGGGGGAAATGGTGGGTGGCCCCTTGTTGTCTCCAGTCAGTGTCCAAGGCATCTATGTGAAGACAGAATGGCCTGTGAAAATCCAGAGTGGGCCATTAGTGTATTTTGTACTTTGTCCTCCAAAATGAGTTCTTGGGCCTCTGGAACGTTATAGGGCTCCTTTCGAATAATGACATCAAGAAGGGTCTCAGTGTAATTTGTTTTTCATTATGTTTGTTTGTACCAAATATTTTGGTCCTGGTGACCTTTCTCTTGTTATTGTTGTCTCTGTATTCTTCTACAGTGTAAGCAAATAGCAGGAGTGTAGGTTCAATCCATCAATTCAGCTAGTTTATGTAGTGTACTTCTTCCCTTCTTTATCACCACAGTTGATGGATACAGCAGATTGGCCCCTCCTTCTACACACTAAGGTATGTAACCAGTCGTATTTATTTATTGGTGGGTGTGCAGAGTTTGTCCTATGCATTGGCATCACCTTTTAAATTCTCTCCCTCATCTGTTTTGTGGTGCTACATAGATAAGGTTGTTGCTCTCATGTTGCATTTTCTGTGCTCTGAAGTCAATAAGGTTGATTGTCAAAGAGTAATTTTAATGGGGTGAATCCTTGAGGCTTGGGGAATCTCTTGGACCCCTGAAACTGAATACAGTGGCCTCAGGTCCTGTACTCAGATACTGCCTTTTGCAGTACCTGCTTGAGTTTCTGATTGAAGTATTCAAAAAGCCAATCTACAGTGGGGTGGTAGACCAAGGTGCAGAGATGTTGCACTTACAAGAGCCAACAGTTATTATTCATCATCTGCAAGATGAAAGGTGTGTCTTAGTCAAACAGGATGTGTCTATTTGTTGTTTGTTAATTATGTTAATTATGCATGGCAACACAGATGAAGAACTAGAGCAACTCTGCTACCATCCATCCATCCATTTTCTATACCCGCTTATCCTACTGGGTCGCGGGGGGTCTGGAGCCTATCCGGAAGCAATGGGCACAAGGCAGGGAACACCCCTGGATGGGGGGCCAGCCTATCGCAGGGCACACCCACACACCATTCACACACACAGGCACACCTACAGGCAATTTAGTAACTCCAATCAGCTTCAACGTGTCTTTGGACAGTGGGGGGAAACCAGAGTACCTGGAGGAAAACCCACCTCTGCTACCACATTCTTGGATATAGCGTTTATAATAGAGTGGCTACTTGAAGGCCTAGTCCACATGGACTAAAATGTACTTGTGATGCTGGACTGACCTTGGAAGAAGCCCCACTTCTTTCATATCAACATGTTCCAATGGTTTCTCAAGGATGGGGTTGGGAGGAAGGCTGATAACACATTTCACACTGCTGTCAGAAGTTCTTGACTCACCCCAGGGCCTTGCTCTGCCACTTGCTCAAAATTGACAAGATAGGTTTCAATGTAATCTTGTTATCAGTTTGGTCATAAAAGGGTGAATGGTCTGTTGTGGTTCCCGGTTTCCAGCACTGTTGGGAAACGCATCCTTTTTCAGCTGTTGGAGCAATTCCTGAGGGTAACGTTATATATGGCAACTTTTTGAGCAAGTTGCTGACCAGTGTTGCTCAGACACTTTCACTTTTGCAATCATCCAGATCCAGATGAGTTGCCCTTTGACTCATCTGATTGGCTCTTGCCCAGCAACTCAAATAGTTCCCATGTGTATTATCACCTTAGTGGCTTTTGGAGCCACTAAGCAATTGCCCTCTAGACAACCCACTGTCTCTTCATCACAGTGTAGGAACTTCGGTAATGTTTCCGAGTTCCTCCAACAGAGAATTGGATTCCCCCTGAAATGGTACTGGGAAGTCTCCATTTCCAAATGCCCACATCCTCTCCCACTATGTCATCGTGTATAGTGGTTTTGTAGCCATGATCAGACAATTGCTGGTTCAAGCTCTGGCCTCGGCAGAATGGTCACATGTCTGTGGACCCTTGAACAAGGTCTTTAGCCCCCAGCTCCAGGGGTATCACATGATAGTTGACCCTATGCTATGACCCCCAAGCTAATCAGAGCAGGTTGGGGTAGGTAAAAAAAACAGATTCCGATGTACCTGTATTCATACCTGTGCTCAATAAAGGATTGATCATTCCTCTTAAGGAGATTGTGGTGGCTCAGGTTCCTGAGAGGGGGGTCTTCTCTTAGTCTTTGTGGGGGTGCCATGTGTTGATTACACACTCTGCAGGAAGCCAAACAAAAAACTGGGGAAACTGTTAAAGGGTATTGGTCCTCTGTGGGGGTGCAACACAAGGTTCCTGGGGTTGGGGTGTTTAAGTGGGTCCTTAGCCAGTTCTGTTTGGCATGGGTGGTGACAGTCTCACCAGAGGCAGCCATTTTCTATACAATCACTTTCTTAAACAAAAACATTCCAAAGCGGTGTAGCATTGAGAGCTGAGTCAGACAGTCCCTGGACCAGTTGGGGGTTAAGGGCCTTGTTCATGGGCCCAACAGTGACCTAATCAGGCATGGCATCCTAACATACCACACCACTTTGGCAGTTAGTAGTCTTGGCAGACTCACTTCTGACTGAGTTAGCACTCAGTCCAGCCCTCCTCTTAGACTGAGACTGAGGACAGAAAACCAGCACCAGCTTGTTAGCTACCAACCATATGTAAAGCGTCTCCTGGCCAGGACATCAAATGTCTTTCTTTTTTGTTTCAGATTACATTGAAGTAGCGCTGTCCATCCGCAGGGTGCTAAAAGCGGTATTCCTGTGAGAGCCAGTGCTGTGCCCATATTCCCAAGGTGATGTCATTACGGTACTCAGACACACTTTTAAGTAACCACAGTACAGTGTGGGCACTAGGACACTCAGGGCAAGCAAAACACAGATTAAGTGTATTTACAAAATCGGTAAACGCTGGATGTGAACCTACAACTTGCATATTGTTTGGGAACAATGCTACTGTTTGACTTTTCAGAAATACATTACATCCGCACACTCCATGTTAGCTTTAGTCTTTTACTGCCCTCTCCTGGCAGACTTATGGAACAAAAACTGTTTTGTTGCATTGTGAAAGACTAAGCTTCTTTATGACGTTGGCTTGATCAGAATGCTCTTGAGATATCCTATATTAATTCATTCAAATTATAGTTTTTTATATCGATTGTTACAGTCCCTGTGATCCTGTATAGGATAAGCTGGTATAAAAAAGGGATGGATGCAACTGTTAGAGTAAGAGGCCAAGTACTTTGAAAATGCCATGATAGGGACATTTGTTGAGCGTCCTGCCATAACTACCAGGTAGTCTAGTGCAAGACAAAACCATTTTAAAGGTAAATCCTGGGAGTTACTATGATGTTTGAGTAGCTTGGGCTGCATCAACACAACATTCCTGTCTCTAGAACTGCAAATTAGTAAGGACAAAAGTAACACTTACAGTAAATAGGTGTGTGAAACTGTATTGAAAATACAATACTCATCAAACACTAATGACAGTGAAGATATACAGTTCTGCTACATGTATTTCAAATATATACAGAAAAGACAAAAAAGGAAAATACAGATTACATCCATCCGTCTATTCATCCATCTTCTAATATCATTAACTTGGTTAGCGTTGAGAGGATAGTAAATATATTTTTATTACAAGCAATGACGTAAAAGCTCCCAGAGTTGGAATATATTTGTGGATATATTTGAGCATTCCAATTTAAAGCATTTATATTTCAGTATGCTTCTAATTCCAAAGATGCACAGACAAAACAACTTCATGCAAGGAAAAGACAGCATAGAGAGAGATGACTATAAAAAAAACACTGATAATATCTGCAACATACAAATTGAAAGAATGTAATATATTACTACACGAATGCAGCAGAGGCAGAACAATCCTGAAAGCACTTGCCAGTGGCAGCCATCTTGTTCCGCAGCAGGTTCTTAAATTTAAATCTGGTTTCAGCTATTTTGTAAAAAGAGGTGAGATGGCAGTTCAGTGAGTAACTCTCTCATAAGAGACCTTCAGTGCTGAGCATTTCTGCACGTCTCTGTGTGTTTGTGTGTGTGTTTGCATGTTGTTTTTCAGTTTTGTGTGTTTTATGAGGGACAGAATATAACTGGCCAAGAGATCG
>JAODUD010000117.1:10643656-10653970 GCA_026784285.1 Stomatorhinus walkeri
CTCTGTCATCATTTTAAGTGGGAGAACTTGCACAATCGGTGGCTGACTAAATACTTTTTTGCCCCACTGTATATTTGTCGTAAGAAAATTTCTCAGTTTCAACATCTGATATGTTGTGCTTTCTACTTTCAATTAAATATGGATTTATATAATTTGTAAATCATTGAATTCTGCTTTTATTTGCATTTTTCCCAGCATCCCAACTTTTTTAGAAATAGGTATACGCCAAGAGTCTTCTAAACCTGTGTTTTATATATAAGGCATCCCATCCAGGGTATTCCCCAGCCTTTCATCCTTCTGTCCCACTCTGCACCTGACCACCTCCCCACCAAAAAGTGCACTAAATGAGTATTTGGATGATGGATGGATAGCAAAAATAGACTAAATCTTACTAAATCTTCACTGCCCGTGTTTAAAAAAAATCTACGCAGAGAACAAACATTATTTTGAGTTGGATGGTTCTAAAAGCTGTTATGTAACCACAACTGTTACATAGTGCCATAGCCCTGATATTATTGAATTATGCACCTCATCACCATGAAGATCTTTTCATTGTTTGGTTATAGTGGAAGATTGGTGAACTGAATCTGTTTAAAATACTGTGGACCAGCTTAAAGTATTACATTATTTACCTCAAAATATATTTTTCAGTCTCACAAATTATTGCAAAATTGCATAAACTTTTATTTTGTTCTGTGTGTCCAGGCCTATATTAATAGCTGACTTCATAGGGGAAATATCACACTGTGTTTGTCGTTGGTCTTTTATTGCAAGGGCAGTAATCCTGATTTAATACATGTAGACTTTATGAGGTCAGGCTGTGAGCAGTCTTGGCCACCTGTCGTTCTCATTCTTAATTATTTAGGCTTTTTCTCAAGTGGAGCAAGGAATTAAATTGCCTAAATAATTGAAATGAAAGGTTGAGAAGCAACAAAGGAAAGGTATTTCACTGTCAACTATGCAGCTGATGTTGGTGCATATTTTTATGTTTTTTTTTGCAGTTGCACATTTGTGCACCTTGATATGCTGTACAAAATCCCTGGACAGTTTTCTGAATACATAAGCAAGGGGGCAGCACTACAGACATGTCTTAAACCAGCCCTAATGAAGTGGTCATGAACTGATCATTTTTGCCATCCAATGCAGAACTGAGGCTTCTCAAAATTGTGGGGCCTGTTCTTTGGGAGAATTTTTCTTTGCTTATATTGTGACCTTTATATTCAGTTTTTGCTTAACAAAATATGAACAAAACAGCCCACCAGGATCTGGCAATCAGTGTGGTTGTCTTGAGCAATATGCTTGTGCAGTTCAGGACTAATTAAATTGCAGGACAGTCCAAAGATATGGACCATAGTGGGAAAGTCAAGCAGACATTATGGGGAAGCTAATTAAAGGACTTTATGTGCTTATTATGGGCTTTGATAAAAGACATTCATTCAGTTCAGTGAAATACTGAATTAAAAACCATTTACACTAGCACCCAAAGTTTGAGATGGAGCAGTAAATAATAAGGAGAACCATGATGGTTCTGCACTCACCTCAGAGAAGGTGTCAGACTGACATTCATTGTTTGTGTGTTCACAATGATATACAGGTATGTGTCACTTCATGTCTGGGTTACGTTCTGTCCAATAGGGTATTAGGTGATTTGGACGAAATGCGAAGATCATATACACTGTGTATAAACCTATACTGTAACTGCATCTATATTGTACTTGTACTGCCTGAATAGTCAAGATACTATAAAAGACAGAATACACATTAAAATAATTGCAAAAGTACAGTAAAGTAAATGCATAACATAACATGTGTTCATTATTGCTAACAATTATTACACTATGTAACATAAATTTTGTTCCTGGATAGTATTTCTTAATTGTCTTTATTGTAAAAGTATAGGAAATGGCCATTATTCCCTTCAAGCTTTGCTTTTTTGACCTTGATAATGAGATAACATGTTATTTTCTGTGTAAAGGTCTGAATAAAACATCCCATGAATCAAGATCTATGTGTATTATTACTAAAGTTATACAAAATGAACAAAAATGTATGTTTAGAAGTTTTTTTAGATTTATTACAATAATATAAATCACTCACTCTCCTGACTGGCATGCCAAAAAATACCTCGTAGGCATCACACATTGTAGCAAATGATGTCACAGAGTACATTTTTGCTCTTGTCTTTATAAATTGGCCACATACATAGAAAAATACGTATGGAGTTCTTGAAAATTATCGTGAGTTCTGGAAAGTTCTCTACCAGCTACTCAGCACTGTACGGGGCCTCAAAAGGGACATGGGCAAACGGAAAAAACCTTTGAAACTTTCTGGTGCAAAATTGGCCACTGCTTTTGCACGAGATCTGCATTCACTCTGAGTCAGTCAATAAATCATGTTCATCTTTGCTGCTGGACTCACTCATAGACATTGTGGTGCGTTTTGTGAGAAATTGAGCGAAAGAGTGAGAATGAGAAAAGCAAACAAGAACTCATCACCAAAACACATTAGCCGTCCATTGAATGGAACTATTTTGGAATCTGGAGAGACTACAGTACATTGAGAAAAAAAACAAATGATTTGTCTGCATGGCTTGTATTGCCTTAACTCACGACAACACAAGCAACTTATTTGGCAGATTCTTTAGGCAGACAATAACCTGTAGTCCATAGATATATTGTGAGTGAATTATCAACTCATACTTTATAAATATTGCAATATTTACTGGAAAAATCACGTTATATTTGATTTTTTTTCCAATATCATGCAGCCCTAGACTGCAGAAAAAAGCAGATTTTTGGTGAAATCAAACACAAAGCACAAATGACCGCACTAAAATTGTCTTACTTTGGATGTTATGAAAAGACCCGGCACATTGGAGAAGATTGTGATACTTGGACAAATTAAAGGGTACGCCTGAAAGATGTGAGCAGATACTGGGCATTCTGTAGGAATATTGTCTAATATGATCAAGTCAGCATCAACTTGATGGCAGCTACTCATAGTAACCGTTGTTACTATGAGTGCCGTTAAATACCTCTGTATGTAGCTGTGGTACAATGGGAAAGTGAAATGATAGATCTGCGCCATCTCCATTGGTTGTCAGGACACTATTTGTAAAGAAGGTGATAATGCTCGGGGGGGTGGATGTCCAGTTCCCATTGTCACATGCCATCTGAGTAAGTCTGTCAACAGATCTTGTTGTAAAAATGATAATTATTCTGTATATCATGCAATGAACGCAAGTCATGAGCTGTGCATAATTCCTAAAAAACACACCAAAGGATTACTGTTGTGCTTTACATCCTATCTACAGTAGAGAAGCTTTATGATGAATAGTAATTCATTGCTTTATTTATTAAGCAGGTATAAAAGCATGCTTATTAGATGGGTAAGTATGAGCTCTATCTCCCTATCGGTTGATGCCATTTTTCAGCCGCTCCTTGCCTGTGGTCGTCTGATGCCCGTGTTTTTACCGCGGGCCAGCTGCACTGCTGTTATGTAACTCTGGTCTCTGTCTAATAGCTGCGAGACCATGATGCTAGGTGGCTGGCAAACTGCAACAGATGTTTGTTCCCCACGCTGTCCTAGTAAGATAGAAATACATTAAAATCAGCAATGGCACACTTCACATCATGGCTGCACTAAAAACTCTCTACTGCATCCCTCCCATTTAGCATTTTAAATATTTTTTGATGCACAAAATGGATTAATGTACTTTTGCTGTTTATGTTCCTTTACAGTACTTTGGGTTTGGTTCCTCTCCAGTTTGTGTACATGTTCTCATGCATGTAGTTTGTGTGATTCATATGTGCTTGTTTGGGTCTCCTTTAGGTATGTTGGTTGTCTGCAAATTCGTGCAGTTTAAGTGAATTGAGTACTTGTGAAATGTCCAGTTGGGTGCAGCCTGTGATGCACTGGCCTTTCTTACCGAGTGTGCCCTACCTCATTCGCTTTGCCCCCTGGGATAGTCTCCAGACTGGCCACTAACCTGCAGTGGATAATGTTCATTTTGGATCTGCATGGTCATAAGAGAACCTTAGTGCAAGAACCACTGTAGAGTATGTTACTAGGGCCTTGCAGGTTATTTTACAGAAATACGAACAGGGATAAGCTGGTGGTCTGAAACAAAAGGCAGGCTGGGAGGGTGTACTGTGTTTGTATTCTATGAATGGCTGAATGATGACCATTTCTTTACCACTTGAAGTCCCTGTATTTAAAAAATAATCATAAGCATGAATCATTGTTCCTCTCTCTTTTTTCCTTTTTTATCCCCAGTTAGATGTTTAAGCAGAGCACCTGGAAGTTAAGCTGGAGTTTCTGTTTGTGCCACATATTTTGATGTACCACCAACCTGTATTTGAGCTAAGTGGTTATGGGAGATGTCACCATGCTACACAGCTGACATCTGAAACCTGGCAGCCCCAGTCATTCCTGCTGTTACACCTGAATATAAGCAGTACTTTTCGAAAATGTGAGGCCTTTAAGAAATAAAATAAGCGATTTTATATCCGCCTCATGCAGGGTAGCTTTAAGGAGGTTCTAGAAAAGATCATGTTAACCTTTTGTGGGTGTTGAAAAATTTCAGGCCATCATCCAGAGAGGAGGGATTTCTGCAGGACGACATGGTTATTGGTTGATTGATTGATTGATTGATTGATTGATTGATTGATTGAATTCATCATTTTAATATATTACAGCAATGTGTTCCTCTGCATTGCTCCAATATGTTAAAGTAAACATGTTCCACAGTGTGGAAAGGGAGCCACTGAACTTTCAAAGCACTCTTCTACACAGTTCTTACCCTAGGATAAACATTAGCATATGGATATTAAGAAAAGGGCTTAATGTTGATAAATATGACATTAAAGTATAAACAAAGCGTATTGTTTTTCCTGCTTTTACGATTGCTTTGTATAAAGTAACATGCCATGGGCATTTATTTAGTACTAAATAGCAAGTGGAACAGAAGAAACATGGTGAGAAATTTAAATAAAAGCAGTTTTTAAATTTCACTTCATTACTTGCCATTACTCCGAACATTGCATACATGCAGACTTTTGGCATAATTAGATGTAGTTAGATCTATTTGGCTATCATCGTGCATACTGTATGTCACATTTTACACATTTTTGATGCCATTTCCTCAAAAGAAACGTTTTTGGCCTTTTTTTAAAAATTACAATTCTGGTTGCTTGTTTCTCTTGTAAGAGCTGGGTTACTGCAACACAATATTTTTCTCATAGGAAAACATCCTTGAACATGAGGGCTCAGCTGGATCTTAAAAAAGACATTTGCGTGTCCTGAAGCAATGGCACTTTAATTCCATTCCAAATGTCCACTGACATCTTGGTTTATGATTCCAACACCTCTGCTGCATCATCTTATGACCTGTATTGACCACAATGGATCCTAGAATTTATTCACCAACAGATATATATAGAAAACATTTCAGGTAACGTATGTGATATTTAATATTATATAGCATTGAGTCAAATTAATTTAAAATGAGTAAATTTGTGTTTCTGCCAGGAAGTAAAGATTAATTTTCTCTGTTCATTCTGAGAATTTCTTTGCTTTCCTCTGCTCTTCGCAAAGCAGTGTCAGTTTTACTTATGGGATAAAAGCCAATTGGACCTTACATGTGATACATGAGAAATAGGCACATCATTCACACCATTCTTGTCCAATACTGCTTACTCTTGTAAGCGTTCATTGCATGCCATTCATTGGAAACTCAGCCTAGTTGCACTTACGCCTAGTGAACTCCTTGACAGCCACGTGTTTGTAATATGTGATTTATTTGCTTCATTGTTACATTGCTTTGAAGAAAAGAATCTGCTGAAAAAATATAGACATAGTAAGTCATTCTAATTGAAAGTTAAATTTATCGGGCTTGCTTGCAATGGTAGTGAAATTGATTTTTATTGGTTTGTATTATATGTTGTCTTCTATCCACCAGGGTGTTCAGATGTAGTTCTTTGCATGAAAAATCCCTTTACGAGTCACTTTGTGAACCCTCTCCTTCCTGTGGAATAGAGCAGTCCATCCTAAGCCTTGCCCTGTGCACCCCTCTCATCCCACATGCTTGGGCTATTCCACCACCCAACAACGTGATTATAAATTATAACTGTAATCTTCAACCCCATATTCAGTTGAGTCAGTCATGCTGGAAATGAACTGTAATAAATATATGTTTTTTTTATGAGATCAAAGAGCTGGGGTGGCACAGTGGTGTAGTGGTTCCTATTGTTGCCTCGCATATCTGGGAAAGGGGTTTGAGTCTCTGCCCTGCCTCTGCATGTATGGATTACCTGCCCCCTGCAATATCATGCTGTCACATATGGGTTAAATGCAGAGGACATATTTCATTGTTGTGCACTGTGTGCTGTGGTGTGTCAGCAATGACCATTGATCACCAAATTAAAATTAAATTAAATTAAATTAATTAAATGTTCTCCCTGTGTTATTGTGGGGTCTCCTCCACTTTCTCCCCACAGTCCACATCAAATGCTATGATGAATTGGAGTTGTCTATAGGTGTCTCATACTGTGTTATTCCCTGCCTTGTGCCCATAACATCTAGGATAGGCTCCAGACCCTTGTGTGGGCTTAGAAAATGGATGGGGTTTGGGAGACTATGGCAATGTGCTGACTAAGAATTTAACAGTATAGGAAAACTCTGCTGGAAAAAAAAACTTTTTACATGAGTCTATTTCCTACATGGCTAAACTTACTAATAGTAGCTGAACACATATACATGAGGAAATCCATCCATCTTCTAATGCAGTGTTTCTGATCCTTGGGGACCCACTGATGGTCCACGTTTTTGCTCCCTCCCAGCTCCCTGTCAGACAGTCCATATTTTTGCTTCCTTTCTCATTCCAGCTAGGAAGGAACCAAAAGATGGACTGCCCCCGGCTCTCCAAGGACTATGTTGGGAATTACTGTCCTAATTAATATTCCTGGTCTGAGTCGTGGGGGGCGGAGTCAATCCCAAGCAGCACATGGCATAAGGCTGGGGCACATCCTGGATAGAATGTCAGTGCAAAGAAATATAAAACTGTACTTTTATTACTTCATACCAGTCAACCATCCATCCATCCATCCATCCATCTTTCTTCTAACCACATATCCCAGGCAGAGTAGTTGGGTCATAACAATCTGGTAAATCACATTTTGGGAGACGGCCATTTAAAAGGGAGCGTAAGCATGGGAAATAAAAATAAATAATGGGAAAAAAATACTGCTTGAAGGTATAAACCTCATTTTCAGGCACAAAAACATTTATAAAAATAAAACTACAAGATTGTTCTTGAGTTAGTATTTAACATCGTCTTATTTGTCAGATTGCAAATATTTCATTTTTAAAAATCCACTACAGATCTAATGCATAACCGTAATATAATTGATCCATGTGATACGTTATGTAATATTTCATATATAAAAGATGGTGGCTGTTTTGACGTACCATTTAGGTAATAATATATGATAACATGAAAGAAGTGATTTAATGCTAAATTTATATATACAGTGTGTATATATATATATATATATATATATATCCATCCATCCATTTTCTATACCCACTTTATCCTACTGGGTCGCGGGGGATCCAGAGCCTACCCGGAAGCAATGGGCACGAGGCAGGGAACAACCCTGGGTGGGGGGCCAGCCCTTTGCAGAGCACACTCACACACCATTCACACACACAGGCACACCCACAGGCAATTTAGCAACTCCAATCAGCCTCAGCATGTCTTTGGACTGTGGGGGGAAACCGGAGTACCTGGAGGAAACCCCACGATGACACAGGGAGAACATGCAAACTCCACACACATGGAACCCAGGTCTCAGAGGTGTGAGGCAACAGTGCTAACCACTGCGCCACCATGCCGCCCCTATATGTATATGTACTGATCAAGATTCAGCATCAAACTGAAAATAGTATAAACGTTGTTTCTGCTGAAATGACACGGATAGCAATTGAAACAAATAAAGACTGCGACTTTTTTTAGTACAGGTGAAAAAAAAAACCCCTCCTGAATTGTGTCATGGATAGTGTCATAGGGAGACATCAGGCTATGGTCTAATGGTCTCTGCCATGGAGCTTCATCCATTCACATTAGCGGTTGTTATACATCCCTTCACTGTCCCCCCACATCCCAAACTCTGCTGTCCTGCAAGCACATCTTCACTCAGTCCCCAAACCTGTCATCGAGAACTTAACATTGGTTGGCTTTGCCCTGACAAGTTTGCCCCCCCTATTTTCAATGATATTTACAATGAGCACACATTTTTGCCGTTTGAATGAAACATCATGTGTGTAATAAGTTAACAAAATCCCCCCCCCCCCTTCTCTGTGGTAAGAATGACTAGTTATTTGGCCAAGTATAATTGTTTGTGTGCCTATGTGTCAGAGCAGCTGACGTATCCATGCAATCCCATTGTGGCTGTGATTGCTTGGAAAGCGATGGTTTTAAAAGTGGGGGGGGGGACAGGAAGTTCCCTTCCCTAACATTGGTGACACTAACTTCTTGTGCAATCTGTTATTATGGCAGATGACAGTGTCGCAGTGTGAAGCAAAGTGGTCATTCTGTGGCTAGTCTGCACCTCTACATGATTAGTACTGTGGCTAGTCTGCACCTCTACATGATTAGTAGGAGTCATTACCGCTATCATTAAAGGCGGCCTTGTAGATTTGTTCCTGTGTCACGGTGTCTTGGAAAGCGACACCCTGCAAAACCACATGCATCCCAGCTAACAGGTAATGTTCCCATAACTTCAGCCAACATTATGAGAACATGTTCTCAAATTCAACGTTCCTATTGCAACATTAATGGAGCGTTATTTCCAACGTTTCACATTAAGTTCTGGCTTTGTCAGTGTGATAAAATTATCACTTTAATGCGATTAATAAGTTAAGCTGTAGCCTAGTAGCAGTTGTAGTGGGATAATATTCTAGTGGAAACTGGACACTTTGAATGTTCCATTAATGCTCAACGATTTGTGGAAAATATCTAATCATGATTTTTCGGACAGATATTGCAATTTGTGATATTTTTTAAAAGTCAAGCTTCAGTTAAATATTCAGTTTGTAATAGATATAAAACATAGCATTACCAGATGAGATATCATCAACATACTATCGGATCTATATTCTAATACAAGGATGAGAACTTAAAGATATGAATGACTTATAATATGTATTTATTTTTTAATTAAATGATTATAATTTTTTTTTAATTAGCAGGGAACATCAAGCAAAAAAATTATTACAAAAGGTGTGACTGCGTTTTAAGTTCAATTAAATAATAATTAAACAATTCCAGTAAAAAAAGAGATCCTGCAGATATCACTGCTTGAACTTTTAATAACCAGACCTTTCTGTAGACAATCTCCAACCGTGTAATAGGTAGGTAATTCACTTACAGCTCAACAGTGAAGTCAAGACTGTGTTTTTCTGCGGTTTCACGTGTTTGCTGTTTGTGGGCGTATACGAAGTCGCCTTAGGCCAATCCTGATTGGTCAGCATTACTAGCAGGCGAGGAGCACAGCACTTCTGATTGGTGAGAATGACTATCACATAAGAAGGACGGCACTCTCGCAACAGTTTTAAACCCTGGGTCAAACAAGCTGTATAATGCATGTCCTAAATCACAGCCTTTGCTAATTGCATTGTTTCGAATCACAATTTCAATTTGAAATCGATAAATCATTCAGACCTAATTTCCTTTACTAAATCATTTCTTTTCCTTTACTTTTCATTTGTTTAAACCATACCGCTCTTATACACATCCTAGAAAGCCATCTTCTGTCTGGCTGTTTGTGTCATGTCTTTTGTTAATTATAATTGATATTCTGTGTTTAAAATGGTAGGACTCCATCATGGGATACACCGTAATGCAGTTACATTAATTTTAAATAAAAAAAAAAAAATGAAATGAATATTTTCCCTGACTGAAAATAATGCAAAACATAGTGTTCTAGTCCCTTAATAATGAATAGCTTTGTGTACTGATACAGCTGCCTTTTGCTGTATCGTTGCATGTTTTGTTTGACTGGGGTGTCGTGGTTCACCAGCCTAGTGCAGCACAAGCTGAAACCCTGGGTTCCTTTAAATCAGAGCTAGATAAGATTTTAACAACTCTGACCTATTAGTTTACTTCTCCCCAAATGAGCTTGATGGGCTGAATAGTTTCCTCTCATTTGTAGATTTGTTATGTTCTTACGTTCTTATATAGATATATACACATATACATACATACATACATATATATCGTGTGTGTGTGATATATATATATATATATATATATAT